>ML991809.1:0-303214 GCA_010094025.1 Viridothelium virens
GCTGGGGGGTTCCTCAACAGGTAATCAATACAATGTTACCTCAGTTCAACTGTTATGACCATGTTGGCCCATGTTAAGGCGGTGTTAACATGGACCAACAAGGTCTTAACAGTAAACTCAAAATAACATTGTATTGATTACCTGTTGAGGAACCCCCCAGCCGCCGTAAGGTACTTTGACCAGTAACTTCCATGCGATTTCCTACGATACAAGCGTCACTAAATCCGTCATTCGTCATGGTGAGATGTACCAGCAGCAGGAGATTGCTTTCTTTTCTCAGGCTCTCACTGAACAAGAAAAAGCTGAAGCTATTGGAAGAGGTAGGATATGAGCTCGATATGGTTAAAACACTACGATATTGCAGCTAATACAAACGTCTCGATCATTCTTTTAGTCTATAAAATTCTCATTTCCTACAAGAAGATTACCGAACAAGAATTTCGTAAGGAGTTGGAAGAAACTATGAGCCCTGCAACAGCATTGGACTTCACCGAGCAGTTGATGATATTCGAAGCTTGCGGAATGATCTACAGCCTGCCCGAATTTATCCAGGCTAGCAAGGTAAAAGCGAGGACGAGCACTGTCTGATACTGCGTCAGCAAGCTGAATTTGTGGTAGATTCCGGGGTTGCACCTGACAACATGGGAGGAATTTATTGATTCCACCGATATTCTGTCCCATATTGCAGAAGCTTGACGTGCTATGTCACTCGAAACGCGCAACAAGAGGGCGACAGATGGACTCAGCAACCTCGGTCGAGTCATAGATATATTGCAAGGACATATGAAGGCTATCGAGGAGAAAGAAAATAAGTAAACGCAGGAAATATAACTCTCGTTAACATTGAACTTTACCCAACAGGATACTGAGGAACTGCGAATGCGACATCACGTTACTCCAGTATCCAAGACGCCCGCTCCGCTTCGTTGCCATATCCAACCATGCCGACATGCACAGGTTCCGGTCAACGAGAGCACTGCCTTGGTACAAATTGGATAAGGAAGCATAAAGAAGGAAGCTGGTCTGATTCAGCCTGTACATCTGGAAGTGTATTAGTATACCAGCAGGGGCAGTAGTTGTTGATCTGCTATTGGATCAACAGATACAGTAGATGACCGCAGAGAATCCTCTGCAGTCTGCCGAGCTGCGCACGTCTATCCTCTGAGCGAGCAGAGTATGCCCGCCCGCATTGATCCCGTGGCGAAAGGGGAATTGGAGAATACCGACTGAGTGAACTGAGGTCACCGTAGGAGCACTCGATGCCCTTTTGTGCATGTTGTAATATAGGTAGGTAGGTACTCCACAGTTTAGAGTATCCCATTTCAGAAAAGGTGAAATTACCTTACCGAGCAGTGGTTCCAATAGAGTGGGTCCGCACCGTGCAAGCTACTAGGTAATGCGATAGAGCGCTGCCTCGGAACTGCCAGGCTGGCTTTCGGCGCATCCGACAACTACCAACGACTGAAGTCCATTAAGCACACGGCACTTCCGGAACAGCGAAGCTGAAGAACGACTTGTACTTTTACTGAGTGGTAATCGTTGATGATAATTCGACGTTACAAGAGATGGTACCCAAACCGATTCGATGCTTATGACTTTCCAATCCCATGGCAGACTCAGGTAAACAATATAGCATGCCATTATGCACAACTAGAGGCCGTGAGACGGCGTGACCTAGCCGAGGGTAAGCAGATTTGTTAAGGCACGGAGTCTGCCGATGGTCTACAGATGCCTTAGACACCTGGCCTGTACTCAGCCTGTCAGAATTCGCCAAGCCGGTCTCACGGACCGAATCTACGGAATACTCATCGAGGATCTTTGCTAGACACACTTCCTCGCTTGACCCTGGAGATCTTTAGAAATGCTCTGCATGATCAGTCCGTCTACCAGAGGATCTGCACCACCTGTTCTATATGTTGCCTGTAAGGCCTGTATTTATTACTCATGATCTGGACTTTTCATCTCAAATCACATGTCTGTCGTGTCGTAAACATCTAGATATTTCAATGATTGATTCGATCGGCAGTTTCATTGGAACCAAATTGGTCGATGAATCTCCTCACCGACATGTCTTCATTGGATAATGGAAGTGTGTCTTGTGTGGAATCCTCTACTTGCCACACGGCTTCTTTGTAGAGTAACTTATGTCTTCCCAGCTGTCCTCCGGTTTGATCTTCGTAAGTTTTCGTATCACTCCTGGCTACACTTACCGTTTTCGACCCACTCACAATGAGCGCTCCGAAAAAGAAGCACAGAATAAGCAGTGTACTTGAATTCATTGGTAGAACTATTTTCTACCTCGCTCTCTTAGGTAATGGAGCCCAGGCCAACCTTCCTACTAGTTCAATAAGCAATCTGAAACCGCTCTTCCGCAATGAAACGCTATGTGCGATAAATACTTGCGATGCTCTGTGTAGCACTGACTCTGGTCAACCACCAGGAGCTGCTAGCAATATCAAGATTCCTAACGCCGCTGTGATGGCAAATGCTACCTTTGACGATTTCGATGAGTCATCCCCCATAAAGGTTGACATGGCTGGAGTAGCGAATCGAACACGCCGTCCACAAAAGCGAACCCTAATACCGGTTCCAGAGCTTTGTGATCGAAGACAATATGTTAGGGTGCTGTCAAACTTTGTTGCTCGAGAACGTCAATGGGTTCGGCACGATCGTGGCGGTAATGAATCCCGAACGACGACTGGGGCATGGGCATTCCCCGACTCAGGAAAGTCTGCTGTCGGAGTCGATGAATTGACTGGATGCACGGCTGTCGCAGTTATATCCTCAAAAGGTGTCTTTCTCTCCCATTCATGGGAGTCACCCTTCTTTAGGACCGAAGAAGGTGAAGAGCAGGATGATGAAAGTTTCTTAGGCTACACCTACAACGCTATCCTAGAAGGAAACCTTGTTGGGTTGAGAGCCCTCACAGCAAGAGGACGAATTCTGTCGGCGGAATATCAGCCAGCCGTCTTTATTATTAGCGTTTTATCCAATGACTTGGATAGAGCGATGGGCATTACCACGCCTTTTGCATATCAGCGTGAAATTGAGCTGCTCAGGGATAACCTGCACCAGTTTTTGGGGCGAGAACCTGAACTTGTAGGATATACTAGGCGTCGCTCAACAGATATAGCAGGCAATGGCATTGTTA
Organism: Viridothelium virens; assembly: GCA_010094025.1. NCBI lineage: Eukaryota > Fungi > Ascomycota > Dothideomycetes > Trypetheliales > Trypetheliaceae > Viridothelium > Viridothelium virens. The sequence continues at coordinate 3,152 of ML991809.1, forward strand.
GCTCGCGTACCAGACCGTATGCTGGCTGGGCAGGGCGGGCCATTGTGGAATTCGACGTTGAGGACTCGCGTGTGGGATCTGACGACTCACCTAGTGAGAGTTGGATAGGAAAATGGAGACTGTGGGTTGAGGATAGAAGAGTCCAGATTGGAATTTTCGTTCCTGGACAATGACCAATAAGCTACATTAGGGAAAGGATGCGATTATACTGCTGCATGAAGCAACATGAATACATCTGGAGGGTTGAGTACTGCTCGGACGCTTATTTGTATGCCAGGCACCTGTCGAACCGAGAGGCATATTCAATATTTCTGGTATGGAAAAGAGTCGGAGTCATGCATGCGCTGAATGCCTCCAAACTCAAGTCTTTGTAATATGCAGAAGCGATCTCGTCCTCAAGAACGGAGTACAATATGTAACAGTCAAGTGAAGCTGGTCCTTATAGTATCGTAGGAGTAGGTTCATGTATGGGGAGATGTAGTTTCCGACAGGTAGAGTAGAATTTATTCTGTCCGCAAATGACGGAGGCGGGGGAAATTCTGCCCGGCAAAATGTTGACCCACCTTAAGCTTCGATTTTCCATCTTGACGTCTACATCGCCCATCCTTTCCCAACTCCCATATAGACATGGGGAAGCGCGGTAAGAAGAATGTAAGTCATTCACACTACATTGATTCCACAGTGACTAACTCACTAGAAGTACAATCGCGGTGGACGAGCTGGCCGTGGCGGTAATAGAACGAACGCGCAGGAGCTTGACAGACACAACGAAAAATATGAACGATATTACAATACGCTACAGCTGGTCCCCGAAGATGAACGTGAGGCATTTTGGGCCTCACTTCGGCAAGAGCTACCTAATTCTTTCCGATTTGCTGGATCCAAAGGGTAAAGCTCTATTCCATTAGTTCACTATCGAGTCACTTTTCCTAACAATTTGCAGCCACGCTCTGACGGTTCAGCAGCATCTAATAGACCGGTACATTCCTGAGATCGTCAAAGTCAAGTTCGATGGCGAGTTCGTAGCCCCTCCCGCGCCAATATCATGGTACCCAGAGCACCTTGCATGGTCAATGACGACCCCGAAGAATGTCGTTCGCAGATTCCCACCATTCGCCTCTTTTCAGAAGTTTCTAGTCTCAGAGTCGAGCGTCGGAAATATCACGCGACAAGAAATCGTTAGCATGATTCCTCCTCTATTGATGGATATCAAGCCGGGCATGACTGTTCTCGACCTGTGTGCGGCGCCAGGAAGCAAATCAGCACAATTGATAGAGATGGTGCACGGTGGTGAAGAAGCGCGAGTTTGCAAAGTTGTGCGTCGTATTGCTCAACAGGAGGGGCGGGACTTAAGCCCAGACGGAATGGAAATCGAAGCGGGAAAGGATCAAGCTGCAACAGAGGAAGACGGGCCCGATGACGGTCGTTCGACTGGCCTTCTCATTGCGAATGACAAGGATTACAGGAGAGCACACATGTTAGTCCACCAAATGAAACGGCTGAATTCCCCCAACCTGATCGTCACCAATCACGACGCAACACTGTTTCCATCGATAAAGATCCCCGGCCGCAAGAATGCCTATCTCAAGTTCGATCGCGTCCTCGCTGACGTCCCTTGCTGCGGAGATGGTACAGCCCGGAAGAATCTCAACGTCTGGAAGGATTGGCTTCCTGGGAATGCCATTGGCCTTCATCCGATGCAGATGAGGATCTTGGTGAGAGCTCTTCAAATGCTGAAACCTGGCGGTCGCGTCGTGTATTCGACCTGCAGCATGAATCCCATTGAAAACGAAGCAGTGGTTGCCTCTGCTATAGATCGCTGCGGGGGTTTGGAGAAGGTCGCGGTACTTGACTGCAGTAGCGAACTTCCAGGACTCAAGAGGGTCCCAGGCTTCAGTGATTGGAAGGTCATGGACAAAAGCGCTCGTATATGGAATTCTTGGGATGAGGTAGAGAAGGTCAAAGCCGAAGGTGACTCTGAAAGCCCCAGGAAAGGAGTTGATGGTCTTCTGGAGAGTATGTTCGCTCCAACCACGGCCGAAGGAATATCTTCGATCCCCTTGCATCATTGTATGAGAGTTTATCCTCATCTCCAGGATACCGGTGGCTTTTTCATAACGGTCTTAGAAAAGCGCTCTGAAATCAGGACGCGGCCAGAATCGGAACCTAAGAACGCAAATGGGGCGAATGGGAAACCTACAATAATCTCAGTGGTGAAAGAGATTGAATCTCGTACCGAAAAAGGCGAGAGTACGGATAATCTTGTCACTCTAGAGGAGATTGCCCCAACTAAGGTCGATGTGAACAATGATGCGGGTGAGGGCAATGAGCCTCCAGTTGTGAGGCAGAATCAGCCACCTGAAGAGGCTGAAGCTATTCAGAAGACCGAAGGAAAGCGGGTTTTGGAGGATGTGGAGGCATCTGAAACACCAGCGAAGCGAGCGAGACTGGAGCCTGAAGAAGTAGCAGCGCCCCAGCATAAAGAACACTGGCCTCTGCCACCCAGCATGGATATGGAGTCAACGGTCACTCGCAACGGTCTCACGGTAGAAGCTAGCAATGGCACGAAACAGAATTCTAAGCAGCCACACGAAGAACCCTTCAAATACTTAGACCCCAATCACACAGAACTTCAGTTCATTTACTCTTTCTACGAGCTCTCCGACAGGTTTCCGCGGGATCGCTTCATGGTCAGAAACGCTACTGGCCAACCTGTCAAGGCAATCTACTATACTTCGGCACTCGCCAAACAGATTCTCGTGGAGAATGAAGGCAAGGGTATGAGGTTCGTCCACTGTGGCGTCAAGATGTTCGTCAAGCAGGATGCTCAAGGCCCCAATACTTGCCGATGGCGGATTCAGTCTGAAGGCTTGCCCATAATCGAACAATGGGTTGGAGAGGACAGAATCGTACGGCTCTATAAGAAGAGCACACTTCGAAAACTTCTCATTGAGATGTTCCCGCACATTGGACAAGAAGGATGGAAAAAGCTTGGTGAGATAGGAGAGCGGGTTAGAGATATTTCCATGGGATGCTGTGTTCTAAGAGTAGAGACCAGTGACGATGAAGACGGATTCAAGTATATTCTCGCGTGTAAACTGGCAGAGAGCTTGACTGACCATGATTAGGGAGCGTATAGTCCTGCCGCTTTGGAGAAGCATGTGGTCACTAAATCTGATGCTTCCGAAGGAAGAGCGAAAGTGAGTTGCGCGATATTCTAGCTTGACGGCCGCGTCCAACTTACTGAACAGGGCTATGCTTCTCCGGATCTACAACGACGATTCGCCTCTGGTTGATAATTCGAAAGATAGGTTTAAGGAGGCACGGACGCATATAGGCTCATCATCTTCCTCACCTACACCAGCTGGTCAGACCGATGCGCCCGAATCCATGATTCTCGAGAACGAAATCGAAGACCCCGATTCCCACATTCATCCTGAAGAAGCCACAACAGTTGTGGCAGCACTGGAGCCAGGTGCCAGTGAGACCAAGGCTCTCCAAGATGAGGATCGTATGTTAGGAAATGCTCAGCAGAAGGCTGACGATACCAAAGAAGTGGCTCCGGGTGTCACCGATGAAGATGATGCTTTTAATACGACCGTCTGATAAGCAGGTGCAGAGGGACACAGACTTGATGAGCTGTACGGGTAGATACAGGGACATACGGATCTCCATGCCGATTCTTTCATTGACATTGTCCACTTACCAACTCATACATCCTGCTACTTAGACGAAAATGTAAAACTATGGATCCATTAGTACTAATTTCCTTCAAACCCCAGGTCACAGTTCGGCATATTCGAAGTACCCATATGCCATCGGCACTTCTGATGGACCGTTCATCGGTGTTGGTCCCTGAACGGGGAGTGAGACCGAAGGGCGCATCGGATGGTACTTATGGCATCGTAGATCCTGAGGTAGTTCTTAGTAGCGGCGATCACTCTGTACACGGCTTGGTGTACCCGACCCCGCAAAACGGGCGCTGGGGTACGAAGCATGTACTACCCTTTTTCTACCCATCTTGCTCTAGTCCCTACTTCTTACGTCGGTCCGAGGTGTGCTCTTTCAGAATTTTTGCTTCGTATCTCGCCGCCATGTCGTCATTGGTGAACAATTATGCCGCCCCTGCTCCACCTAAGAGCCCCAGGGTGGCCTTCTCCTCACAGGAAGAGGGCTCTCAGATTTCCTCACTTGTCTTGCAAAGGTCTTCCATGGTTTTCGCAAACGCAGTTTTGCTTTAAGTTTCCTCTCATTACCATTCTCGTTGGCCAGGCCCAAGAGCCATCGAAGGCCGTCAAGCTTCGAAGATGTCCCAAGAACAACTGAACCCTGACAAGCCCGAGACGATCTTAACTCATAGCGACCATCAAGAACATGTATCTAGTCCACAGGTCGCCTCGAGTTTTGAGGGCGCCACATCTACGCTGTCTAGGGCTCGCTCCAAGCTAGGCCTTCACCCGCAACACCCAGTTAAATATGAAGATGACGAAATCCATCAAATGAACCTTCTCTGGCCTCGGATCAGGCTTGTATTGCGAGAGCCATTTGCAGAATTCTTTGGTACGATGATCATGATTCTGTTTGGAGATGGAAGTGTTGCGCAGGTACTGCTGAGCAAGAACCAAGCGTCCGCACCCGGAGGTATGTCCTGAGGTCCACATTGGTCAGAGAAACGGCTTCTGATCGATCGAATACTAGGAGATGGATATGGCGCATATCAGTCAATCTCATGGGGCTGGGTAAGCTGATTTTCTCACAAGAGATCCTAGAAATCATCGAAGCTAATCAATCCTACAGGGACTAGGCGTCATGTTAGGTAAGATAGAAGACCCGTCAGAATTGAGAGTAGATCTGATGTGCGTGGTTGCAGGCATCTATGTTGCGGGAGACTCCGGAGCCTATCTGAATCCAGGTAAAATGCAGGCAAAGTCGATCTGAGACCATTGCACTAACAATTCTGTGCCTATTAGCTATCACCTTCTCGAGCTGCATTTATCGCAAATTGCCCTGGAGGCGTTTCCCGATATACTTTGTTGCTCAAGTTCTTGGCGCTTTCGTAGGCTCGGGGTGAGTTGATTCGATTGCTGAAAGGTCGCGTTGTGCCCTTGACCTAACCATATCTAAGCATCGTCTACGCGAACTACTTAAATGCCATCAACAATTATGAAGGTATGTCTTCGAGCAATCTACTGAGAGCTATCGATCGTGGACGACTGAGGGCAAGTTTAGGTCACGGTATTCGCACGGTACCCCCTTCCAACACGGCTACGGCAGGAATCTTTTGCACATATCCGCAAACCTTCTTAACAAAGCCCGGACAGTTCTTTTCGGAGTTCATTGCAAGCACGATATTGATGTTTGTCATTTTTGCACTCAAAGATGACCGTAATGGGCTGAGTAAGGTACGTAAAGTGCCCTAAAACAGCCACGCTATCCCATCATGCTACGCGCGCGAAGCTTCCTGCAGGAGCCTTGCGCTGTATTCTTGGGACCCGAGACCCTTTTCTGTCTTAACATCGTAGATGACCTTTGACGGATGCTAAATTCGTCATAGGGTTCCACGAATTGGTTCCCACTCTCACTGTTCTTCCTCATTTTCGGTCTCGGTGCTTGCTTTGGGTTTGAAACAGGGTAAGTCGTGGTCTTATTGATCTTCCTTCACGCCAGTCCTTCGATGAAACGCAGCTCATGTCTTTTGCAGTTATGCCATTAATCTTGCCCGTGATTTTGGTCCTCGACTTATGTCATACGCCGTCGGATATGGCCCTCAAGTCTGGAGCGCAGGTGGATATTACTTTTGGGTACGTACCACCATGCTTGAGTCTTTCTATTTCCATTGTTTCCTAACGCAGTTTAGATACCCATGGTAGCGCCCTTCTGTGGGTGCGCTTTTGGTGGCTTCCTTTACGACTTTTTCATCTACACAGGTCCTGAATCACCGTTGAACGAGCCTTGGTTGGGATTCAAACACTTCTTCCGGATTGGGACACATCAAACTACTTATGAACATGATATGAAGATGAGGAATGGGAATCATAATGTCTAGGGCCTGACGCTCCGCTTAGTACCTCTCCGCTGAGACTGCCGGGGGCGGATTGGCAACCTGGTGCCACGATCTCGTTAGCAGTTCTGGCTATTCTGACATAGACTTCAGTCATACCCCTCCTGCAATTGTCACGCCGGTCGTGGGATCGTTGTTTCGCAATGGTCAAAATATACAGTGCTCTTGACGAATGAAGGAATTTATCTTCGTTTTAGCGTATGGTGCTATGGGACACTGCGATATTGCAATACTCTTATGTAATACCCTAGGGCCCTATTCATAACCTATAAATCATTCATGGCCCCATTGATGTACAAACGCCTGTTTGTTGACCTATCCAACCACAGCCTTCATACTCAAAGCCTCTAGAAACCCACTCAAGTCTTCCTTGCGGACTTCAACAACGCAATGCTCGAAGCTATCGATCCGTACCCGAGACCCCGTCTCTGCGACGACTGACTGAAATGCATGGCCAAAGCGATTGCGAATCGGACCCTTCTGACTCCGACTTTTAGACTCATCATCCGATTCCGAATCCGAGGACCCTGACTTCGATGACGCCTCGCTCGAACCAGCCTCCGACTCTGTTTCGATATCCTCTTCATCCGCCTCCTCTCCATCACCCTTCCTCTTCCTCCTTTCCTCCCTCCTTCTCTCCCTCCTCTCCTCCTTCTCCCTCCTCCTTTTCTCCCTCCGCTCCTCCCTCGCTTCCCTCCTTTTCGTCTTCTCCGCCCCCCTTTCCTTTCCAGCCCCACCACCACCCCCCAACCCAACCACAACATAGACCCCTCTCCCCTCATCCAACCCCGCCAACACCAACGCCTCCCTCCCAGCCCTCTTCCCACTCCTCTCCGCTTCAACCACGCCCACCGCCTCAGCAACCCACAGCGCGAGCTTCACTAGCGCCCCGGGCTGCGTGAAGAGCGCGACGTCCGGGCCCTCGCGCACGACGCCCATGCGGAAGGCGCGGAGATGACGGATCTGCTTCTTGGCGACGAGCGCGGTGCCCGTGCGGAGGATGGCGCGGTGCAAGGCCTGCGCGGTGGGGATATGTGAGAGAAGGAGGGGGAGGCCGGAGGTGGGGGCGCCGTGGTGGGAGGAGGAGGCGAGGGTGGAGGCGTGTGGGGAGAGGGCGTCGTAGGCGAGCCAGAAGCGGGCGGTGGCGGTGTCGGCGCGGGCGGTGTCGTCGTCGGCGGTGATGGGGTCGGGGAGGGTGGTGTCTTGGGTGGAAGAGGAGAAGGAGGGAGTGGGGAGGCCGACGACGTGGAGGGGGTTGGAGATTTGGCTGATTTCGAGGATGGCGCCGAGGATGACGGCGACGTCGGTGGCCGATAGACACGCTTTCCAGCCCCAGCTTCGGACGAAGCCCCAGCCTTCTTTTCCGGCGTCGGTGGGCGGGACGAGCCCGTCGAGCCCGTAGCGAGGCGCGTACCGTAGGAGTCGTTCGCGGAGACCACGCTTGAGCTCCATGTCCATGTGCGTGTAGCTCTGTCTGCACTGCGCTAGGCTCACGCCCATTTTCGCCAAGAGCTTGTGGAGACGCCTTTGTCCGGCATCACTCCAGATATGCAAACGTGCGGAGAGGTAGGGGGAGTGTAACATACTATCGTACAGACTCCAGTGTCGAATGAGAAGGAAGCGAGGCTCGGGTGAGAGTCGTATGCTGTTGTCCGTAGGTGAACGAGCATGTGTAGGGATGACACCCCCAGTGCTGGCGAGTTCGCGCTCACGAGCAACGTCTGTGAGTGGTGTTGGGTTCAGGCGACGAACTTCGTCACGGAGAATAGAACGTATGCGTTCCCCACGATCACCATTCCATCCCATGAAGCTGCCCTCAGTGGTAGAGCTTGGGTTGGCTGTAATACCAGAAAGTGTGCGTCCATAAAGCTCCGTACCACTCACGCCAACAATAGCGAGCCAGAGCAGGTCATTATCTTCACGACCGAGCTCTGATGCAAGAGAATAGACAAGGGAGCTGACAGGTTCAGAGTAGGAGGTTCCCAGGGCATAATAGGCGTGCAAGACGGATTCATGTTTTCGACGAAGACGGAGTAATCGTCGACGAAGCGTCCTGGCGGAGGGTTGACGTTCGACTGGTGGCGGTGAAGTTGAATGTGAGCCTGGAGTTCCTGCTCGGGATTCATCGGAGGAGCCAACTCTCTCTGTCTGCACTGAGACGAGACCTCTTCTCTGCGGCCTTTCCGGTGTAGCATCTATGGATGACCCCTATCGTATTGTTAGCAAATTGCTATATGCAAAGACATATGAATAGCCTACAGAATTACTCCTTCGTCGCCGTCGAGCTCTTCCATCTTCATCTTCCTCATCAGTGTCTTCATCTTCTCGATCCCACGACTTCCTCTTCCGAGTCTGTGAGCCCTCATCCTGTGAGCCTTCGTCTTCAGCGTCCGTTTCAGCCACATCGGAATCATCTCCCTCTTCGCCAACCTCCGGCATCTGTTCCAGCGCACAATACGCCTCTTTCTCCTTCGCCAAGTCTTCTTCAATATCCCCATCATCAAACACCACAATGCCTCCTCTCCCCGGCTTATACCCCTCTTTAATCCTCCCCTGCTCCACCCCCGCCGTCCTCCCCACGAACCCCCCCTCCGCAGCATTCCCCGCCAGCTCTCCCTCCCGCGCAGCGACATGATCGCGAAACACATTATCCAGATTCCACGGCCGCCTCGAATCCACCACCCACACCTCCACATCACCAAACCCCCCTACCCCCCCTCCTCCTCCTCCTTCTCCTCCTCCACCACCACCATCATCCAACCCCAACACCTCCTCCAAATCCACCAGCCCCCCAACCCCAAGACACACGCACACCCCGCCGACGCCGCCCTCGCTCGTCCTCATCGGCCGCACGAGCTCGGCGCCCGCCCGCGCCAGATCCGCGTACCCGGCGATCGGCTGCAGCTTGTGCGCGATGTAGTCGCGCTTGAGCAGAGCGGTGAGGATGCGGGCGGCGCAGAGGGCGTCGGGGTCGAGGGCGACAAGGATGAGGACGGGCGCCGTGAGGGCGTGGTGGGTGCGGAGGAGGGAGGTGTAGAGGTGGGAGATCAGGTCGCGGGGGAGGTACATGGTCGAGGGTTTTGTTGTAGTATTCGGTTGGGGAAGGGAGCTGGCATATATCGGTTCGAGGGAGGAGAGCTTCTTCGGAGGATCTGTCGCGAGAGCTAGGTATGTGGGTTGAGTGCAGAGGTTGGTTGGTGATGGTAGTCTTTGGTTCGCGACGCGTTTGGGTAATTGATGGAATAGTGGTGTTATTCACAGAATGAAAACATAATGCTTGATGCTAAAGATTTAATACTGTCGTCAGAGAAATGCACACTTGACCATGCAAAAATAACATTGTACAATTGGTGAGAGTGGTGAGTGGTGGGTGTGTAAAGCCAAAAGGTGCGAGTGCGGAAGACGCGTCGCGTCGAGACCATGTGGCCCGTGCGTGACATCGAATTTTGCCGTCTCGTCTCCCGATCTCCATCAAAGCCTCATCCATCCACAAATCCATGATAAAAAAGACATTAAATGAAATCCATCTCAAATGTAACCCATCGGAGCTCAGACATTTTCCAAAGTGCTCGTCTCATCCCTAAAGATTGCCTAAACAGCAGTGATTTTAATTTACTCCACTTTCTCCCTCCCTTCCCATCCGTCGATCTATTTTTCCTCCCCACCATTCTCCTCACTCCCTCTCACTCCCCTCACCATCTTGCCTCGCCCTCGCCTCCTCTCGTTGGCCTGTCTGCATGCCATCAAGATGCTCCACAAATCTCGACCCTCTGTTCGCATCCCCAATACTGGCGTTCCACCACCCGGGTGGCGTACCCATATATGTCCCGATAGGAAGCTGGCCTGGAGGCACCGTTCCCTCGTTTCCATTCTCGTTCCCGTTCTCGTCATTATTGCCGTTTCCATGTTGATTTCCTAGGCTTGCTCCATTCGACCTCGTTGATGCGGTGGACGTCTGCTTCGTACTGCGGCTAGTTCGACCACTTGAAAGCCACCTTGATGCCGATTCGGAGGTGGAAATTGACTCGGTCCCATTGTTGCCATTGTTGTTCTTGCAAGTCTTCGTCGTCGTGCATGGGGTGGGGGCAGAGCTCGAGCTGGACTTCGGGTTTTGCGCGGAGGATGAGGAGGATGGAGGGTCGGGTTTAGCCCAAAAAGAAGGAGAAAAAGGGTGAGACTGTTGAGAGCTTGGCGCAGTAGCCGCCTCTTGTACCGCATCTTCTTGCAAATTGTCAATCGAAGGCTTTTTACAGAAAGTTTTGCGCATGAAGCTGAGCGCGCGATGCCGGAGGGTATGATCGTCCGGCATGGTTGGTATAATGTATTGGCAGCGGTGGATGGTCCTTGATGAGTGTTGTATTTTGCAATTACTTCGAAAATGTGAAACGAAAATGCGAAAGGAAAGTCGCAGTTTTGGAGCCTGCTTGCTGCCCATGTTTGAGGAGCTTGATGGATGCTGTATAGGCAGATCTAGAATAGACCAAATTGCTGAGGACACAAGGGGAAACTTTCCAAGAACCATTACTTACCTCAAGAAGTACCACAATGACAGGATAAATGAAAACATGCTTCATCAACTTCGAAGGCAAGCAATGACCTTTCCAAGTTACTAAGCCAAGTATCGAGGATGAGCACTGTTGGTGTGAATGAATGCACTGGTTGGCTTGGGCATTCCCAAAGACCAACAATTTCATCCAAAAGAGCAAGGATCTTGATGCAAAAATCGGGTAGGATAGTCAAACTATTTCCCGAAGCGTGATCAAAGGAGGAAAATTGTGTTGAAAGTTTCAGAAGAGCTATGTTTTGAAACCTTGCTGCTGGCTGAGGAGCTGGAAAGGAAAAACAGTCGCACTAGAATTACAAAGAACCCAGAAAGCCCGACTTTACCACATGCTATCAATCTGAGTCGTTCTGGAGGCAAAAGCACAAATTCAGGCTCCATCTCGCTCATCAGCCGTTGTTAAGAGAAGCAATACTTCATCTTCCTCAACCAGTATTTCCTATCATTTTCATCAAGAATCATCCGCCAAGCGTCATTCTCCACACCTTTCTCAATATTGAAGCTCTCATTTGTAGTTGATAGCCGATTCTCTATTATTGGTAGGACCTCTTATGCTGCTGGTACGGCTTCTGGCTCACTGTTCACCGGCTCGCTGGTCACTGGTACCTGATGTTCATGGTTCGGCTCCTGAGGTTCGTGGCTTGGCACGTGCGGGAATTCCTGCTTAATAGCGGGCTCTGCGGTACCCACACCACCATTTGCATCAGTCACTTCTGAAGCCGGAGCAGAGCTCTTCTGTCCACCGATCATCTCCTGGGCCTTAGCGGTATAGTCTTTGGTAGCCTGCACAACAGATTCAGTAGCACGACCGGTATGATGAGCAGCAAGATCGCGGATTTGATTTGTCTGCTGAGATACCACACTTTGGGCATTGTCGAGGTGATGGTCGATGAACTCTTGGTTGCTGATGTAGGCAAGAGGGACAAAGTAGACAGTCGAAACAGCGAGCACGCCAAGCCCCCAGGTGGGCATGACCTTAATCAAGAAGTAGGATAAGAGCGATGCTGCAAAAGCCTAGATGACTGGATCAGAGAGTGCTTGCACAAAATTGGCCAGAGGTGGAACGTACAGCGATAGTCGCCCAAACATTCTCTGCGAATAGTATGCGCTGGAACTCGATGACGAAGAAGTTGATGATCTGCTCGAGATCCCCGAGCACACTCTCTAAAGTTTCCCTCCGGATGGTAAAGTATTTCCTTGGGCGCATCTGAGAAGCGAGACCGTTACCCAGGGCAACTTTGCCAACCACTTCGGCAGCAGCAGTCACTAGTATCCGTCAGTCACGGCGCTACTTTTTCCAAAAGGGCAATATGTTCCAACCTCCAAGTGTCATATATAGTCCTTTGAAGACATATCTCAGGACGTTAAGGTACCGGCCGGCGAAGATGAGGGAGACGATGATGGCATAGGAAATTGCAGTTGCACGCGGATTTTCCCACTAATGGAGGTCAATTTGAGAGGAGTCAAGCTGTCGAGAAGGGTTCTTACACTGAGAAGGCTGTAGAAAAGAGAATGATAGTCGATAAGCCTATTAGCATGGTTCGGTCACAAATTTAGGATGAATTTTTACTTACGAGTCAAAGGCTGTCCATTGACAGTCTGTGAATCTGGAGTGCGGCGAGCGCTAGCCAAGTTGTTGAAGTCGTTTGATGTCTTTGCTGCTTGATTTCGCACATTATCTGCTACCGGGCCTTTTTCAATGTCAGATAAGCCTCAAATGTGTGATTTTTCCTCCCAAAAGTCCGATGCTGACATACCGTTGCGAATGCTTTGGGTCAGAGGGTGGTTCCTAGCGGCATCGATGGCGGATTGGGCTCCTATAGTTCGGATTAGCACGGAGGTTGAGAGATTTCTTAAGAGCTTCGATTAGGACCACGAAAAAAAAGCTTACCGCCATAAACAGTGTCTTTAGCATTCTGAACAGAACTACCAGAAGGATTCAAATTTGGGTAATCGTTGTTGCCCAGTTGCGGTGCTCTGTCGGTGTCGGCCATGGCGACGAAATGTTTGAGCAAACGGAGTTCGCGGACCGGAAGTAGGAGGTGAAGGGAACAGCGAGAAAAGGGAAAGAAGGCACGTGAGCAACTTAGTTTGGTGACAACCTTTGCCAAATGCAAGTGATAAGGAAGAAAAAGCCTTGTGTGAGGAAATTTGGAGTTTGTTGACAGTGATGGAGTTATGGGGTTAAAGAGTTATGGAGTTGTTCCTTCCAGGTTTTTGGGCAGCATCAGCATGTGCTTCGCCGAAGCAGGGGCCCCGTTTCACCACCATGACGTCCACTCCATCCAATCATTGCCTCTGCATCGACACTCTTCCTACTCCAGAGTAAAGCGTTTGTATACTTGACAGGAATCACACAAGATTACGAATCCGTGCAGAGAAATCCCAGCTTAGCGAGACGCTCGTCCAATTAATTCAGGTACGCCTTTGTCACGTCATTCTAGGGGGTAATCTTGGTGCTCTAGTCTTGATTCAAGCTGTATCTTATTCGCTCTTTTGGACCAGTCTCAACTTTCCAGACCCAGTCCGATTGCGCATTTTATTATGCACACGGTCTATAGCCATACGCATCTCAAGATACATTATTAAGCCTTCTTCTCTTTTATCCGTCCTTCCAACTTTGGTGCAATACCCTACAAGGAGTGATTCAGCAATGATATCGAAAGACAGACATAAGATTTGGATGATTCTCACCTTTGTCCAGTGCACGCCAAAGTCTTCTCCAAGCTCGTCACACAAGTTCGGATGGCCTCGTAGCCCAGACAATCTCCACCACTTCCGCGATACTTTGCGCATAATCATTAATTCTCGCTCCCGCTGACTTACTTCGGTCGGTACAGCTTTGATATCGCTGTGGTCATCTTCGGAATCGCTGAGGTGATGCTCATGGGTTCCATCATCATTTGGAGTTCCTGCCTCTCTACCATTGGTCTTGTGCTTCTTACGGACGGGCATAGAATGATCGTCTTGTTGAGCCTTTCCTACCAATGAGGGCAAGGTTTCGGCATGCTTGTCTATCACCGAGTCCCCACTCGCATGTTTTGATTGCTGGTTTGAGGCGTCTTGCTTATTTTCTTCAGGCTTCTCTGGAACCTTAGGCTCCCTTACAGGATGTGCTTGGTGCAGCTCGTTGTGCACACCTCCCCAATGCCTTCCCATACTTGCTCCCCACCGTCGCCACCTTCCGAGTACCTTTAAGCTCATGAAGTACTGCCGCAAGAGCATCGAGATAAGGATACCGTTTTCCTCCGACACTAGCTCCTCTGCGGTGCCACCCTCAGAGCGTACCAGTAGGGATGTATATCCATCTACAAGCAAATCATCAGCAGCTCCTAGGGCGTCCTCAACATAGTGAATCCTACCTTTGCCGCGCGCCATGTAGCCTCTTGTTGCCAGTTTGTATTCTCTATCCATCTTTAGAGGCTCATTCCCAACTTTGACATAGATGATCCTCGAGCCCTCTGGTGCTTGCGGGTCAAACTCAAGCTCAATATTTGATACCTGAGGGAAGCGTCCTTCAAGGGCTGGATATTTGCTAACCGAATTTTCCAAAGCTCCCAGTAGTGCTTCCCCGGTAACTCTAATAACAACCACAGGATCTTCGAAGGGAAAACTAGACCCGGAATTATTCTTTTATTTTCGAGCAAATATGGTCAAAGATTAAGCCTACCAATTCATGACATCCTTCAGTCTTAACACACCAGGCGGATAGATCTGGTCACCTCGGATCGTTCCCGCTGCCATAAGGCATGCCTCAGCAGAGTAGTAGTGTCGCATAATATCGCAGACGAAATTGCCGAGATTCGATTCTTTTAATCGGACCGTCATGAAGCGAGCATCTAGAGGCGCAGCCGTGTAGCCGACTGGCTTCTCCAGCTTGGATTTCAGCGAAGTTGTCAATGATTCGACAAGGAAAGACATAGAGGTATCAGGTGGAACTGCTGAAGTGACATCACGGCGAATAATGCGGAACGACCATTGAGGATGTCGCACATCATCACTCTTCCGGCGAGCCTCGATGTAGCTCAGTTGCTTGAAGTCGGTTCCCGACCTAAGAATGTGTGTTCCGTTGATTATCTGGTGTCCGTAGTAGTGATCGTGTCCGCCAAGGATGATGTCGATAAGACCCGGGGGTGTGTCTTGCGCTAGCTTATTGTCGTTGGGCTTGCGTTGATGCGTAAGAGCAATGATCATCTCGGCCCCTTGCGCACGAAGCTCTGGTATTAATTCCTGAGCTGTGGCAGCGGCCGATTTGAAGATTATGTTTGGAGGCAGCGAGTTGATAGTGTCGAGCCACTCCTTTTCTACCAGACCAATGATTCCAATCTTGATGCCATTCGATGAGGTAATTATCATCGTCTTTTGAGCTCTTCCAAGCGGCACATCATCACCGAGACCGGGGTCGAAGACGTTTGCAAGGAGCCAGGGGAACGTGCACTGATTCGCGAGATGTTCGAATTGATTAACCCCGAAGTCGAGATCATGGTTCTAGCAGCAAGAGAAGTACGTAAGCATGATTTGTAGGGAAGCTCCTCGGTGTTTCGCCTTACTCCTACACAGGCGACTTTGGTGCCTACAGCATTGAGGATCGGAACCATGTGACTACCTTTGGAACGTTAAAATACTCATGTAAGCACTGAGAATAACGAAATGTATGATTTTCAAGAGGACGGTAAAATTTGGTTACGTTACGCGACAAGAGTACTCACCTTTGGTGACACTACTTTCCAGGCTTGGATTGAAGGCGTCTCCTGAAAAGAGCTCAATCAATTCGGGCTGGTTGCGGAATCCGTTATTTTCTCGATAACTCTTGCACAAAGTTTGGAATCGAGCAGCACCACCGACTGGCTCTTGTGACCCAGGTTCGATGTGGTACACATCATTGTAATGAAGGAGACGAAGATCGGGGAGGCTGCCAGGATTCGCATCTCCACCCGAATACGTTACCTCCTGATCCGGAGCCTCCCCTGCCTTGGAGCGCGCCATAGTCTGTTTGAAAGCAATACGAATCAAGGAAAGAGTTTAGTGAAGGACTTGAATTGAGACGTGCCTAGAAGAAGCGTCTCTGAGTCGCGCGAAATCTAAAAACTGTGATTGATATTGCGGCTATCCGTAAGAATCTGGAGGCCGATTAGATGCTATTTGAGATGGGCGCCTCGGAGACTTCAGAGGATTGGTCTTAATGGAATTCTTATGTCTCCGATATGATTTTTTTGAGGGTTACGGATCGACAAAGTGCAGGAATGCGTGCGCACCGCGGAGATGGTCTCAGGCGCGAACCGTAAAATGAGGGGTCTTATACAGTGACAAAAGCGGAATGAAGCTCTAGAGTCTCGACCGGGTGTATGATCATCTAGAATTCGACAAGTCGTCCGTAGCGATAATTGGTGAACATTAGCGAAAGTAATTTTCGAGAGCGGATACGATGAAGTCATGAGTAGGGTGGTCCAAGCTCTCTTCCTTTATCATATCTTGGCAATATATGGGAATAATGTCATCTCAAAGCTTATTCAGAACATTACGAAGCCTTCATAGGAAGAAATAATGAATAAGCATATAGACGGTGATTGGAGAGACATGCTATCTGAGTCATGCTGACCAAATTTTATGGAGGGGAATGATTAAGTAAATTACTGTGATCCAGTCGCTTTTTCCCATCGTTCGCGACGCTTGTTGAGCATTCATAAAACCGAAACCAAGACATGTTGTGAGACTATCATGATACAAAAATGATGGCATTACGCTTCGCTCTGCATAAGAGTCCATCTTCTCTTAGGCCCCTTGTCTCTTTCTGTTCGTGAACCGCTGGGTGACGAACCCCAAAGACCATGCTGACTTAGAGTTCGTCCTAAGCTACCTGGCATGGGCGGAACAGTTGATGAACCCTCATCACTGTCTCGCTCGTCCGCACCATCGACCGGCTGAGGTGGAGTTTTATTTGTAGCGTCAGCAAAATTTAGTACGAAGTCGTGTCCAGGACTAGAGCTCTTAGAAACGTCTTCACCGGCTGTACTCGGTCTCTTGTTCCAAAGTCCGCTGAAAGCGCCTTGGTGTGTTTCTGCAGCTGGCGGGTGATGAAGGGTGGTCGCACGGTTAAGAGGCGGTGCGATGGCTGCGGAAGAGGTGCGTCTGATACTGCCAAGAGAGCTATTCATGCCACGTACAGGCTCACCAGTAGTAAAAGGGCTAACAGGACTTGTACTTGCACTCCATGTTCCTTGACGTCGACGTTGATCTAAGCCGGGTCTCCCGCTATCATTAGAGAAAGACATCGAGGGTATCTTGGTGGGATCAATGCCAGCGCGAAGATGCTCGGACGATGCAAGGAGCCGCATATCATACTCTTGGGAAAGTTCCATGGCAATGGATCCTTTCCTACCGAGTCCCGCAGCCCTATCAGCTGCTATATCTGAAGGTGAGAATGGCGGACGTTCCCTCTCTGTCTCCTTTCTGACAGCCATTGTCAGGGAAGCCATCCCCACATCCAGTAATACGGGTTGGTTTGTGAGTGCTCCGATCAAAGCATTACAACCTGCACCATGGGTGACCAATACCAAGACTACGTCCGTATCTTGATCCTCGCTTTCTTTGTGGGCAGCAGGTACGGCTTCCTGCTCGTCTTCTACCGGATTCCTAGTTCCTTGATCCCTATACCATTGGATCATTTTGCTCAGTCCACCCCGAAAGCGTTTGTGCATAGCGCTCCACTCCTCACCAAACTCACCACCGTCTCCCCATTCTTGCGGTGGTCGCATGCTATCCCACTGATAGTCGATGTCAATACATGCTTCTCGAGCGTGCGCAACGTAACCACGCGGGATCGGCTCTGACGGCGAAAGGGCGTATGCAGGTTGAGGTGGTATATAGGTGCCCTTATTCTGAGTGGAATAAGTCGCTAGAGGCGACTTGGGCCTGAGGTGCGCAACTCCATGACTACTGGAGCGTTCTCGTGGTGGCAGAGCTTGGTCGATGCTACTCATGTTTGCTAATGGTCCACCGTCAGGCGGGGGTGCAGAAGATGGGGTTTGGCTGGTTCCACTGCCCCATCCTCCCGGAAAATTACCCGGCATCTGATTTCCAACGGCTTGGAATTCCTCGATATTCTCACCGCGACGCAGTAGACCTGCCTTTGCTCCAGCAACCATCAGGGTTGACTTCGGCGGAGGAGTTATGGACTCATAGTAATCTGGTGCTAACCACTCTCCGAGAAAGGCGTCAAGACGTAGATTAGGTTTGCTTTGGTGTTCTGACTGCGTTCGGGCATCGGAATCGTAGTGTTCCACCTCACCCTGTTTGATTGGAGTCAAAATCGGAGAGTGGTCCTTGTCGGAAGATTTACCGAACGAAGACTTCGAACGGAAAGACTGGCTAGGTCTCGTTGCTGGGGAGTGGCGGCTACCATTGGTTTCACTAATTGGATTGGTCTGAGCTATACCGGCCCCGATAGCAATGGCTGTCTGTACACATCGTTGAAATGGAGAGCTGTGTATGAAAACCTTGTGTTTCCTCCTCTTGCCTGCTCTGTTGTCTTGAGATGGTTTGCTGTTCGTAGCTGATCCTACCGATGACGCGAAATCGGTTACCTGAACGTGCTCTGGTTGTTTCTGAATTGATTCATTTTGATCCTGGATTTGTTCTCTTGCACCCAACAAACTGGCCAACCGCGCACCAAGAGCCCTGGACTGGGTCCAGCCTCCATACGTTAGGGGCGGATCGTACGGTGTAGGTGAACTCAGGTGCCATGCTTTGTCGGCAGCGTCAAGCCGGGCGCCATGCCTACGGCTTGTTAGAGAAAGAAGGGAGAAGCTGCGGGAAGAGAAGGTGCTCAACCACTGACCGTACAATGATCACGACGGCTGGTGACGGAGCCATGCTAACTAACCAAGCAACCTATGATGAGCAATGAAATTGTAATAGGTCGGTTCCCCATACCTGAGGCAGCGCATATGCGATTCTATTTGCGCGTTGAAAAAGATCAATCGCAAAGTCGTTAGCTATACAGGATTACTCTGTGCTGACCTTGCCATAGAGCGAAAGGTAAAAATTGAATGATAAGTGGAAATGTATTTCGAAGTCAGGCTCGAGCGTGAAATAATGGCGACGTAGCAATTGGATCGAGGTTGTCTTTCATAACGAGTGGCGGCGGGATGATCCAGCGGGAGCTCGAGCTTGACAAGCTTTAGTTTGGTGAGCTCTGGAGGGAATCTTGGAAGATTCTCCGGGTTGCCTTGATGGGCAAGCTTCGAGATACGTCTTGGAACGTTGAAACTGACTATTGAAAGCGGAGGTATTCCGTAGGTAGTAGTCGTTCAGAAATCCGGCCCTCCACATTGATCGCCGTACAGCTTTGAGCGCTAGCAACTGAATGTGTTTTAGCATGTGACAGTCATGACGCATTCGCGCAAATTGTGGTGCACGCTACTCTTGCACAATGGCACACGCACGAGTCGTGTTAGCTCCAGTCAGGTTTCTACATTATACGTTACAGTTTTCAGATCGAGCTCTCAACAAAATCGTCTAACGGACAACTTTCGATGCAAAATTCTGCACAAAATGCACTTGCTGCTGCAATGCCAACTTCGACCAAGCCATCGCTCCCGTCATATTTCATGAAAGATCTATGATGAACATGATATGCATTTCGTACAATGTTTGAGTTGTGAGAGGACGTATTAAATGATATAAAGCTTCCACCGTCAAAACTACCATTTTTACTTCTCTATGCTATCTATCTCATCTTGGGAGGCGACTCACTCGTCATATTTGGAAAAGTGCTTCTCTTTACTAATTTAATGACGTCTGCTTTTCAGGAACCCTTCCTGGGCCCTACCTCCCTTGGGATTCTCCTCTCTTGAACCCCTTCACAGAACTGAGGCACTATTGCTAATTTCGAGGCGTGAATGACCCAAGGATATACCGTGAGGTCAATGAGATTTCAGATAGAGGAGCTCATAGAGAGAAGGGGGATTCCTCCATGGAGGGAAGATCTGGGGGTTCCCTCCCAAACACCGGCAATAGTGTTCCAGTGGAATCCAACTGATCGAACAGATCAGTACCCGTTTTTCTCTAGTAAGGAAAACCCCAAGTAAGCAGGCTATGTCCCTTTTTTGGGGCACGCAGGTACTCAAGGTAGACCAAACACCTAAAGAAGTCGGAAGCCACTTCGCGATTGGTGGTCTTTGGAGACTGCGATGGAAACCGGATGGGCCCCACCAAAAGTATATCGGTATTCCATCCCACGTACACCCCCATAAATAACTCACATCCCAAAAAGATAGCCTACAGATGCCAACATTTCTGCCAAGGCTCCTTCTATGGCTAATCGTCTTTCGGATGTCTTAGCTGCGAGGTGATTTCCAAATGCCACGAAATACAGGCGAGCCTCACGTCAACGCAACGGGTACTCAATAGAGCACTACCACGTATCTACCGAATTTGGAAGTCGCATGCCCCGCATCTGAACAGCCGCATATGCATATGTCATAAAACCGATGGCTCGCTTTCGGCAATCCAGATCAACTGCTCAAATAGAAGACTTTAGCAAAAGAAGAACTAAATTTCTATCTTCTCTATTCTCATCCTTTTCCATCGCTTGACAAGGCAGCCACGAAATTTGTTACCGTTTTCCTGGAAAGATGGCACCTCATGCAGAAGATACCAATGGGGTTACACACGAACTCGCTACGGAGGTCCACGAACCAGGTCTAAGCAAAGACTTAGTGGAAGCGGTGAAACATGACGCACCTGTGAGACCCCCCAAATTTGACAACAAGTACGAAGAGAGAGTATATCTCAAGGAGAGACTTGCAGCAGCCTTCAGAATCTTTGGGAAATTTGGCTTTGACGAGTATGTGAACTGAACGGGAGTCTCTTGGATATCTGTGCATGACTAATACTCTCAAAGAGGAGTAGCCGGACACATCACAGTTCGCGTGAGTCGTCACAAATCACCCTCGATCTGAACGACCCAGAAATGACAGATGGCTTCCAGGATCCTGTTGAGCGTGACACATTTTGGGTAAATCCGTTTGGTGTCGCGTTTTCTCTGATCAAATCTTCGGATCTCATCAGGGTGGATGAGGAGGGCAAGATCGTTGACCATGGGCCCGTCAAGAGGCTCAATACAGCCGCTTTCATGATCCATTCGGCAATCCATAAAGCTCGGCCGGATGTCAATGCTGCCTGTCATAGCCATAGTATCTATGGCAGGAGCTTTTGTGCTCTTGGTCGGAAGCTTGACATCATTACACAGGATTCTTGCGCTTTTTACGATGACCACGTGTTGTATGAGAATTTTAATGGAATAGTGCTCAGTGAAGTTGAAGGGCAACAAATTGCACAGACTTTGGGCAAGGGAAAAGCAGCTCTCTTACAAAACCATGGACTTCTAACTGTCGGAGCGACAGTGGAAGCTGCAGTTTTCTGGTTTGTCAGTCTGGAGAAGTGTTGCCACGCGCAGTTGATGGCGGATGCCGCGGCAAGCGGAAGAGGGGGAGAGACCAAAAAGATTGGACATGAAGAAGCAGCATACACTTACAAGACCGTTGGCACTCCACACGCTGGATATTTCTCAGCAGTGCCCTTGTTTGATGTCATTCATCACGAGACAAAAGGAGAGTATCGCGGTTAATGTATGTAAGCATGATGGTGTGATGGTGTCAGCCTCGAGATGAATGTGGAAAGAATGCCCAAAACTTGGTGAACCGGACCTTGCGACGTGAGCGTGTCGCACTAGGTCGCGTAGGTCACATGATGGTACATGTGGTTGTACTAAGAGACGTCTTTAAATTGAATCTGGTGTATTGTGCTGGTAATCTTGCCTTGTTGTCGCGCCTAAAAGGCAACCAGACGTGCCATTTCCTTGAACGGAATCAGACCAATCGAACACTATCAAATGGTTTCAGTTTCTGTAGAGTATCTCGAACCTACGCGGCCTAGAGGGGAAAGTAAAATAAAACATATTACCTCCCGGTGTACGACGAATGCGTAATTTAAAGAGCACCAGAAATCCCAGACGCGTATCCCAGCCGTGCGCGGGCCGAGCCGTCGTCAAACTTTCAAGACAGCTGTGAGATTGTAGGTTGTTGTTACGTGCCTCAGATGAGTGCCACACCTCGAAGCCTGCGACGTTCTCACAGTTTGGCCGCTTGCTAGTTAGCCATGGCTGCAGCGCCGATAGACGCGAAGGCTCTCAACTCCTGGGAAGATGCCTTTCAGCATCCTATTCCGGTGGTGCGCAGGCTGGAAAAGAGGTTACGAGCAGACGTCGAAGAGAACCGAGAGAAATTGAGGACACTCGTTGGGTATGCTGGCATCAACGCAAAAGCCAAAACGTACCGATTTTGATGAGAGATTAGGTCATCATATCGAGATCTTCTTGGAACTGCCGGTCGCATCATTGAGATGGACGGGCAGATGTCAGAGGTCGAGGTCACGCTCGGAGACATTGGCCTGAAGTGCAACACTCGAGTCTTGGAGACAATTAGTCGGAACATGGAGGGACTGAGGCGATATCATGCTTCACAAGGTCTGTCATTGGTATTAAATCCAAGGTCATTGACAAATACACGCTAATTCAGATACAGTAACGGAAGATTATAGCTTTGCCTCTCAGCTTTCTGTCCTGCAAGGCTGCCATGCGGTCATTTCTCGTCTCTTACGATATTCTGGATCTTCTTTGTTAGCCGCCAAAGTCCTTGTAATAGCTAGATTACTCCATAAGGCACTGGCTAGTTCTGCTTCTCCTGCTCCTGTCGTTGACAGCCTGCGCGATAAGCTTGCGGCTCGCAGGGCAAAACTTCTAAAGTATATCGACCTGACATTTGCTAATCCTAATCTGGAGAAAGCGGCGCTTGTTGAAGGTATGCACGCCTTTTGTTTAGCTACCAGCTCGACACCTACGGACGTACTACGACACTTCCACCATGTCAGATCCGAGGCCATATCAGACAAGCTGCGACACCCCAGCAATGTGCAGACGGCCATAACGGAATCCATGAAGCTCTTCATCAGTACTTTGCGGGATACTCAAGCTATATTTCCAAGAAGATTAGGGATAGCATTGGAAACTTCGAAGGCTCAGCCACTCTTACAAGATCCAAGTATCTTGGAGCTTGCAGAACTGCAACTTGATATCCATGGGCGCTGGATTGCAGAAGATATCAGACAATTTACACCCCGGCCTCGTCATGATCAGTTACAGAGGTCTGATGCCGAAGCCATGCTCCGGTCTTGGGCGATTGAGGCAATGAAATTATTCTTATCAGGCCTACGACACGTACTGGGTCCAGAGAAGGATCTTGCAACGTTGGTGCAAATCCGAAGGGAACTTTTGAGACTCTGGCTCTCCTCCTTGCAGCCTAGTTCCACTTCCGAAGCAGCTGATGTGCTTGATAACCTTCGTAAGGTCCTGATAGAGAGGATCGCTGACGCAATGCGTGACCAAGCCAAGAGTCTGCGTGTTGTTTCTCAAACAGTCTCGTATACAATCTCTCACTGGCAAGCTGGAGTCACCGATTCGAAAGTCAATCTGTGGGATCTTCCGACAGCTACGACCGACCTGGGTGGTGGAGTCGTTCAAGCAACTCAAAGCATCCTAGATCGTTGTAACGGAAGAAGTAAAGCGGTGCACAAGGTTCTCGGTGAGTTCGAAGAGTGGGTCCAATCGGTACTAGAAGCTCAAGCCACCATTAAGAAGATGGGGGAAATGAGATGGGATGAAGATCCTGATGATATAGCGGACGAGATTCTTCCAGAACCGCCCCAGGTACTGCTAAGCAACCAAGATCCGAGGATACTTGAGACTCGGCTCGAAGACTCGGTCTCAGAGGCCTTTGGGCAGCTGAGACAGGACTTGAGCCATGTCGAGCAGACGTTGGCCGATGAACAGCAGGGTGGAGAAAAGGCCGTCTTCTTACTCCGTGTTTTGCGAGAGTTACGACAACAAATGCCCAGGCTCGGTTCGGCTCTTGCATCGAGCTTCTCTAGAAGCTTGCAAGAAAGCTCCGTGGAAGCAACATGCCGTAGACTCTTGGCCGTCTCTGTCTGTGATGGTCCGATTGACTCTTTCCATCAGTCTGTCCGTCAATATCTAGGTCAGCCACATGCTCCAGCCAAAGAACTATGGGAAGGAAATCCAGCTCTTCCCGTTCAGCCTTCCTCGGCTGTGTTTAAGTTCATGCGTGCTCTGATGGCCAACATGAGCCATGCTGGACACGATTTGTGGAACCCTTCGACCGTGCATACACTGAAGCTTCATCTGGTTAATGTAAGGACAGCTAGCTTGCTGGAGGTAGCAAGTAGTCCCACTTTAGAGGAGACTCCACTCACGAATGGCGACACGCAGGTAGAGGCTCATGAAGACGTCCGACCTGAAGACGGCCCCTTGAATGATGAGGATAATGGCACTGAGGAATCGCAACAAGTAGGAGATGTTGCATCTTCAGCTACAGACTCAGCCATTCGATCACAGGAATCTTATCTTCAATTACTCTTCGACCTGTTTTACCTTCATAGCGCCCTTCAAACGAAGGTCGAAGGGTCGCTTGCCGACACTGATCAAAACGAAACGATCATCGCCGAATTATCCACCAAGGGTGACATTAACAAAGCTGCACAGCAGCGCCTTCAGAAAAGCGCCGCAGATTATTGGAAGAAGTCATATTTGCTTTTCGCTCTACTGGCATAGGCACTTTCAAGCACATGGACACTAATCTATACAAGTACATACTTTCTGCAACGTTTTTAGCTCTCCAAGGTATTTCCATCTAAAATGTACTTCACATCTTTTCCATAACTCGAGCTCCCTCCCAAAATTAACTCTCCTTCCCAATCTCAGCCGCAACCCACTTCTCCAATCCTCCCCTCGCAATAATCTCCTGCACATTCGGTGGCAACTCCCCAACCTTTTGACTCCACTTCTCCCCTCCTTTGCCCTCCTCCACACTGACCAAACTCCTCCTTACATCCCACTCAAGCGTCCAGCCCGTCCGCCGCGTCAACACCCCATCATCCTGCCTCTGCTTCTCCACCGGCCCCGGCGGCGGCGTATCCAAGCTCTGCCGATTCGCCTCCGGCTCACTCACCGCCTTCCCTCCCTCCTTTTCCCCCGCTCGGTCCTCTCCCTCCTTCGCCACCTGCGCCGGCGCAAACGCCTCCCTCAGCCTACGCACCAGCTTCGGCACCTCGACGCCCATCAGCGCATTATTGATACTATTGCGCTGGAAGATATTCCCAAAGCTCCCCGCGACGACGAGGGGGATGCCCTTGGCGAGGAGGGCAGTGGCGGCCTGTTCGCGAGACGAGCCGCAGCCGAAGTTGAATCCCGCGACGAGGATGTCGCCTGCCTGCGCGGTGGTGGCGAAGGCCGGGTCGTAGTTCTCCATGCAGACGGCGGCCATGGTGGCGGGCGGCACGTCGTCTTGGTAGGTGTATTTGCCTGGGTAGATGGCGTCGGTGTTGATGTTGTCGCCGGAGCAGAAGACGATTTCGCCGGAGACCTTTTCGGGGAAGCCGGGGAGGATGTCGGTGAGGGGTTCGGCGTCTTCTGGTGCGGTGGTGGTGGTGGAGGATGGGGCGGCGGGATCGTCGTTGCTGCTGGTGATGCCCGAGCTCTCTGCTGCCCCGATGTTTTCTTCGGCTTGCGCGATGACTTTCTCCAGGGCTTCTTCAACTGACATCATCTTGTCGACTTCTTCCTCGCCGGTGCCTTCTCCTAAAATCACTTTCGCGTTCTCTACGCCCTCCGGCTTCTCATACCATCCTGGCCCTGCGATCTTACCCTGCAAGGCGCTCGCGGCCACAACTTCCGGACTTGCGAGGTATGCTTTTGCGTCTCGGGATCCCATCCGCCCCTTGAAGTTCCGGTTCGATGCGCTGATACCAACTTCCCCAGGCTCCAGCAGTCCCGTGCCGAGACCAATACAGGGACCGCAGCCAGAAGGCAACGGTTTGGCGCCTGCGTCGAGCATAGCTTGCCAGTCGCCCTGCTCCTTGGCGGCCTGTTGCTCATGTGCGCTGGCGGCTGCGATGTAGAAATGCACATGGTCTGGAATCTTTGGTATGACACCGTTGTTTGCTACCGCGGCATCTTTGAAGACTTTGGCGGCTGCGGCGAGATCGGAGGCGCGGCTGTTGGTGCAGGATACGAGGTAGGCTTTGTCAATTTTTATGGACTGCGATTCGAGGTTCGAGAGTGGGGTTGCGACCTTGACACTGTTGGGGCCGGAGACGTAGGGTTGGACGGTGGAGAGGTTGAGGAAAAGGTTTTTGGCATACTTTGCTCCCGGATCAGCAGAGAGTTGAGGTGGTCTGAAGAGAGCATCAAGACGAGCGTGATTGATGCGTCTCTTCGTCGAACTCGAGCTGAGGGATGCGGCATGGTACATGAGAGCTTCTGTGGCTTTTAACCGAAGCCAACGTTGGAGGAGAGGGTCAATGGGAAAAAGGCCTGAGAGGGCGCCCCATTCGGTAGTCATGTTGGCAATAGCAAGGCGGTCGTCGATTGCCAAGGTAGAGAGAGTTTCAGGGCTCCCTGTGAATTCAATTGCATGATTTAGGACTTCATCGTTGTTGAAGAGCCCACAGAGCGCGACGATGACATCCTTGCCTGTTACGCCTTTGGGAAGGGTACCAATAAAAGTAACTTTGGCAATAGGGGGAATCTGCCACCAAGTTCGGCCTGTTGCCCATATGCTTGCAGCGTCTGTTCTCACGACTGGCGTGCCCAGACAGCCAATGCCGCCATACATGTTTGTGTGACTATCAGACGCAACGGCTAAAGTACCCGGCCAGGCATAACCCTCTTCGACCATGATCTGGTGACCAATACCCCGTCCCGCAGGATAGAAGTCGACACCTTGTTCTCGTGCAAATTGTTCGATTTGCCTGTACTTTTTAAGATTGGATTCGCTCTTATTCTGAACATCATGATCCAAGGTCATCACAATCTGCTTTCGGTTGTGGATTTTGGAGGCACCAATTGACATGAATTTGAGTGCAACGGGCCACGAGTTGTCATGGGTCATACATTGATGCGGTGCAAGCGTGACATAGTCGCCAGATCTAACGAACTTGCCATCTGGGAGGCCGATTGAGTAGTTCTGTACGATTTTCTCCGTTAGAGTCTGAGGCGTTGATGAAGATGTCTTCCGCGCAGGATCAAGTTGGACGACGCTCGAGTCTGCTATCTGCGAATAGAAAGCGTCCTGAGTTTCGGCTTGCCTCCTGTCCGTTGGAGCAGTGTAGAATCTAGTATTCAAAACATCGCCTCTCTTCAACTGAGCAGCTACAAAGGGTCGTGTCACGGCACATCCTATACAGGACGCGTAGGTCAGAGACTAACTCGTATCAGCATGGAAAGCGAGGAATAGCAATAGAGGACATTACCACAAGAGCCCGTCGAGGGAGCACTCTACCTCGAATTGCCGCCATGTGCTCCCTGGCAGTCGTATGGTAAGACGCGTGCGCAAGCCCAAAGAAGCTCGCGAGATTGAAATTCCCAGGCGAGACTCCGATTGGCTGAAGTTTCCCCGGGCTTGCAGTACCTATCACCTACGTGGGGCTTCACTCCCTACCGGTGGGGTTTTATGAGTCAAAACACGCAATTGCTCTCGCACTTCTCATCTCCTCTGGTCGCTCACCGTTTTCTCATCTCTCATTTCTTGTACAGGGTTCCAAACTAGCGAAGCAGAACGTTATGCCGTCAAGAGAAGACGTTTCTTATTTCGGTGCGGGTCCTGCCCCGCTGCCTACATCTGTGCTCGAAGAGGCTTCTAAAGTCCTGCTCAATTATAATGACATGGGCATCGGAATTGCCGAAATTTCCCATCGATCGCCCGAAGCAAATAAAGTCCTCGCCGACACAAAACATGCCCTCATCAGCCTTCTAGACATCCCTGAGGACTACGAGATTCTCTTCCTCCAAGGCGGTGGCAGTGGAGAATTCAGCGCCGCCGTGTACCACATGGTGAGCATATGGGTGGAGAAATGCCGCAAAAGACTGGAAACAGAGATTGAGCAAGAGGTGGCCACAAGTGGTCAGCCTGCACGAGTTGGGCCTGTATTCCAAGAGCGGTTGCGAAAAAAAGTTATGGAAGGGTTGAAACTTGACTACCTTGTTACAGGCTCTTGGTCACTGAAGGCATCACAAGAAGCCGCAAGATTAGTAGGCGCAGAACACGTTAATATTGCACTAGACGCTCGAAAAGATAATGATGGAAAATTTGGCAAGATCCCGGCCGAAGACCAGTGGAGCCTTACCCCAACCAAGCGCGAGGACGGCCAGGGCCCAGCCATGGTCTATTACTGCGACAACGAGACCGTTGATGGTGTTGAGTTTCCCTCTTTTCCTGCCTCTCTAGAGTCAAAATCAGAAAATGACGACCGACTTGTGGTAGCAGATATGAGCTCCAACTTCATAAGCCGGAAGGTTGACGTCCGCAAGTATGCCGTCATCTTTGGGGGCGCCCAAAAGAATATCGGAAATACTGGTATTACAATTATCATCCTTCGAAAGTCGTTACTGCCTCCCCAATCGGAACTTGCTTCTCCCCAGCTTCTGCGCAGTCTTGGGTTGCCAATTGGTCCTGTCGTCCTTGACTGGCCCACAATCGCCAAGAACAATTCGCTCTACAACACTTTGCCAATCTTTGATGTCTGGGTTGCTGGCAGAGTAATGCAGGGACTCAACAATACGTACCAGGCTAAGAAAATCCTCGGCCAAGAAGGCATCTCGCAAAAGAAATCGGACATGATTTATGGGGTTCTCGACAAGTACCCGAATGTCTACAAAGTTGTCCCTGACAAATCCGTTAGAAGCAGAATGAACATCTGCGTCCGAATCCACGGAGCTGATCCGGAGAAGGAGAAGGAATTTCTGGACGGTGCTAGTAAATCGAATCTACTCGGCCTTAAAGGTCACAGGAGTGTTGGAGGTGTTCGCGTGTCCAATTACAATGCTGTACCCATTCCAGCGGTGGAGAAACTAACAGAGTATCTCGAAAGCTACGCTCGAAAATCAGCGAACACATGAGGCTTTGCGGTTCTGTCTTTGCATAGCGAGGCGTCACGGCGGTCAGAGATGGCTTTGATATCCCAATTTCAACATGCATCTTACACGGGAAAATAAGGTAAAGATATCACTTTACCAATTCTAGGTTCATCCCAACGCCCATTCATCTGAAGCTTCAACATCTAGCGCACGATCAATAGTGCTCTCTCGTTTTATTTGCGCATCATTGACGCATGTATCTAAACCAAAATGAACAAGCCTCGGATCTAATGATGTATGTTGAACGCAGGATTTCTAGCCCAAAACGCGGCCAAGCCACTTCAGATTATCATTCCTCATCATGCTTGGCGTGTGCCAAAATCATATGACTACCCGAAATCTATTGAAAGTAAGTGCCGAAGTACGTACGTTAGGAACCTTCTGTCCCCACTCTGCCTTGTTCGAGGAGTCGAAGCGAATAGTTTGTCGGAAGTGGTCCTGCACAACCCAGCGTTGTCACTCCACAAGGGAAGCCACTCCGTGAAGGTACCTAGGTAGCCTTCTAACTCCTCGTTCCTGCCGTCTATCGAGTTTTAGTACTTTTCATCGGCCTCAGAACCACCATCTCCGTGAACACTTCCCAAGCTAGTACTCTTTTCTTCGCTGACCGACTTAATCGATATCCTTACAGTCTCGTGATTTCTTCTTCACACATGGCCCAGCCAGTCCTTAATCTTCAAAATCGACCTGATTCGACTTGAACCAGTATCCTTCTGGGCCACCAGGAATGTCAAATCTTGCCGGTGCCTTAAACGCGAACCGTTCCCAACTGACCCCTCTCATTCTCCGCGTCACCGTACCATCATCGTTCGTGATATTTTTGTATGGCTGTGGCTCAAAGTTTTGGACTTTTGCGTATTCGTATATCATTCGCCGAATGTAGCATGCCTCGGCTGCCGGAGTAAGGTATCGATCGCGGAAAGTTCGTGCTGATTCCTCCGCAATGCGTTCGGCCTCATCTTGGTTAAGGAGGTAATAATCCATGATATCATTCAAATCGGACCAGTCGTTTTTTGCTGCAACGTAATTCTGTTAGATTCAGTGTCAGTATCATATCTCTCTAGTTTCGTCGACTCATAGGATGTGGTCAGTGCGAATACAATAGAAATTCAGGTTCTCACCTGTCGAGGTCCTTCAGGGATTAGCAACGGATAGAAATGCGCTATGTACTCGAGGGGATTGTGGATAATGGTCACAGAATTGCAGTTCTTCAACGGTCTAAGACGCCCGCTCCACGAGTTGCCTAGTATGCTATTAGAGAAGACCTGTGGTTCTGGCAAAGGGTAGGACTAACCCTCAGTGTGTATCAGGAACTGCCATTTACAATGCTCTTCCATTGGTACGACACCCTCTCTTGGACCCCATTTGAGTTCTGCGCAATCGCTCCAGGATTTATCCTTACTGACTTCAAGCAATTTGGACCGGATTTGGCTAATCTTCTGACCCACGTCTAGTTGGCCTCTCCATAATACCTTCTTGATTTTGTCCTTGAAAGGCGTGAGAAATGGCTTTGATTTTTGTCGGAAAGCGCGGTAACCCCCCACGGTATCCCAGCTAGAAGACGACCAGCCATTGAAGTCAGGCATGACCCAAGTATTGTTATCTGTCTTGTGACGGCACCAACCCCAAGCTGTTCGACCGGGCCGTTGGGGTTCTGGGTTGGGGTGGTCCATTCTGTCCAGAGTGAACTCGACGTTGGGAAGCATGCGCGGATCAGGTATGGCTGTGATGGCTCGATATATCATACTCAGGCCTGCCAGGTATCGCGTGCGATCGACAACCCCTTGCTTCTCTCCCACAACAAAAATCTATGCAAAGTCAACGCTTGGCCTGTAATGGACATGAATAAGGAAGACCTACGTCGCCATCATAAATGAGCACTCGCACTTGACCGTGAGCTTTGTCTGGCTCGTCTCTCCATAATCTTACTTGCTCTTCTTCAATACCCCCATTGGCAGCATGCCATTCGCGCGCTCTTACAATCTCTGCGTCTTGCCCTGGGAAAGCCTCCTATTCTAAATCAGTCATGGGTCCGGGCCTTGACGCTGCTAGATTCCAGACCTCGCACTGTGCCTCAGTAAGACCTAGGTTCCGCTCATCGCGGACCGGGTCATATGTCCACCTATAAGGCCGAGGGATCTTCGGTAATTGAGGCACGACCTGATGTTCCTGCAGACTCAGAAAGATAACAGTAAGAGCAATCAACGACCCGGCCGCCACCAGGAGCTTTACCCGAGCCATCATGTTAGCAGTCCCGTGGGACTAGGAGTTGACAACGAAGGATGCTTTCGGGCAACAAATCGTCCATCCATGGAGTACGTAGCTGATATCATGTATAGCTTACTCCCTACTTGGCCGCTAGCACCAAGTAAGTAGTTCCCCTTTACGCGTGTACCGCCTCAAATCAAGCTTTGGTGTTTCCTTATCTCCGGGACTGGACTAGCCTGTCGGTTGTGGCTCTTGCTTGTGGCTCTCCCCCGCCCCTTCGGTGCCCTTGCGGCTATCGCATCACCGGCATCATAGACTCCTCTGTTATGGTACCCCACGTAAAAAGTGTCTGTCCCCACCTGCAAATCCCCACACTCGCTTTCGACTCAATCTCACACTCTACGTGTTCCTCTCAACCTCTTCAATATGGCTGCCACTTTTGATGTCAATGGTGCTCGCGCACATTTCGCAGCGCTCCGTCAGAAACAATCTTTCATGGACAATGCTGGAGGCAGCCAGACCTTAGACGCTGTAGCAGACTTGTCAGTGCGACAAACAAGTCTCAACGGTAGTTCATTAATACCTGCAGTTGTGTAGCATACGCCAATATCTTGTGTCCACGAATGTTCAACTTGGTGCAACTTATCCCATATCCTCGGAGTCCACGAAACTGGTCGAAGAGGGTTACAACGCTGCCGCGAGATACATCAATGCGGAATCTACCAACAATATAGGTGGGCAATATACAGAAGGCGCGCTACACAAGACCTTCAGCAGCATTCTAACGCTATGAGAGAGTTCTCGGCGGCGCAACTACTCAGCTTTTCCAGAATCTCTCATCCAGTCTCTGGGAATACTTCTCTCTTGGCGATGAAATCATCCTCTCTCAACTCGATCATGAAGCTAACCTCGCCTCCTGGGTCCGTCTTGCTACCCGCAAGAACCTGAAGATAAAATGGTGGAAAGGCTCAGCGGCGACAGAGACGACCACCGACCCCGTCCTCACGGCCGATAACCTCAAACCCTTGCTCTCGAAGCGCACCAAGTTTGTGGCTTGCACGCATACGAGTAACATCCTGGGTACTATTCATGAAATCGCATCCATCGCGAAGACCCTGCATGAGACATGCCCCGACGCGCTGCTATGTGTCGACGCGGTCGCATATGCTCCTCATCGCGCCGTCGATGTCCAAGCCTTTGGCGTCGATTTCTACTCCTTTAGCTGGTACAAGGTATACGGCCCGCATCAGGCGATCTTATATGCATCGCCGAAGGGGCAGAAAGCTATCCAGAGTCTGGGTCATTACTTCAACAATGAGGCGCATCCGAATGAACTGAGCAATCAGTTGGGTCTTGCTGCAGGAGCATACGAATTGGCAGCTAGTCTACCAAGGGTGCTGGAATATTGTTCTCCGAGGGATAAGTTTTGGGAGGGCGTTGCAGCGCATGAGGAGAAACTGCAGGCAATATTGCTGGAGTACTTGAATAAGAGGGAGGATGCGACAATATATGGCAAGAAGGAAGCAGACAGTAAGCTACGGGTCCCAGTCATCAGTTTCACGATCAAGGGTTGGAAGAGCAAGGATTTGGTGGAGACCGTGGAACAGAAGAGTCAATATGGAATCAGATACGGTCATTTTTATAGTCATAGAATGGTGACAGATATGTTTGGATTGCCTGAAAATGATGGGGTGGTGAGGGTCAGTTTGGTGCACTACAATACCGGTAAGAGTGTTGCTATTCCGTATCACTCAGATCGAGAGGAAGAGACTAATCGTTTTTGGCAGAGGACGAGGTGAGAGGCCTCACAAAAGTTTTAGACGAGGTCTTGCAGAGATGAGTCTGAATGAGACAGGAGACTGTATCCTACCTCAGATTCCGACAGGACTGATTACGAGCCCTCCCATGAGAATCGACATTCTCTCTGCTTCTTGCACATAGTATTCTATCTTCGCATAAATTTGACAAGCAAGACGTCAATCTTGAGATTATGATGAATTCAACCCATCTGTAAATAACCAAACAATTGTTTCAATCTTAGAAAGAAAAAGGAAAAGGAAAAGAAAAGAGCCGTTTCAACCTTGCAATTCTTACAATTGTTCTTGATTGGTCGATACATACCTAAGCAGGTGATATGAGGTAATGGTCCCTATGAGACAGCATAAGAAAGCTTACGCCTCATCGTCAGTCCTTTTCTTCCCGGGAAGATAGCTCTTTGCCGCAAGACCAAACACATTCGTGAAGCCCATTACCACTTCCTCGACGTGACGCATTCGATCCCTACTCAGGAGCGACAGCTCGGACGCCGCCGCTATGTCCCTCACCCTGGACGCATAGATTTGAGCTATCTGAGTTGAACAGGCTTTTCGGAGAAGTCTCAGCTCACGCGGAGAGAAGTAGCGGCGATAAACCGATGTCTTATGGGTGAAATCGGCGAATTACTAGGTTTCAGGGTAAAGCCTACGCAAACATTGCTGAACAGTGACCGCAGAACTGGGAGTTACTCATGTTTAGGGTTTGCTTATAGATGGGGTCGGAAAATTATGAACAAATATCGAGCGTCCATTGCCTGTTCCGCGAATGAGCCACTCTGTTCCTGATAGCCCACAAGACTCTCCAGAAGAAGGGTCATCGCGCCATATTTCAAGTCCAAACCACTTCTGACCCATTTTTTCTACCATCTGCGTAACCCGGGTAGCTTGATCCATGTCCGCGACTTCGAGTAGCATACATCGTGGACGAATCGCCCGAGCAATTTCTAGAACGCGAGGATAGAAAGTGTCTCCGGGCTGAACCTGCGGACTGGATGGATCAGGAGGGACCAATGCCAATTTTGGCTCAAAATTTCTGACTGATCGAGCTGTGGTCCTGACGAATTCGGCGGGAGAGATGTATGGAGGGTTTGCCATGAGAATACTGTATCCGACATCTTCTGAGTCACTCGCGGAGTTCGCTCTGCCATGAGTATTGTTCTTGACGAATTGATCGGAAAATATGTCGGCTTCTAGAAAACTCATACGAGGGTTCTCTAATTTGGGGAAGTTACGTGCTCTATTGAGTTTTGCCAGGTCCACAGCAGTCCCGGAAATATCGATGCCTGTGACATGCGAGTGGGGAGGCAGGACGCCATACTCTAGAAGATGATGGATTAAGAGCAATGACATGCATCCAGATCCGCAGCAAAGATCCAATACCTGCAGAGGACCGGGAACATATCCATGTTTAAATCTCTCTCGGGATCTTTGCCTGGTCTCGTCCCGCAGGATTTGGGCCAGACGTGTCACTGATGCTGCTGTCTCTTGCCTTGATGCTCATCTTAGAATTGCAATATATGTAGTAAAGTTTTCTACTACGAACCTTGGAATCAAGACACCTGGTCGGCACTGTATCTCAAGGTCGCCAAAGAACTCAGAACCAAGGATATATTGGAGAGGCTCTCCTCGCCTTCTTCGCTCACATAGCTGGCGCAACGAGGTTCGTTCATCTATGAAAGGTTGCGTGTGTTTTTTAATTCTGACAAGCCCCTGAACATGTTCGCGAAGCCACCGTAACTCATTCTTCGCAGAATTTAAATCTCGACAAGCTGGCAATATTAGCAATACCAAAGGGTCAATGGATCCCGCTTTAGAAAGAAGGCTATTAGGCAAGCGCGGCATGCGACCAGGCCTCCGAGAGTAATAGAGCGAAGGGTGCTGAATCTTCATTTCATCTGCCCACCAGTTCGGCCACGGATCAACTTATATCCGTGATTGATCTCCAATCATTGCCTGTTTACGCACCTTGTTTTCCAAGTCAGTTACGCAACCTCGAGAATCGATAAACAAAATCCGACTTCGGATTCAAGAGGTTCAGAGCTTGAGCTTTCTTTCGGCCTGCTCTTATTGTGAGAATTCCCAGAATTGAATGATCGGACCCAGGTTTGAAATTTCTCTCAAAACCGATTTCCATTTTGTCGACGATAGATGCAAAATTCTGGAAATTGGAGTCGGTGGATCGAAAGAGAATGTCATGATCTATCGTCTCACAATATATCCTCAGAAATTTCGAAGAATTGCACGCGCTATAGCAGGATTTTAAAATTACCTGTTGAAAGGGCAAAAGGTATCTATTGTAGCCGCATTTAATACCCTGCTAGCGTCTACGGCGGTCTGTACGGTCGAAAGATGTCAATACCGAAAATTGCTAGTCATCTAGAAACATTTGGTAGCGGAAGAAGTAGTGCAAACTCATCGTCTATGCGCTTGACTTAGCAAACCTCGATTGGGAGGTTTATTCTTCATGATGATTCTATACGGAGGCTCGCACTAGTTGCTTCCAAATCAAAGCTACCGTTTCCGCGTTATAATGGTGCCCCCGACCTGAAGTCTTCGTCTTATCCACCCCTCATGCCCTTGCACGCCAAACTGGCCGCGCAGAGGCCAAGCTGACAGTACTGCGACAACATCCGACTTCTTTGCCAAGTTGGAACCGATCGAACGTGGAATGTTGTTGCACCCATTCTATCGAAGAGGTGGTTCATGTCTAAGGCACTGGCCTACTGCTCGCAGTCGTCTCACCAATCCTAGAATCGTCGGCGTGCAATATTCTTCCACGAGAACGCCTCCGTTCCCTATTGTTGATACATGTCCTAGCCCAATATGTGCCTGTCGAGAGACGCCACGCGAGCTTGACATTGACCAGAAGCTCCCACTCAACAACACCATAGCAAGATACACAGAGCAAGTCCTCATATCTACCGGAAAAGAGGACTGGACAAGCCGCATTGAGGACGAAGAGGATAATGCGCTAGCTCGAGGACTGAAGAGTCTACTGAGTAGAGGAGGAAGATATACTGATGTCAGTTCATTTCTCAATACATCGATTGATGCATACTTCAAGTGGTGAAAGCTTTCAAAAGACTGTCTAGACTGATCTTGTATAGCCAAGCTTCAATGTAGCGATCACCAATTCATCATTTCCACCCACAACGTCCTCACCTACCCAAAATGCGTCCGCATTTACCTTTCCAAGCTTCAAATACATCCCGACTATTCCGAATGATCCGCAGTCCATCGAGAGTTTCTTGAAAGCGTTCTTGCTACCAGAGCATGCCCCTCATGGAACTCTGCCTTCCCAAGATACCAGCAAGTCCGCCCGCTCGAATACTTCTCAAAGCGACTTCAAAGACGTGGTCTCCGTAAAGGACATTGTGGTTCTGATATGTGGTCATGGTGGACGCGATCAACGGTGCGGGATACTAGGGCCGCTTTTGCGAGACGAATTCCTTACGCAACTTCCGCAGCAAGACGCGAAGATTCAGGCTGGACCACCCGAAGCCAAAGAGAGTGTCACGTCGCCCAACGATATATCGGCACGTGTTGGACTTATATCACATATAGGTGGCCACAAATTCGCCGGCAATGTGATCATATATACACCACCGAGCATGGGTCACCATCCGCTTGCCGGAACTGGCATTTGGTACGGTAGAATCGAGCCTCAGCATGTGGAGGGCTTGGTGAAAGAGACCATACTGGGTGGACGCGTGATAAAGGAAAAATTTCGGGGTGGCATCTCGAGAACCGAAGGCATGTTAAATCTCTGATTGGACACTAATGTTTAACATCACGATTGGCTTCTATCCGTGTATTCTATTAGACTACCCCGCTCTAGAGAAATGCATAGACTACTGGACTTGCTTGCGCTTCATCTAGTGTGATTTTCGTAAGATCATGATATCCCCTTTTCGACAATCTTCTCGTTTTGAGGCACTGCCTTTGATTCTTCGCTCCTCCCTTCACCAACAGCATGATTCGCGTGTGTCAGGTCTTTGGGAGCTCCCTGCTCGGAATTGCTTCCGTGGCCCTGCGTCCCAATCTTCAGCCAGGGGACCAAAGCAACACTCAAGGCGGAAGAAGCGGTCGCGAACCAGAAAACTGTTGCATATGGCCACGATGGATCATCGCGATAGTATCCCGTTTGGCGTAGATCTTTCGATGTGCCGTTGTACAAGGCTGTTGCGACACCGTATCCAAGAGTCATGCATAGCTTTGTCACTGTTTGGAAGAGTCCGCCAGCAATAGACTGTTGACGAGGTGGGAGCGAGGACAGGACATACATCTAATTCATGTTAGCAGTGAAACCGAAGGATAGTTCGTTCAAAGCGAAGTATACATTCGCGACATTAAACTCAAGGTCTGCTCCCACTACGGCAAGAACGAGCGCTGGAAAGAAAAATGCCCAGTAGAAGTCCGACTTTCTGTTCACCGCCATGAGGAGAAACGAGATTGTGTACGCTGCCGATCCAATATACATCAACAACTGGTTGGAAATCTTGTGCAGCACCAGGCCAGCAAATACCTGGAAAGAGGTCAGTCAACACCAGGCTTGTCGATGAGGAAAAGATTCTCACTACATTTACAAGGATACCCGAAATGGCCATAGGGAGAAGGTGAAGGGCGGTTTCGAGAGCAGAGAAATGCCAAACTTCCTGGAAATACAATGAGGCGAAGAATGCAGATACAGGAAAAGACATAAAGCCAAGTAGCAGGATGATAATCACCTGGAGTTAGCGTCAGGAGAGAACGATTCATGAGGGTGTTGCTTGACTTACAAGAGAAAAGTCTCGATCCCTCCAGATATTCAATGGAACAAGGGGGTACTCAAAGTAATTTTCCCAGAAAACAAAGGCTATCATGAACACGATGCCCAGAATTAACAGAACAAGGACGTATGAAGTCTTCCAACCATCGGGCGCTGTAGGACCAAGGCTCAACGCTGCGGAAAACATCCCAATTCCAGCGATCGTGAGAATGGTGCCCAGCACGTCGAATCTGTAGAGAGCTTCCAGACTTATTCGCTCTTTCTGGGTCGTGTCTTTTGGGACGGTGAAAATCGCGATGATCGTAAAAGCAAGATATATGATAGCAAGTAGAAAGAAGCTCGCCCTCCAGTTGAAAAGGTCAGTCGCGATTCCACTCAAGATAGTCCCAAATACAAAGCCCAGCGGGTTGCCAGCGCTGAAACATGCGAATGCATAGTTCTTTCGTTTACTCGGCTGTTCGTAAATGACGCCTAGCATACCTTGGGCTGGCGGGATGGAGCTGGCTGTCATCAACCCTATGACTCCGTTCAAAACGTCAAGCGTGATTGCGTCTTTAGAAAATCCGGCGGCGAGACAGAAGACAGCAAAGAGAAAGAGAGATCCGAGAAAAAGCGTTTTTCGTCCGAACAGATCAGCAATCCGGCCGAAGAAGAGTAGAAAGGCACCACCAGCCAGAGAATTGGCAGAGGTCATCCAGGTAATTTCTGCGGTGGTCATGTTGAGGTCTGCTCCAATGAAGGAGGACACGACAGTTACGCTTCCTTGGGCGAATGATCCCATAGCGATGGCCATCGTAGCAGTGAGGACGAAGAGGACCTCCTGCAACGTATTCTTAAAACATTCCGGACGGTTTCCGAGCTTCGAAGGTGTCGTTCGTTCGTCCTCATTTTGAGCTGCTTCGTTGCGATCACTGTCTGCCATGCCACTTGCCACTGAATCGTCTGAAAAGAGATTGGGATAGGACCAGGGATATATTAGGTGCTGAAGCACGCCATGATGATTAAAAATGCATTTTTGGGCGGTCAAGATGGAATTCACAAATTAAAAATTGCTAGCTACTCGTACTACTCTAAGAGCGGCTTCATTCCGCCAGAGAAGACGACATACGGGAGCTTGGCGCAGCAACTCCGACCGAGGAATCAACGATCAAGAATAGGGGTGTTAAGCCGCCAAACCAAAGCCTTCCTCCGTAGCTTTGTCGCACCAAGCCAAATGCACATTGTTGTATATTAGGCAAGAGACATTCATGATTAATACGCATTGGACTGACCAAGACGTCGGCGAGGCACACAAGAAAATTCCTGTTTCGATTTCTAATTGGTACCCCACAGGACATTGATATCTTTGTCCAACCATTCTTTACTTACATTTAAGCTTCCTGGAGGATGTAAAGGTCAAAATTTCGGCCAACGGTGCTGTCAGCGCGCCTTACCGGCTTCGACATTTCTTATTTTCGCGGTTTGGTTTTCGCGGTCTGGTCTTCGCGGTCTCGTGCTTAAGCTGCCGCCCGAACTGGCGCCTCCAGATTTGGTGCTACAAAGTCCTTGAGATCCTGGACCGTAAAATTCTGGCTGCCTTCGGTTGGCGTGAAGATACGAACCTGCTCGTCCTGCTTGCCATCTTTCCGACGTAAGTAATGTGAGGCTCTTTCGTAAATGGCACCAGTCGTCCCTTCTGCAGTAAAACGGATAGAAAATGGGTTGCGCTCGTGTTCGAGAATAATAGCTACCAAAACATTTGGCTTAACACCATCTTTCTCCTTGACATTCTCCTTAAGATACCAATCGATGCCGTATGTTTCCGGACTAGGCCCATTGGTAGGGCTCCCACTGATAGTCCAAGCCGTGTGTTTGGTGTAAGTCTCACTTCCGGATACTCCGCCAAGTGAACCACCACCGCCTGCTGCTTGTATATTCGGACTCAGATTACCTTGCTTAGTTCGACTCACATCAGCACGAGGCCCACTGGTGTCTTCTGGTTCGAAAAGGACACATGATGCTGATGGTCTTTGGTTGTCCGCAGAGCCAGCTATAACCTCTATACCGAACCGCGCTTTCTTCAAAATATGATCCGTATGGTGGAAGTAAATCTGTATGCCAATGAAGCATACAGGCTTGTCTCGACAGGTACCCGATTGCAACTTCCTCAGCACGGCAGAGATCCAAGCTTTTCCTATCTCAGCTCCACCCACTTGACGATCTAACTGAGCATCGTAGGTCCCAAGCACTTCCGAAGCGATGGGTGCTTCATCAAAATCCCACTCGATCGTGCCATTGAGAATGGCATCTGTTGAACTTGGGCGCGAAGATTCTTCATTCATCCAGTACCCATGAAAAACAAAAGCAGCCCAGATAGAAAGATTATTCGAGTCTTCGTCCTCCTTATCGAGAAGCTCAATGATCGCTTTTTGCACAACCTCGGCGATATTGAGAGCATTGGATCTTCCTTGTGCCTTCCACTCTTCAAGGAGAAGCCTTGCGAATCTGAAACCATGATATTGGCTGATTGTCCAAAGAGTGGATATCGTGGAGCGCGCCCCCCGCAAACAGGAAAGCCGGGATCAGGCCCAAGTATTCGTCGGTCTTTGCAGCGTGGACTTTGTCACTACCACAAGCTATAAGAATGGCACAACCGCCCGGTTCCAGGGAGATTGCGTTCAACACGGTTGAAACTCCGACTCCGGAATAGAGCTTTAGCAAGACAATAGTTCTTTTTCTCCAAGCGGCCTGACTACTGCTGTTTGTTTCTGTCCAAAGTCCCTATTGGTCGCCATTGTCATGTCGCCTATGCTGTAGTTGCGGGCGTGTATACCTCCCAACTGCTTCATAGATGGCTGCTGTGCTCTGGGGCCTCAAAGATAATCCAAGATAGATGGGACTCGGGAGACGGGCAGCTTTACCAAATCTGGTTTGCTTTTGAGCCTCGTCCTCAGAAATGGAGCTGCCACTCTTCTAACAGCATTGGCCGTTGCTTCGCTTTTGAGCTCCAATAGGACGCTAAGCTCAGGAGGTCACCTTGTCTACTACTTAGCACCCTGGGTGGCGAAGAGTTTCCCTCGAGCTGAAGAACGACCTTTTTCGTTCTAGAAAACACGCTTCCAACTTGACACTAAAGTTACAGCGCTAGTACCAGCATCCATGAGCGTAGAGGTAATTTATCCAACCATGGACAACCTTCTGAGGGTTGTGGACAAATAAAAGCCTTGCCAGCCAGACTAGCAGAGATTTCTCCTTTAGCAGGCAGACTCATTGAAAGCAGAGCCAGACTATCGTATGGAGTAACGTCTCTAACGAGTTATATTATAAGTCGACCAAAGACGTAGTGTAGGTGAGATTCCAGATGGTCATGTATCGTCGTAGGACGAACGTGTGCGAGATTCGCGAGCAAGGTGTGGTGCATTCAGCTGCACACGGAAAAGCAAAGATCGACTCCACATTCTGAACGCCATCACGCAGTGCTCCATCCAATGTTTTGTGCGCGCTCGTCTCCTCGAAAATCTCAAAGTCCCAAGAGATGAATACGTAGGGAGAGGTAGAGAAGGTGATTTACTTATATAAAAAGACGATGTTGGTAAGCTGGAGTGATCAACGCGTCCTTTCTCAATACGGCTGGCCTACCAGTTCGCGAATACGGGCGTGAACAGGACCATGATTAAAGAAGAGCCCGCCCACTTCTCCGACATTGTGCAGGACCAGAACGAGCATGAGAAGATTTTCGCGCCAAGTTGCTTTAGGAGTGCACAGGGCTGACGGCTGAGCAAGCTTGCTGTGGCTGCTCTCCTCCCACCTTCACCCTTGTCCAACGTCATGACGATTGAGAACACTCTCTCCGTCTTCGCCTGCCCTAAGAATGGTCTGTGATGGGATCCAAAGAGCGTGCACCTATCATCGTGCTCGTCTTGGGCAAGACTGGTGTCGGCAAATCAACATTTATCAAAGCTGCAACGGGTCTGGACGTGGAAGTTGGCGACACCCTTAAGAGCTGTTCGTTTCCCCAACCGTCAAAGACAAAGCCTCCGCTAGATCTTCGACTAACCGTCTCAAAGGCACTCATGAGGTCCAAATATATCCAGTGCGGGAGTCACGGATCTTCCTCATCGACACCCCTGGATTCGACGACCCGGCACGCAGCGACACAGACATCCTACAATCCATCGCCTCCTGCCTAGCCGATCTTCATGAGGGCCTCATATTCGACTCCGAAGCTGTCAATCTCTCTGGTATAGTCTATATTCACTCCATAAATGATGTGCGCATGACAGGCTCGATGCTACAAAACCTCAGGATGTTCAGGCATTTGGTTGGGAAGAGCAATATGGAGAAATGCGCAATGGTCACAACAAAATGGAGCCTAGAGAATGCGGACACAGCAGGCAAAAGAGAAGTGGAATTAATTGAGAAAGAGACTTGTTGGCGGAATGACCTGCAGAACGGAGCCACAATCAGACGATTTGAAGATACCAGAGAGTCCGCACTCGAGGCGATTAGGTCAGTCACGGCTACGGGCGTATTCACGCCGCAATTGGTGCAAGAATATATCATCGAGGGTCGAGCATTACAAGACACAGCCGCCGGACGCGCGCTCGACGAAGACCTAGCAAGTGCTCGCAAGAAACATCAAGCTGAGCTGGCTACGATGCGAAGTGAATACAATCGTGCGTTTGCAGCGAAGGATGCAGACACGGCGGCGCAGATCAGGGTCTTATCTGAAAGGAGAGAAGCAAAGCTAAAGGAGATGGACAACGATCTGGAACAATTGCGCGCAACACGAGACGAAGCACAGAAGCGTATTGACGAGCTGGAATCTCTCGCCGCTGCTTCTATAATCTCGATCGATCCTGCAGAGCTGAAGTCTGACAGACGGCGCAGAAGACAAAAAAGAGCCTTTCGTTGGTTTGGCAGGTTCGCCGCTTTCGGCGGCGCTGTTACAATGACGATCTTGAGCCACGGAGTAATGGCACCGGTCGGTCTTGGTCTCATAACTGGAGTGGAAGCGATTTTCCAGGAGCAGAAGAATCGCGACGCCGCCGAAAAGTTAGCACGAGAGCAATTTCGAAAGTAAACAGCGGAGAACACTTGAGATCCGCGTCGAAAGACGGCCAGGTGCCGCTATTTTACTGCTCGTTCATTTGCGTGACATTGCACTTCGGACATGTCCACTCCCCCTCCGTTTCGGTTTTCTCGTCCTTGCACGCGAGACATCTCCACCGCAGATGCCAAAAACGCAGCGGGTTTGGTGGAAGCTTTCCCGGTCGTGTTTTTGAGGAGCTTTTGAGTTCTCGGATCTGACGCTCTAATAGCTCGACCTTGCTTGCGTTGATGAGCCACTGTGCCTCTTCCCTGCTCGCAATCTCCTCTTTCAACCGCTTCTGTTCTCTTTTCAGCGCATCTTCCATCATCTTGTTCCCTACCTGATCGTTAGTGTACACGATTCAACTTTTCCCTCGGAAGATATCACTCACGCTCTCTCCGGGCTAACTCAATCTCCTCCCTCAATGCTGCCATTTCTTCCGCGTGCTTCTTGTTTAGTTCGACCAAGGCTTGGTTCAAATAAGCACCCGCATCAGTCTCTACAAGTGTCTTGCCTTTTATGACTTCTTCCTGAATCTTTGGGACAAACCTGTCTCTCCCAATATCGAGAATCTCCTCGACCAGCGCACACGCGCTCGCTTGCGTATTCTCGAATCGCCGGATCTTGGATCCACCCGCGATGTACGGACCCCAGAATCCCTCAGGCGAATCAAGTTCTTTCTCCCGGCGGAGAGCATCGGCTTCGGGTGTGATGCCCCATTTTGTCGTTGCAAGGATGACGTTCTTGAGATTCTTGTCGCCGCATAGCTTTCGAAACATACGTAGATTAGTAATACTGGAGCCAGTCATGCGAGCTTCGTTGATCGAGTGGAGGTAGATGATTCCAGATAACAGCATGTCTTCGCTCCATGATTCTTGCATCCAATCCGCGAGGTTGGCGAGGATATCTGTGTCGCTGCGATCCTTCTGGTTCGTGTCGTTGAACCCGGGCGTGTCGACAAGGATCACGTATTTGTCGCCGACTTTGCAGGGGATTTCCTCAATGTCGGCTGTACCTGCGCTGGCCGTATCAGAAGGCTTAGAACATTTAGCTATCATCCGGATTCAGTAACTCACATGACTGTAGGCTGTGCCCGATATTTACTTCTCTTCCGGCAATTTTGCTGATCAAGGTAGATTTGCCGCTACCCGTAGGACCCATAACTGCGATAAGCAGCCGCTGTTGCGGCGCCTTCTTGGGCAAGAACTCATACGGTGGAGGAGGATTGTTCACATTGTAGTTATGAGGGTCGTATTCAGTTGGAAAAGTTCCCGGAAATATTGGCGACTCGTCGATTTTCACATTGTCCAGATTCGTAGACATCTTACTTTACGACACATTCAAGAAATGCGCAAACCACTAGGACGCAATTGAAAGGAAAGTCTTTCGCGATGAGCTGCGTGGCGAAAACGACTCCCCATTATGAATCTTCAGCCGCGCCAGCCCAGCTCACCGAATACTCTAGACCGCGGGGTGTTGATCGACAAAGCGGAAGGGTTGAGCTTTGCTTTTTCCCACTCGTGCATTGATGAACAGAAATCTGCACGGCGGAAGCATGTCGCAGCCGTTGCGAGGTTCCATAGAGTATGCCAAATCAGGCATGAAGCCTTGGCGGAGAGGCTGA
Organism: Viridothelium virens; assembly: GCA_010094025.1. Taxonomy (NCBI): domain Eukaryota; kingdom Fungi; phylum Ascomycota; class Dothideomycetes; order Trypetheliales; family Trypetheliaceae; genus Viridothelium; species Viridothelium virens. The sequence continues at coordinate 47,308 of ML991809.1, forward strand.
GCCGATGAATGAGAACCCACCAAATTTGGACTCTAGAGATCTACATCATCCTCTTACGCGAGATAGCTGCGATGTTATGGGATCTCGTATCATTATTTTCGTACCCTCGTCAAGAGATATTTTCTCTCATGCCTCGGCTAGACCTTCAAGGAAACGCTCAAGCCCATGTATGGGGCTCAGTTGCTCGAGAAAAGAGAAGGCGACGTATTCTACTTTTCTCCACGGCAGTTGGAACATTCAACCAGCAATGAGGATCTAGTATAGAAAGCAGCGAACTGCCCAGGACAGGATGCCCCAGCATTATCTGAGGGGGAGCAACGGAGCACTGGCTAACCGCCAATCTTTTAACATTGAGCTCTCTTTCAAAGCTTCACCTTTGCCTCTGGGTTCGGAAATACGTATTCGTGAAGCACAACATTCTCTGGTCTCCCCGGATCGACCAGATCGAATTCATAGTCAAGGAGGAATTTCGCGAGAAGTACCCTAATAGTGTTTGCTGCGAAGAACCTCCCAGGGCAGGAGTATTTTCCGTGCCCAAAATGAAGATTGTCATTACTTATGGTAGCAAACTGATGTTTGTTAGCCTCGCCAGGGAACAGACGTTTCTGATAATTTCGAAAACCCTCAAAGCAACCAGAGTCCGGTGTTACAGCTTCGTCAACGACGATGGGGTAGACAGGCTTTCAAAAATGGACTCCTTGGGGTAGGAGCGTTCCATCAGAGAGCTTGAAGGATTACCTAACAGTGCGCTTGAAGCCGAGAAGGGACGGTGGACTTAGTCTCTGCGATTCGCGCATGACACTATCGAGTTTTCGAAGCTTGGTGAGTGTAGTCTTCTTGAAGCCCTCATCTTCGTGTAGCACTTGCAGAAGCTCTTCGCGAAGGGCGGCAATGTATTCAGGTCGATGGCATAGGTCAAAAAACGCCTGCGTCGCTGCCATGGATGTTATGTGGACTGCCGCCGGGGTGAGAATGAGAAGGCGCTGGGCTAGTCTATTGGGCTGCCCATCGAAATCATTAGCGCCGTCCATCATCTATTGTAGAAAGTCGTTTGACTTGATGCAATGACCTTCCTCTGCACACAGTTCTGCTTCCCTTCTTTCAATTGCGATGGCAACAATGATCCTCTGAGCTTGTCTCAATGCGCTTGACACTTTCCAAGCGTAGGAGATGAACCAAGAGATCAGACTTTTAGACCAGTCTGGGAAGATCCTGATCAAGATAATCGTGCGAAAAGTATTTTCAGTATATTTGAGAGCAGTAGAAAGCCACTTCTCATCTTGGCATGACGGTGAAGCCACAAAGTGCCTTGCGGCAAAGTGGGATATAAGCCTCAGGATCAAATGGAAAGCTTCTGTAGTCACGCCCTGGTCTGGAAGTTCGGTCTGAGCTACTGATCGTACTGATCGAAGGAATTGCTTTACCAACTAAGACTGGCAGCTCGGACTCTAACGCCCTTTGCAATTCTTGGTCCGTAATTGGGACCAATGTCGCAAGCTTTGGTGTCAACTTTGTTTGTATCGTTTCCGTATGTAAATGTCCTTCGAGAAGGATGCTTGTGGTTGAATACAGTCCCTCAAAATCCTGAAATTTTTCCAATCTTACACCTTCTGTGGAATCACATCGACACCTGTTTCTGATTGTACTTTGGGAATGACTGTAAGTGTAATCTAGTCCCGGGCCTGGTAAAGTTTTTCTCGAGCTAGCGGATGTCCAGGTACCGATAGAGTTACCACATCTGACATGGTCGATTGGTGCTTCATCGGCCGGCTGCAATTTCGATCCCCTTAATTTTGCGACGGCTGAGTCCAGACATTACCAGTTCCAGCTTACAATAGCATAAAGCTCTTAAACCTTAGACTATCTCGTATTCGCTTTTTGAAACCGGTTGTAAGCATGATTATAAGGGATAGGCAACCGACTGGTAATCGAATTTCGCCGCAATTCCTTTGTAGCGTCTCCTATCACTGCCTCCATTACCCCGTTTTGGTCTTTTCTTATGAGAGCATTTCTCAACTCGGTTGTCACGCAGAGCACAATGCTCCTTACCAAACCAAATGACCATCATCCATCCTCGTCTTCGTCCTGTGAATATAACCTGCCGCTATCTCTGTAGACCAGCAAGACGTCCAGCTGCTGTAGGATCCCATTTGCTAGATGGCAGATTCGCACACTGACTACATCGACGCGTTGAATACGCTGCCGAAGCCGGATCCCGAAGCCTCGACCGCCTCGATGCGCCAGACTTTGCGGGAATGGCATTTGTTGTTCGCAGCAATACCTGAGGCCCATGATGGGAGCTAGCCATCATTATTGCCGATGAGAAGCGCAGGATCGCCTACGCTGATTTAGAACAGTAACCACGTTGCGCAATTTGAAGATGCGGCAGGCACAATGACTCTTTCCACTTGCATGAATACGACGTCGGCATTGAGAGAAGAGTGATACTTGGCCGGGATCATCACGGAGAATACTGCGGTTCGTATATCGACCCGAGGCACGATGATATCATAGAAGAGGTAAATGAGTCGTTTAGAAGGACCATAATCGCGTCCAAGTGGTTCTCCCAAGGCGAGAAGCCCAGGAGTATCTGGCTTTCTCCGTCACAACCCAGGGCAGGCCACTGATGAAGTTGACGCATAGGATCTCCAGTCGGAGACTTGGTCCGTGGCCATGTTATTGTGGCATTATAGCGCCGGCTTTGAACGTACTTCGTTGCCAGGGAAGGTATTGCCCTGCTGCTGAGCTCACAAATACTCGGGGCTTACACACTTGGATATTTGATTGGCGACAAATTGACCATCGAGGGTGAACAAAGGTGCGTATTGATTTCGATGCAGATACGGGATTTGCACACGATGAGCTGCAATACCCGACCTCCCTTCATATCCACGATAGCAATGCCATGGATCAGTTCTTGACCTTTGATTCAGGGTCTGGACCCAGCATGTATCATTGTTTCGTATCCGAGAAGAGTTTGAGCATTGTTGTAATTCAGGCTTGGAGGTCGGATTTACGCTGCCTACGTGGTACCGCTGTCAGCCTGGGTCGTATGAAACATCATAAATATCGAATAATCATCCAAAAATTGCCCAGTGTGCCAGACATACGTACCACCATGGAAAAGAGACCAAGGTAACAGCAACCGCTATCAGAAGCTTGGTGAAAGTGGCGACTGATCTGAGGGAAGAGCTTGAGGGTGATAGACGGAAGGTGTAACATAGAGGTGAAGACGACTTTGAATGCCTTTCCACCCTCAAGCCGAAGTAAGGGCACATAGACAGATGAACCGCCGAGGTTGTTTCGAGACTTCAATGTCATATCTCAACATATAATGCCGTCCCCTTCGTCTTCCTGCTTGACGTGGCCCAATCCATCTTTCGTCTTCCTCCGCTTCTCATTCCTCTTTCTCCTCCGCTCCTCACGCTCCCTCTCATCCTGCTCCTGCCTGACCGCCAGCCTCTCCCCCAAATCCACCACCTCCGCATCTTTCTCATCCTCCCTCTTCCTCTTCAACCACGCCAGCCGCTCCCTCACCTCGTGCACCGTCGCCCGCTTCACCTCCCCGCTCTGCCCCGTCGCCACCAAATGCTGCCGACTGTTCAAGTGCTCCACAAACTGCAAGTTGTCCTTGAACGTCAAGTCGCACGCGTCGCAGTAGAAGCCGGCGCCCTTGCCTCTCTTACCCACCGCCGACCCGGCGGGCACCAGCATCGTCTTGCCGACCTGCGACGCGACATCGAGGCGCGCTTTGCGGGCTTCGGTCTCTTGGGCATCGGGAGGCGTGGAGGCGCGTCGTACGTATTTCTTGCCGGCGAGCGCGGCTTCGTATCTGGCTTTGCCTTCGTCCTTGAGCTTTTGCTCGCGGGAGGCGGCTTTTTCCGCGTATTCGCCTTTGTCCCAGGTTCGGCGGAAAGAGGTGTCTGAAGAGCCTGCACCGTATGCGCCACTCTTTTTTGAGTCGGCCATGATGGGTGAGTGAGGGCAGAAGTCTAATAGAGGAGCAGAAAATCACGGTAGCAGATTGTATAGTGTTGCTGAGACTTGCGAGGCCGAGGGATGGTGTGTTTGCCAAAGTTATGGCCCTTGCAGCTTCATGAATGGTCCAGGACAGTCAAGCTGCAAAGTCTAGTACCAATTCGAGAGTACTCCGTACCTTAGTTACAATAATATGTCGGGTTGGGTGGACAAGACCTTTCCTTGGAGTGGTCAGCCCATATCTGATCAAGCACGTCATGTCAACTTCTTGAACGAGATTCTGTTGACCGGTTCCGGCCCTCACATTCCCTGCTCTGAACATCTCATGCTCAACCCGGCTTCCCCAGCCACTACATACTAAACATGGCTCAGCTGAAAACTCAGCCCGGCCAAACCCTTCCTCTCCAATATTGCCCAAGTCATACTGTGTTCAAAATTATGTGATCTTGTCTTGCTTTGGGGATGATACAACAGGCTTGGCACTCAGAGATGAAGCTGTCATTAAACGCGTGCCACCTTACCTCGCGTATCTTTAAGTATTTAGGTATGTATTGCCTTGCAGGTTTATTGGATTAGCGTGATTAGGTAGCCATACCTACGAGGCACAAAAGCAGGTACTTGCATTAGACACATGCACGGTAAATTCTGCCTCTTTGATTGGGCACATTCCCTCATCGCCACGGTCGAGTCAGCCTTAAGGGATCTCATTGACAGATTCAAGAAGTCGGTTCATTACGAACAACCCTAAACTTTTCAACCATTGGTTTCTAGCGCCAGCATGCTGCCACTCGACGCCTTGGGTGTTGCGGCTGCCGCCGTACAGTTTATCGATTTTACATGTAATTTCATCTCAAAGACAAATCAGATCAGAAAAGACGGCTCTTCCCTCGAAGTTCAATTTGTGCATGAGAACACTTCGGCTGTAATTGCCTGGAATGCCGGTCTCCGATCGCGTAGAAGGGAGATTGCTCAGCACAACGACGAGCTTTCGCAGCTTGAGAAGGTAAGAACATATCTACTGTCTACCAAATTATCAGGGTTCATCGTATGCAAGGAACTAGACGGAGTTCTCCTCGGATGCTGCAGCCTGGCGGACGATCTTATTAATCGCCTAGCAAAACTGTCGGCTACAAACACAGGTATTATCGAAAGTCTTCGCAAGGCATTTCTTACCCTGCTGAGCAAAGAAAAATTGGGACAACTGTCTACGCAACTGCAGGAATACCGGAATAATCTAAATACCTACATTCTTGCAATCCTTAATGAGAAGTTGGAGAAACATCACGGCGACTTCACTACTAGGCTCGACTGTCTCGAGAAGGAACAGAAGGAAATCAAGAAGGGCCAGGATAAAGTGCTTGAGGTCCTAACCTTTTCCACACACTCTTCTGTGGCTCCAGCTAAACTCGATCGGCCATTTACTTCTTCCGAACATGACGTGCTTCAATCTCTTCTGTCCGAATCGGAGCTTCGAGAAGGCAAGGCGGTAGAGACTTGGATACAAGACGAGCGGCCCATATCTGCTATAGCACTGGTCTCAAACGAAGGGGGAAATACCTCTCAAGTGTATCTCAGTCCTCAACAACATGAAAGCATAGTAGTGCCTCCTTTAGGAGCTGCTGTGTCAACAACTGTTTTCCGACCAAGCCCTGGGGGGCTGCATGCCAACCATGTCTTCACCGAGAAATTCAAACCCCTGGTGCAAAGCGTACTAAATGCTCTTAATTCCTCATCGTTGCAGTTACGCAAGGATGAAATCAGTCAGGCGCACAAGGAGACCTTCAAGTGGATATTTGAGCGGTGCGACTGTCCAGAGAATCAGGAAGGGACAGGTATCCATCCCAAAACGACCGGTTTTATCGAATTTCTTGAAAGCCAGGGTGGGTTCTGCTGGGTGAATGGGAAGCCTGGTTCAGGAAAGTCGACACTGATGAAGTTTGTGCACGACCATAAGCGCACTGAAGATGCTTTGAAGGTGTGGTCTGCTAATTGCCAGTTGCTTATTGCTTCTCATTTCTTTTGGAGTGCTGGGATCGAGTTACAAAAGTCTCAGGCCGGACTTCTACGGTCCATATTAACAGAGATTGTATTGAAGTTTCCAGCTTTGGTCCCCGCCGCGTTTCCCGAAACTTGTCGACAGCTGCTCCACCATGGGTTCGTAGACGCACCAAATTTCACAAATTCTGACCTGCGAATGGCACTCCGACGCGTCCTGACAGTAGGGAATACATGGCTTCGAGTCTGCTTGTTTATTGACGGTGCAGACGAGTTTGCTGGCCCTCCAATCGAGCTTTGCGATCTCCTTAATGAAATAGTAGCTTTTCCTTGCGCCAAGGCTGTAGTGTCAAGTAGACCGTGGAACGTCTTCAACGATCAGTTCGGCGGCAGTCCTTCCATTCGCGTGCAAGACCTCACCGTGGGAGATATTCAGGCATATGTGGAAACGGAACTCAAAGGCAATTTATCCCTAGCCGAATTCTTTGAACAGAACCCATCGATGGGTGCATCTTTCGTGGAACAAATCACTCAAAGGGCTTCGGGTGTGTTTCTCTGGGTGTTGCTCGTCGTGCGCTCATTAATCCGTGGATGGAGGGATGGGGATAGACCAGAAGAACTTCAAGCTAAACTTGATGGCATGCCGGCTGACCTTGAGGGCTTCTATAATCGAATGTTCGAAAGTATGGAGCCTACATACCAGGATCAAGCCGCACAGATGTTTCTTATCCTACTTCGAAACATCGAGCTAAGGCTATCCCCAATCAGTGTCCTGCAGATGAGCTTCGCCGGAAATGACACTTTAGAGGACGCCATCAAAGCACCGCAGAGATTGGTGCTCGCTCAAGAACGAAGCCAAATTCACGCATCGCTGGAGAGAAGATTACTATCCAGGACAAATTGCTTAATTGAAGTCGTACGGCAGTCTGCTGATGAATACGCTGGTTCTTCTGCGATCGATATGCGTGTCGAATTCTTGCACAAGACAGTCGTTGATTTTCTTTATCTTCCTCGCATCCAAGAAAAGCTCGCAGCGTATAAGAGTTCTTACTTCGATCCTGACGCTAGATTGCTAGCAGCTGGCCTTCATGAGATTAAAGTCCTTCCCATGGAAAACGCCATAATTGTTGCATCCGACAGAGTCTGGTGCGCTATGTGGGACTGCTTTAACATGGTGGAAGCCATGGAGTCTCGGTGGAGGCGACCGTATACTGCGGTGCTCGATGAGCTTGATAGGACAATGACTAAACATTGGGAAGCCGCAGAAATTGTCAAGCTCTCTTCCCATGAGCAGGACTGGAAGCATACTGCTAACTACTCATGCTGGTCGGCGTACGTCTTGGATTCCTTGATGAAGCGCAGGCTGGCTGACTCCCCACTGCAAAGGGTATACAAGAGAGGAGCAGTGGATGCATATCTGGTTGTAGCAACATTTAGCGGCTGTGTGCTATATATTGCAAATAAGATGTTGGGCACCACTTTCATTGTGGATGTGTCTGATGCACTCCTGGCCGAAATTGTCTACCAGTTTTTCGAGCCTTATGCGGGAGACGAGGAGAAAGATCATTTAGATTGGAATTTGAATGTCGTGACGGCTATCAAGCAGTTACTTGCGCAAGGCGCCAATCCAAATGCTTCATATGTTCTATCGAGATCCTTCGACGAAAAGGAAATTAGTACACTAAAGCGAGCATTTGGAAACCACGGCTTGGGGAAGGGAAAGAGATACCGACAAAGGCTAAGCATATGGGAATTCTGCGTGGTGCAAATTCTAAGTATTATCACCTTGGAGCGGGTCCCAGATTCAGACAGGCACAATAAATACAGTCCAGAACGCGCCATTGAGCTCTTCCAATTATGCACCAATTTTCTCACCGCAGGAGCAGAGCTCTCCTGTGCCTTTAAAGGTGCGAAAGCAGTTGACAACGGCAAATTGAAATCGATCTCCGGAGAAAAAGTCCCTCTTTCGGTGGGCACAGTACTGGAACGACTCCGAATGGCAAGTCTCCATCCAGCGAAGCGCATTTTTGTGACATCAATCCAGGAAGGGGACGTAGAACGAATCAATGCTGCGTACCAAGAAGCGATGGATGTTTACAGGAGAAGAAAGCGAGGAGGGCGCATTCTGATGGAGTTTGAGAGACTCCAGGCGTGGCTTGGAGTGATCCTCCGTTCTTCCGCTTTTCAATCGTTCTGCACCTTCGTCTTGGGAGGCTTAGTCGTTCTCTGTGTTGCACGATTGTCCGAACGGTCCAGGTGAATGATATTGGGAAAGGACACTAGGGTAGACAGTTTGGCATACCACATGCTCATACCTGCAGAAGATTACCGGGTTGTAGTAAGTGGGGTCTTGATAGTGTTATGGAAGTGGATTGGACAATCTTGACAGAGCTGTCTGTAGCTCTCCGCAGACGAAGAACACTTATTCTTTCCAATTTCTGGCTACGGTCGGCATTATGTCTTTCGACGCTCTCTATGAGCAACACATCCAAAGCGAGGATCGGTACCTCTAAACCTTGATATGTCTGTTCAAGCGGTATCCCGTGGCGGAGTTTGCATGACCGTCGTGCCGTATTCTAATAACTTCGAGGAAGCTCAAGAACTCTGTGCGCGAAGATCTGATTAGCAAGCCTTCACTCTTCATCAAAGTGCACTGTGGGTTACAAACTTTTCGCCAATGAAATTCATAATCATCTCCTATTCGTTATCAGCAAGGCGTTCTCGAGGACGTGGCTAGGAGGCCATGACTGACTTTGCTCACGGGAGCGATTCTGGGGACAAAGCATTCCCGCAAGTACCGCTCTACATGATATTCTTGAGCGTAGCCCATTCCACCATGTGCCATTACAGCCCTCTCACAGGCTGTGAATGCAGCCTCTGCGGCGAGATACTTGGCGCTGTTGCAAGCGACGCCAACTGCATGTTGTGTCACACTATCATCTTCTTTACTCCTGTCGTACAATCTAGCGGCATGATAAGTTGCAAGTTTCGCGGCTTCTAGATTCATGTAAGCCGCAGCAAGGGGGTTTTGAATGCCTTGATTTTGGCCAATTGGTCTACCAAACACGACTCGTTCACGAGCATAGTTTGCTGCTCTTTTCAATGCTACGTAGCCTAGCCCGAGAGCCTCGCCTGCTAGGAGACATCGCTCGGCATTCATGCCATGCAGCACGATCTTGAAACCTTGGCCTTCGTTGCCAATCAGTGTGTCCCCTGGAATTTTGTAATTGTCGAAGAATACTTCGTTGGCATCGACACTTCTCCCACCCATCTTTGCAATTCGTTTCAGCTCCAATCCGGGAGCGGACTTATCTAAATCGATATAGAATAGTGATAGTCCTTCGGAGGGCTTTTTCACGTCTTCCAAAGCAGTGGTCCTCGCGAGTAGGATCATTTTGGTTGCGACTTGAGCGCTACTTATCCAGCTATTTCAGGATCAGCAAGGTATCGCTGGAGATAGTGAGCTACCGTCCGTATAGTACTTGCATCTTCTGGCCTGAAATCTTATAGTGGTCACCATCGCGAGTAGCCATACTCCTCAATTTTAGTGTCTCTAGACCAGTATTAGGCTCCGTACTAGAAACCATGATATTTTAGTTTCTTCGTCTGTCGACAGAATAATTAGAGACTCACACTCCGAAACATGCTCTCCATGCGCCACTGATAAGTTTCGGGAGCATGCGATTTCGCTGCTCTTCTGTTGCGAATTTCGCGACCGGCTCTGTTGCGTAAGAGGAGGGCTATATACAAGACGAATATTGAGCTTGCCTACCTGTGTAGCGTACACATTTGCGTGGATTGATTGGGCACCAGCGATGCCGGCTCCACTTCTACAGCGAAAGATCAGAATACGTGCTTCAAGTCTTGAGCATGTCAAAACCGTTTCCCAACAGTCGAAGAGAGATACATCAAAGGGAATCAACGAAGGAAGAGAGGCCTAGATTATGAGGATAGGTAATGTACTCAGCAATAGTATGCAGCATCATGGTTGCCTCCGAAATGCCTAGGCCACCTCCGCCTAGTTCTGTGGGGAGAGCAATTCCGATCCAGCCATCTTTGGCTAATGCGGCGTGTAATTCATGAGGATATTCTCCAGATTGATCATGCTTCATCCAATATTCCTAGGGCTAGTCAATGTATTTTTCAAGCCGAGTCCATATGCCATACATCAGGGAAATTCGAACAGATCTTTTCTATAGCCGCTCGAACATCTAGCTGCTCCTCTGTGAATCCGGATGTTTCCATGATGCGGTGACGATGAGTCGATGAGAAATTGTGCCTCTGCGAGAGCGTTTGGTAGAATGGCCTCCATGATCGTTGATATACAGGAAAATTGGCCGTAGCCCTTTTCATATTGCATAATAAAGTTCTACGCAAAGAATGCCAGGTAGGGACACAAGCCATGATGGAATCGAAAGTGAAATTCTAGTTGATTCTCGCGTATATACACATTCAAAACGAACAGTGATATATAGAAGGAAAGATGTTACGAAAGTCCGATTCGCGGCATGATGGGATGGCCGGTATTCGGTTGAAGTTAGACGACCTCGTCGAGGGGGCCGTGGGGCGTGAGGGGGCAGACAGAGTGTGTGTCCACTGTAGGAGTCGGAGGTGACCGCAATCAGGTCTACGCCGCTAGCGCATCGTGTCGGCCCTTCCACTTCTGCAGAAGTCAAAACAACGCGCTGCATCACCACCTCTCCGCTCTTCCTGCGCAATTCCACACCTCCCTGGATAATGATTTCACCGATACTCCTCAATCAGACCTTTTTCTGATAGCGCATCGCATTCCCTCTGTTTGCGGAGCAAGCGTCATTGCTGACCATGGCGACTCTCAGATCCAAGGCGCCGCAGATTGGCTCTAGTCGATGGATCCTCAACGAGAGGGAACAGGCCCAAAACTTCATTGATCAAGAGATTGAAGAGTTCACATATGCAGCAAAGAATGACTTGGAATGGCTCAACGAACATATGGCTGAGATATTCAGTAACAATCAGCTGTATGGCATTAATTCCGATTACTTCCCGTAAATACTAAGGAACTCGATAGGCACGTTGCAGATGTCTTCAAAACCCCCGGAAAACTAAGAGGCAAGACACCAAGGACAGCGCGAAAGCGAGCGCCGCTAGAGTCTCGAGCAGTACGTGGCCTTGTTCCTCTGATTGTGTACAGCTAACCTGCTGTAGCCTTTGACCGATATTTTCGCACCGAACACTCAAAATACGAAGAGCCCAGCACACGCGACAGACTTTTACCGGCAAGTCACAAAGCTACAAGGCGACGCTGCTACCCAGAGCGCATTGAAACCATCACCAAATCGTCAACCCCAGATACCCGTTACCGGAAAAGAGAATACAGACTCAGGATATCACGGCATGCCCGAAGATGACGTCGAGATACATGGGACTGCAAAAGCTGTCCCTAGCCAGAATGTGGAACAGACGCTCCAAACTTCAAGTCCTCCCGCACACCACTCAACACCTCAATGGCAGCAAGATGATAATGTCGAAGAGCGAAGAACAACTGTAGGATCATTCGTTTCTGCTAAAGAAGGATTCGGTAGTAAAACTGTCTCGATTGAGAATCTTCGCGACGAGGACGAGCTTACGATTCCCGACGATGAAATGAAGGTTGACGAGATTGCTTCACAGACGGCAGTGCATGACACGGAAACAGCGCAGGATACGATCATGGCGGATCGAGATGCTACAATCGATGAGCAGACCAATGATGGCCAGCGTCAAACAGATACAACAACGAAGGCACAGGATCTGGAGCGTGCGGACGATCCAATGGAAGTGGATGATGTGCCATCTCCTTCCGAAAGTTCGAGTTCAGAGAAACCTCTGTTACGGAAGAGTAGCTTGACTTTTGCGTCGCTTCCTGCGCGAGAGCCTCTTGCGAAAAGGAGCGTAGGAACTAGGACCAGCAATCTTGAGCAGCACCGCTCCACGGGAGTACGTGCTAGTAGCCAGATTGGAAATTGGAATGGCTCCCGCAGCACTACAGAGAATCAAAACGCGCGCGCCACGAACAATTTCGACGATGCGAATTCTGTGGCTCACGATGAAAACGATGGTTCCGGTCGCAACAATCAAAATTTCGAGAGCATCAAGAGACACAATGAGAGCGCTACCCAGCGTCTGCATGAGCGAATCACAATGCTTGGTCAGGCCAAAGAACCGAGAGCATCAAAATCAATTCCTTCTATGGTACCAAACAGCCAGAATATGCCGTCCCACCTATCCAAACGGGAAACTGCCGCAGATCACGATTTGAATCCCGTGCATACCGAGGACGAAAAGTTGCGGACAGCCGACGACGACGATGATGATGATGATGACTGGATTGCACCGATAGATTCAAAAAAGCATGGGCAGGCTCCTCAGCGGCCTCGGCTTGCGAAAAGTAGCTCTGCTGATGTTATGGAGAAGATCAGTGGAAAGGTGACTATCGGAAACTTCGACCAACATCAATCTACGACTTTGGCTACTGCGGAACGACCCCGAACATCACCCACGAAAACTTGGGATTCGATGCCAAAAGTATTCGAGACTGAGACTACCAATTACAATCGTGCTGAGAGGCCGATAACGGCTGGGAGCGCTTCGCTGAAGAAAACAGGCTCTACCTCACAACCGGACCTTGCCTCAGCAGCAGGATTCGTCGAATCGACAACTCCAGTAGGCTCACCGATGTCAAAGCGACATCCAGATGGACCGCTCAGTGCTTCGAAAGCCAAGCTCTATTCTGTCCTCAAATCTGCCAGAGGCATCTTCGCAAGTAGTGCGGGCGTAAGTGCTCAAGCAAAGATGGAGACCCTTTCACCTTCCGCGAATCGCTCGAAAAAGCCAGAACAGCCACCGTCTATCGATCAGATATTCCAACCTAACAGGACCGAAGAGTTATCCGTAGCCAAACAAAACCCTATTAGCCCCAATAAAGCAGGTGAAGGCAGGAGGACTAGAAGCTCATCTGAGCGAGAGGAGAAGAAAAGAGAAAAAGAAGCTAAGGAACAGCGCGCTCGAGATGAGCAACTCGCTAAGGTCCGAGAACAGGAGAGGTTGAAGGCAGCGTCACAAAAGAGCCAGCGTAACGCGAAAGAGGATCGTCAGCAACAACCTCCGGGTCTTGACAAAGCTACGGATGGTGCGGTGGAAGAGGCGATTGAGCCACCAGATGCAATGGCCCCACCTGCTGTGCCAAAGACAAATATGTCCTTACAGGGCCAGAAGCCAAGAAGACCCATGAAGCCTGCAAAGGATCCGCTTCCAAAATCTCAACCGGCTCCGGTATCCGTTCGGTTGCCTTCACAGTCGAAGAGGGTAAGTAGCCATTGTTCGTGCTTTCTTGATATTACTCGTTTGCTAAGTTATAACACAGGTTGGTCAAGCCACAACCACCAATACCAGCCAAACTTCAGCCCAGCACTCTTTTTCATCTTCTCAGTCCAAGCCAAGTGGTCCCGTCTCGAAGGCGAGCACCACATCACTTCAGTCTTCAACTTCGAACAATAATTTGAAGAGCTCAACTTCGGCAGCCCAGAAGCCTAACTCTCTACAAGCAGCTGCTAGGAAGAAAGAACTCGTAAGTATTTCTACTTCTCTATTCAAGGAGTCGTTTCTCATACGAACATAGGAAGAGAAGGCGGCGCAACGTAAAGCAGAGCAGAAGCGCGAACTCGAGCGGAAACGAGCTGCCAAGCAAGAAGAGGAGCGACGACAAGAGCAACAACGCAAGGCTGCAGAGCAGCAGCGAATGCAGGAGGCCAGAGAGGCAGCCCAACGAAAAGCTCTAGAACAACGGAAGCTTGAGCAGCAGCGCCTGGAGCAACAACGAGCTCAGATGTTAGCGAAGCAGAAACAGGCCAATGATCTAGCAGCAAAGCTTCAACAGGAGAAGGCGCAAGCGCAAACTGCGCCGCCTCGTGCAGACCTCGGTGCAGCACGGCCTGTTGCACGGATGAATACTATGCAGGATCAGATGCGACCTATTCCTCATCCACCAATCAACCCTGCCAAACCGCCCAAACGAGCTAAGCCAGAAGATGAAGACGAGCAAACATCTCGACCTACCCTGCAACGGGTCGGATCATCTTATCAGCAGACAGACGGAAAACGAAGAAAAACTGAGGAAGACGAGGAAGAAGACCAAGAACCGCGCCGTTCTGTAATGGCACCGCCGATCCGCAATTCCAATATTCGCAAAGTGAGTACCTTTGCCAGACAACAACACGAACAGACACTTACATGTATACAGGATCAACAAAAGTTTACACACGGCTATGTCAACGCTCCCCCTCCTGCTGCCCATCCCCCGTCGATGTTTCGGACGACCGTTACAGCACAGCATCAACTACAACAATCCAAGGCACCTGCCCATCCCAACGACATGGCCAAATTCTCATCTGCCAAAATCCCCTTCGCCGAAGTGGCCAACCCTCCCGCGGGCCCCTCCCACACCACCAACCCCAACTTCAAGACTCCCGCCCGCGGTTCCCAAACCCACACCGCTACCACTGCCACGACAACGACGACCACCAAAGTGCCGCTCAAATCCTCACCACAGTACACGCCTGGCGAGAACATCGCGCTCCCAGACATCAACACCGACTCCGAAGACAGCGACGCGTCGGACTCGTCGCCAGCCTTCCGACAACCCTCCTGGGTCAACTCACCCGCGCTCCGCGACCTGCTCACGCAGCAGCAGCTCGTCGACCCGGAGCAGATCTTCGGCCCCGTCGCGCCCCTGCAGATGGAGGAGGTCTTCCGCAATAAGGAGCGGCATAAGCGGTTTCGCGATCGCACCAGCAGCGCGAATTGGAGTGGGCAGGATCGCTTGACGGAGGAGGATAAGCGGAGGGATCGCGAGGGCAGGGAGAGGGTGGTTAGGGATGGGGGGTGGACTTTTGCGGGGGCGAGGTAGGGTGGAAGGGGGAGGCCGGAGGTGGGAGGGGTGTACATGTGGGGGGTTTAAGCGGGAAGGCGGGAAGGCGGGAAGGTGGGTCCGGTGATGTTTTGGTAAAGAAACGAAACGCTACCTGGATTTGGATATTGCTATGGAGTCTTGGGGTCGTGATCGTCTTTATGACGGTATTGACATACGACTGGTTATGGTACTAAATTGATCTTCCAGATGGCTGCCACTAGCGCCATTATTCTTCGGTGCTTTTTGATGCTCACGTTCTATAAAGGCATTCGATGCGAAATCTTTAATGCAAGTGAAGGGGTCGTATGCGTCGAACTATCGTAAAAATGTCTCAGACAAGAGTTCACCGCCTAAGCGTGAAGATCTACCCTTGACAAAATATGCGCAAGGGACTGACAGAGTCTGGAGCCCTAGTTGACAACCAAAATCGTCAATAGCTGTTCACTGACAGCATTGCTGACGGCACCGCAATAGCACGGCATAATGTAGTGGTGGCCTGCTTATTCACAAGGCGTCATCTAGAACGACAATGATGTTGCTCCGTAGCTCGCCTTGGCAGCAGATCGTCTGCAATATTCCAGGCGTGTGATCAATCAAAGAGGCACGCGGTGAACGTGTTCTTCAAGGGTTACAATGATACAAGTGAGGTACTGAATTGCGAGATGCTGATCTCTGACACTTCGGGACCTCCGGGGCGTATCGTCAGCACCTTCCTCCGGTTGGTGGGTAGGCAAGGCGGGCAAGGTCGTGGCTGCATGTGTCGGCTGGTGGGTGGGTGGATTCCAATGACTTGGGATGATAGATCGCGCTAAAAATGCGGCGGCGTAGGTCATTTTCTCTCCCTTGTGCACTTCCTCGGACAAAAAGATCGCCAAGGCACGGAATGTATGAGTTGATCATGTAATGGTGGACGATGAAATACAAGTCAACACAAGAACTCTCTGGTGTAAAATCAGCTAGCAAGGGACGGAGAGTAGTCATCGCGTATTTTCTAGCCAGAAAGCTATTCCGGGCAACATCAAATTAGGGCGATACTCCCCGGCGAGCCTCATTTCAACTCCCAATAAAGGTGGTTGGACACAACAAGCTTCTGGCAACATCCGGTGTTGTTATTAAGGTTCTACAAGCCACTTGAGCCTCGAGGATGATTCCTGGAAACTTGCTGGTGTAAAGTAGGCACAGTAGGTACTGTCGTAACTGTGTATTCAGCCCTAGATTGCTGTTCAACGTGTTCCGGTCATCTAGACACGCTACCACCCTACTAACATTTCAGCTACCAAAATAGGGTACGGTAGATTTGGGCGGTCAAGGCGAAACACGATGGTCATTGGAAGTTTGCAACAAAATATATAAAATCCTTCGGATACTACGAAACAACGAGCCGCAACCATTGGCGATGGTTTGGATACCTATGTACTAGGTAGATGAGCCTGCCACCCTGCGACGGGCTGTGCCTGAGCACGGATCTTGCCGAACACGAGCCAAACATTTATTAAACGCGACGTCTTTGCCCACATTGTTGGAACTCTCCCTTTCTGCCCAACTCTGCACAGGGACCTCGATTACCTTGATTGTGACGAGCCGGCACCTTTGCCGTGGGACGCAGGGCAATTGCAAGATCCCGTCGACAGTCAAAATAGAGTAATCTTCGTGGCGTCCACAAGCACGCCTTCTCCGCGCCCAGCACGCCACTTTTACCCCGGCTTTTCCTAAATCATGCCCAAAACTGGAAATTTTTGGCCCATCTCTCCCGTCCTAGACTATCCCCACCTTTCGCCTCTCCAGTGCCTCACGCCCGCATGACGGCATGTCATCTTGCAGTCACCGCATTCTTGGCGTCGTGCACCCTGATCTCGTGGTAAGTCTTTCCCGCCGAATGTGGTGCCTGGTACTCCAACAGACTTTATACCGTTGTCGTCATGGCTGATCCATGGGTCATCTAGGGGTGCAGGGTTGATCACAACCAGTTGGGCCAGCTTAGCTATTCCTCCCTGTCATTCGTGCCACTGAGCAAATCACCGCGCCGGCTGGCGTAATCTGAACCTAATCCGACTACCCTGCCCGTCACTGCACAATGGCGCACCTCCCGAACTCGATAGTCTCTCCCAAAGGGAAGGATGGAGACATTCCGGAAGGTGATTTTCACCATCATGAGGGTGAAGAGCATCGTGACTCCACTTCGGGTTGGCACACGATATGCTTGTATATAATCATCTGTCTCGCCTGGCCATTCGTCTTCGTCGTCTCAACCACTGTAACCTGGTCCATTCCAAGCATGATCAAATTCGCAGTGCTTGCCATCCTTTTACGCTTCTCCCTCTTTTGGGGCCAGAACGAAGCTGCTACCTTCGACCCTATACTCCCTCCATCATTTCCTCTTGCTGTCCGTAATCCTTATGTCTCAGGTCCGCTTTCTCTTCTATGCTTCAAATATTTTAGCTGACTTCATTAGCTTGGCTTCCTGGTAACGAGACAAACGACATTTCAAAAGCCAGTCCAGAATTCTGGTTCGGCAACAAATTGACCTGGTCCGTGATTGCAAATGTGGACAAGGAAACTTACAATCTTTTTGGCGTACCGTCGCCTGCCAGTGGCACTAAGTCGGGAACCCTCCAGAAAGGGAGTTACACGTCCACCCACACAGTGTTTGAGATAGCTGCCGGCAATGCTCTGTTTACGCTTGACTTCTTCTCGCCTGTATCTGGTGATGACTACGTTCGACAATCTCTTCCATTTTCGTATCTGACAATCACCGCCACTGGTTCAAATGGCCAAAGCCCCACTGTCTCCGTATATTCCGACATTGATTCTACTTGGACTGGCCAATCGAACAACACGGGCAAGACCTTTACCTCGAATTCAGGCACGTCTATATATGAACTCACGGCCAATGGACAAGCCACTTACAGCCAATCGGCTAACGAGCAGGCCCTGTGGGGGCAGGCTGTGTTCGCTTCGAAAGCTTTTGCAGGTGCAACTTTGTCCCACGGGTCCGGGCCATCTGCGACCGTTCGAAAACAGTTCGTAAAAGACGGGTCGCTGAGCAACGCAGATCAATTTTCGGGAACTGCAGCTGACAATGTCGTTGCTTTCTCTCAATCATTAGGGGGTGTAAATAGTTCGGGCACCACCGTACGAGTTGCTATTGGGCATGTTCGGGAGGCAGCCATCAATTACTTGGGCAAGGCGCAAACGCACTATTACCGCTCAAAGTTTCCTGATACAACTTCGGCTGTCAATCAATTCTTCAACGACTATGACGATGCGTTCAACGAGGCCAAAGATCTGGATTCCCAGATCCAAACCACCGGCACGTCTGTAGCAGGCTCGAAATATGCAGACATTCTGGCACTTTCCGTTCGTCAAATATTTGGCGCGATTGACCTCACAATACCAAACAGTACCTTAAACACTGCAAATGCAAGTGCTTTCATCAAAGAGATTTCCAGCGACGGCAACGTGAACACTGTGGATATCATTTTCCCAATGATGCCCTTCTTCTATACCTTGGCGCCAAAATGGATACGTCTCCTGCTGGAACCGATTGCACAGTATCTGCAAACCGGAGGCTGGCCTCATCCGAACTACGTAATCCATGATATTGGAGCAGCTTACCCAAACGCAACTGGACATAATGACGGAGATGCGGAATCTATGCCGATTGAGGAGACCGGAGATTTTCTGATGCTCTTCCTGGCGTACCAACAAGCCACGGGTGACAACTCTTTCACCACAACATATGGAAATCTCCTTCAAAGATATGCCACCTACCTCCAAAATAATGGCTTGTATCCGGTCAATCAACTGAGCACTACTGATGGGCTTGGTCCATTCACCAATATGACCGCGTTGGCCATCAAGTCTGCAGTCGGTCTGTCCGCCTACGGGACACTGACGGGGCAGAGCCGGTTCAACGATCTTGGAAAATCCTTCGCATCTACAATCCTCAAGAACGGCCTTGGCACCCGAGTTTCTCAAACCACGAAAGAGCCCTACCTAACGTTGACTTATGGAAATACATCGTGGTATCTACAATTCAATCTATATCCCGATCAGCTTCTTGGATTGAACACGTTCAACCAATCAGTTTTCAAGGATCAAACCGACTTCTACCCCACAGTTCGGCAACAGGGCGGTGTGCCTATCGATGACGGTGCCATCTGGGGCAAGACGGATTGGGATTCTTGGGTTGCTGCTTATTCTACCAGTCAGTCGACCAAGGATATGTTCATCGACGACATCTGGAAATATATCTCAAACGGCAAGAACAGTATGCCTTTTAGCGACAAATACAATGTCGCTGGTGACCAGGAGGGAATCGGGCAATTCCGAGCACGCCCTACAGTAGCAGCGCATTTTGCACCATGGGCACTGTCGAAGAAACCAGCTCCGAAACGGTCTGTACCGGTGGTCAAACGCAGACGCTTCAATCCCACTGGAAGAAGTGGGGCACTTCCTTACAGTTACGATGGATTTTAAGTCGATCTTCTTTTCTGCATCTTGCATCTGATCTAACATGAGTACCGTCACTGGTACATGAACGATGATACCCATATACCATCTTTTTTGTATATCTGGGATATTTCCCAGTTGGAAATCTCACGACGAGCGGCAGTCTCTGAAGCGTAAAAGATCAGCGCACGCATTTGGAGGCAGCTTTGTTTTCTTGCCTGGGTTTTCATCTTGACCTGGACTGATGGCTTCCAACTAATGTAATATTATAATGATCATTGGGATGGGTCTAAATTTGTTTCTGATAAGGATCTCCTGGCAGAGGCAAAAGAATATCATTGTCCTATGAGTAATGACTCACGTCGCCTAGGTCTAAAGCACTCAGACGATCAAAGTAACGATCTTCACCTGTGCTCAAGATTTGCTTACTCTTGAACCTACTGTAACTAATTTAGAGACGACGGAAATTTGATTAAGGGTTCGCAAGGCTTGCTTTCAGGGTCATGACGGCGTATTCTACTGTTGTGTGCAGGTTACGCAATGACAGGGATCGATGGTGACAACGATGACAAAGATTGGATTATGAGGCTTGGCATCTTTGGGAAGGAAGCCTTCCTTGTCCAGTGTGGTTGGAGCAGTTTGCGACACATGGGCTATGGCATATCAAATTCCCGCGGAGACGCGATGGAGGGAGCAGCAAAAGAAAACAGTGACGTTGAACCATAAAGCGGGAAAGACTTCATTCTTGACAATCACGAGTTTAGAAAAAGCTGCAGAATTCCAAAGAGATTACTTCGAAAGATTTAAGACCCCGTAGTATCACAGAAAACCACCACTGTTTTTCCACGCGAGCTTCCCTGAGACCCGTCAGTCTGTGAAGGCTGGACGTGTCCACGTAGTAGTTGACGTTTGCCCTGCTTCTCATGTCTGACACCATCATTGGCTCGGAGCATATCAACTGCATGCTGCAAGTCGGCTGCCACTTCATCGCCAGTCGGCACAGAGACCCTTGTGGCTTGCAAAGCACACCATACTTCCCCTCCCAGCCAGCCACTGACGCATAAATTCCCGACGCACCGTAGATCTGGCTCGGCTGATCCCGAAGCGAACGGTAGGCCTAGCCCGCTTAGAATCCCACATACCATGAATGCACCGAACGCCTCGCATCCCACCACGGTGACTCCTTCGATCCTGCAATCACGCCATCCCTCCCTTCCCAATTGGCGACGTCGGCGACACAGACGCCTTACTCTTCCTCCTCTTCGCCTTCCCCACCAGTCCCGCCGGCACATTCACCCCCCCAGCCCCCTTCTCCACCTTCACCTGCGTCTCCGCGGCTCCACCTCCTCCCCTCCCCGGACTCCCCGGCGTCCCCGGCTTCGACCCCGTCCCCGCTCCTCCGTTCCCATTCCCACTACCATTACCAACACCCCCCGACTTCGCAGCAGCAGCCGCCTCCTGAATCCTCAACGCGCCACCCACCCTCCTCTCCCCTTCCTCCTCCGCCTCCAGCCGCGCCCGCCGCGCCGCCGCCACCCGCTCGCTCGTCGCCGACCGGACGAAGCTGCCGGGCTCGCCCCGCAGCGGGTTCTCGTCCATGTATTCGTCGGCGTAGGCGGCGGAGAGGGCGAAGGAGGTGACGAGGGCGCGGGTGGTGGCGAGGGTGGCGTTGGTGCGTGGATCGGTGGAGGTGGGGGGTTTGCTTTGAGGGAGGAGGGCGGGCGTCTCGGATTGCGATTGGGGTTGAGAAGAAGGGAGTTGGGGTTGGGGTTGAGACGAGGGAAGTTGCGACTGGGTGTCTGGTGCGATGGGGCTGGCGGAGCGGCTGGTGGTGGCGCTTTGGGTGCCGCCGATGTTGCCGCTGCCGATCCCGTCTTTGCTGTGCGCCGGGCGGGCGAGGGGAGGGAAGTAGGAGTGGCCGGTGCGGGGGGTGAAGTAGGAGAGGTTGGAGGCGGTGGAGAGGGCTTTGGAGATGGCGAGGGTGCTGGTGAGCTGGTCTTGGTGTTAGCTGAAGGTGTAATTCTTGCAGTTTGGGTCGGAACTGACCAGTCTGTTGTTCATGATGTCGCCGAGTGAGCTGGCCATGAAGACATTGGTGTTGACGATGAAATATGTGCCCAGGACCTCGACTTCGGCATTGAGTGACGCAGATTTGCGGTCTTGTTTGCGAAGAATCCAGATGCCGTTTGAGTCATTGGATGGGAAAGCTCTTAGTTCTGGGGTATCGCTTGCAATGAGATATTCGACCCCTGACATTTCCTGTAGTCTTCGCTCAAATGCATCACGATTGAACATTATATATGCCATGGAGGGATTGAATTGTGCCTGCGTGATAAGGATGCCATTTTTGGAACTCCGATCAAAGAAAGGCGACTGTGAGAAATAGAAGTGAACTTAGCGGTAGTCAGCGAGGCTGGTGCAGTGTGCTCAAATGAAGCTTTATCGAACCTGTGTTTTGATTGAGACCTCCAAGTCTCTGAATCTCAGTAGGATTTGTCCAAACGGTCTCGTCGAGCTGAGGTTCCTGCATGGCAGCCATATTGGGGAGATGATGGCAAAGTTATTAGAGACAGACTCGACATGGCCACCGAGTCAATTAGGCTCCCACCCGAATATTACACACATATGATATAGGTAAGCGCCTAAAGACTTCTAGTACATATTCTTCTATGTATCTCAGGTTTGATTTCTTGCTTTGGGGGATGTCACCATAAAATTGTCACATTCCTGAGAACAATGTAGAGGATCTTGGCTACTCGACGTGCTTATTGGTTGGCTTAGGTACAGTTCGTGTCGGTTAGTGGGCTGACATCAGATAATGACTAAGCAGACAAATTTCTGATCCATCTGCTCCATCTTTGCTAGTGACTACCCCAGAGGGCTGGAAACAAGGAAACCAACCAAGAGTCTTTCAGTGAGGCTCAATACTGTTTCAGCCGCACTTTTCTTTGTCTAATTGTTCCATTTTCCTTTCTCGCAATATTTGTACCCCAAAAGTTCGTCAGAAGACCGGCGTCGTGCAGGGGAACCTTCCGCAAGAAGAGGATATATCGGGAAGTGTGTTTAATCAGTCAGAGGAAGCCGCGCTCATGTTCAAAGTATCACTCTATCAAGCTCACATGACTATCAACTAGTGTTACCAATTTCACAGCCATCCTAAGTGATATCCACTCGGTGTCCACACTTGAACACGTGATTGTATCACACCCATTTTGCGTAAGCCAAGGTAGCTCAGACATTCACAGTTGTAGCTCAACCACAACTCCCTGCACCTCTGAACTACCGTCAGAGTTTGAAGTTTGAATCATGTCATCCACTCTGGCTAGCACGCGAGCAATCTCGAGTCCCCCAATGGGGAAGGCCCAAGACATGCCCGTTTTCCTCTACATTGATGCCTACGATTCTTTCTCTAACAACATAGTGGTTCTCCTTACATATCTTCTGAAAGCTTCAGTCGAGACTATACGCATAGATGACGCCCGTTTCCTTGGGCAAGACGCGTCTTTATTCCTCGAATATGTTCGGCGATTTGATGCCGTCATCGCTGGCCCCGGGCCTGGAACAGCAGAACAGGGCGGAGATGTTGGCCTCATCGCGTACCTTTGGAACCTTGGTGCAGATTTCGTGGTCCCAGTTCTCGGAATTTGTCTCGGGTTTCAGAGTCTGATACTGTCGCATGGTGGGACCATTTATCGGGTCGAAAATCCTCAACATGGAATCGTTGCGCAGATAGTGCATTCGAACCGCTCCATTTTTAAAGGTATTGGCGATCTGCGAGCAACACAGTACAATTCTCTGGCTGCAGATCTCGGTGATTCTCGTAAGAAGCTCGAGCCTCTAGCGTGGCATCGAACCTCAGCCACTAGCCCATTGATATTGTCGGCGGTACGCCATCGAGAGAAGCCCTACTGGGGCGTCCAGTTTCATCCAGAATCTGCCTGTACAAATGCAGCGGGCGCAAGACTGATACAAAATTGGTGGAATGAAGCTTCTGAGTGGAATCGCAGCAGCAGGAAACCCAGTACTGAACGTATCTGCAGGGACAATGAAGCTCGCATAACGCCTTCAATTAGTCAGGCAAGCAGCCTAATTGCAGCATCGACATGCAGGCTCGCACCCACCATACGATCTGAACGCATCACAAATTCTTCCATTGATGTGGATGTGCTCAGAAATGCGGCAAGCTCGACCGGAGGCTCTCTTTTGCTTTTAGAGTCAGTTCAGAGAGCAGCGAAAATTCCGATACACTCTGAGACCGGACGCTTCACCATCGCTGGCTTTTCCTATCCAGACACGAAGAGAGTTTTGTACTTCATGAATACCTCCCGCATCGAGGTTCGGAATGGCCAGGATGAAATCTTAGACCAAAAAAACCAGGCTGACCTCTGGAATTACCTGAGAGAATTCATGAGCTCCGTCGATAAGCCTATGGGAGGAGACGCCAGATCACCATTCTGGGGAGGTCTACTAGGTTTCGTATCGTATGAAGCAGCATTAGCGTCTATCGATGTAGATGGGGCTACTCGACCTTCACGTCCTGATGCTTGTTTTGCCTTCGTCGAACGAAGCGTAGTCATCGATAACGCAGAGAACCGCACCTGGATACAGAGCATTAAGCCCAAAGACGAAGAATGGATAGCAGAAATACAGAGTGCCATCACACACTCGAAAAAGAAATGCACGGATGGATTAGAGAATGGAATATCTTTAAAGGCTGTAGGTATCTGTTCCCCGGAGAAAGAAACGTATATCAAAAGCATCCGAACGTGCAAGGAGGAAATACGAGCAGGCAATTCCTATGAACTGTGTCTGACAGCTGAGGGGCTTGTTGTGTCGCCGGCTTCCGTTAGCCGATCGCATCATGTCTGGGAGCTCTATCAGCGTCTCCGGAAATTAAACGCTGCGCCATTTGCTGCTCACCTGCGGTTCGGCGCGGAAAATGGCGACAGTAGCGTATCTGTCATCAGCAGCAGTCCCGAACGCTTCTTGAGCTGGGATCGACATGGCCACTGCCAATTTCGACCAATCAAAGGAACCCTCAAGAAGACTCCCGGCATGACGTATGAGAAGGCAGAGCAATTTTTTGAGTCCTCGAAGGAGAGGGCTGAGAACCTGATGATCGTGGATTTGATTCGGCATGATTTGAATGGTATTCTCCGTTCTGGAGAGGCTCATGTGGCGAAGCTCATGGGCGTGGAGGAATACGCCACTGTGTATCAGCTTGTCAGTGTTGTCGAGGGCGATCTCTCTTCCAAATTGGACAAGACTGGCGGTATAGACGTCTTAGCTGCTTCTTTGCCCCCGGGATCGATGACCGGCGCACCGAAGAAGCGGTCCTGCGAGCTTCTGAAGAGGATCGAGGGAAACAGAGCACGTGGCATCTATTCCGGCGTAATCGGTTATCTAGATGTTGGCGGCGGAGGCGATTTCAGCGTCGCCATCCGGACTGCATTCAGCTGGGACCAGGAGCGCCGAGATGGTCGCGATTTCTGGCATATCGGTGCAGGCGGAGCGATTACAGTGCAAAGCGATGACCATGCGGAGTATGCCGAGATGATGACGAAACTCGAGACAGTTCTAGGAATATTTGATTGATAGACGGTCAGCATTCGAGCAGCTCACTCAACGTGCGGGCTTTTCCCTTCATAAATAGAAGAATAGAAGAATAGAATGCATGACATGCATATGATCACACAGAAGTATGATTACAGGGACAGCCAACGCCTTGCTCAATGCATAAACGTTACCACTTCGAGCATTCTCAGAAGAAGCGCCACCATATGAATACAACAATGATAAGTACTACTGCTCCCACTGGACCGTACTGTTTTTCAGATGTGAGCATTTTCTTCGGTAGTATGCTGACGGTCTCACCTGTTTCAACAAGAGCTCCCAATTGATCCTCACAGCTGCTTTGCGATATTTCCTACTATCCTCGCGCAGCCTGCTGCTCATGTCTCCCATTCTCTCCAAGCTGTCTCCTCTATAAAGTAGGTCCTCAATGTTCTTGGTCATGACCTTCGTAACATCCTTCAGCTCATCGTTCAGCTTATCTAGATTTTGGGTTGCCCTGCTGTCCTGATACGTCTTCTTTGTTCTTTGTATGAAAGTATCGAATTCAACAAACGCATAGGGTCGGAGCGTTGGTGACAGATACTGTTGAGAAGGATATGTGGTGGTAAACTCCGTCGATAGGTCCGAGAGATATGTGAAGGCAAGCTTTCGTGGGTATGATCGATCGCAGATGCAGAGAAAGACGACAGAGTCGTTGAGTAGGTAACTATGGTGTGTTATGTCGAGAAACTCTAGACGCCATGTGGGTAACGTACTGTATTGTATACTGTCCACTCTCGATGCTTGCTTGTGGTTCCGAATTGCGGTTGAGTCGCCGTAGTATTTGCTTCACCTTGGTCTTGATGTCTGCTAGCTCTGATTCGGCCTAATGATTCCTTCAGCTGCAAGATCCAGGGGATATGAACCAGTGGGGATATTGAAGTACCTGTGCGTCGTCCACCGAAGCTGCTAGCATCAATCCTGGTGCGTGTTCTTTAGTACGCCGATATTTTGAGAGTGGACTGTGGAATTTGTACATACCATCCAAGCGCGCAATTTGCGTAGACTTAACCATGATGGTCTCCAGAAATGATCATGTATGGTCGAGACGTGTTTGACGAACGTTCTAAGGTGTATCCAGTCTCGGCTATTTCCTTTTTCTGCTGCCTTTAATAATCTGAAGGATATCTGGTTCAATACAACTTCAAGCTCGGTATCACAAAAGCAGAGCGGGAGCGCCGACTATTCGTGGAGCGTTCTATTGTTTGCAAAAGACAATGAAGTGGTATTGGAGCCTAAGGTGATAGGGTAGTCTTTAGAGACGGAATAGTGGCCTCCCGCCACTAACTCTACCTCCCTGAAGGCCACTCATCCCTCACCATTTACCTAATTACTTATCACTGCCATTGAAACTCATAATCAACCTTAAATAGACTTATGCAGATAATCTGAGCACAATGTTTAGGCCCTTGTCTTGGCCTACGGGCGGTGACTCAAGCCTGACATCTAGCCTGACAATACAATCAATTCTCACAATAGCAAACAGCTCGCTATTGTCACAAAATTTATTCGCAACCTTTAATATATAACCACGACTTCTCTCGCAATATCTCAATCTCTAAACTTCTCTTTCTTTTTCCCTCATCATTTCTCCAAATCGCTCTATCAAACCATGTCTTCTTCATCCCTCTCCGAACTCGACTCCGACGCCATTAAGAGCCCAAAGGCTCAGGGCACCCCCCAGCAAAAATCATCATCTAACAAGGGGGCACAAAAGAAAGCTCAGCGCACGCGAAAATCATCTCGAACGCCAAACCCGACCCAGCCCGCCAAAAAGCCCTCCCCGGGTCAGGGAGGCCCCCAGCCGGATTCTGGGGAGAAGCCAAAGAAGAGGTCTCCCGCGGAGGCTGGGCTAGAAACCAGCCCTCAGCCAAGAAAGGCCGCAGCGAGGGCCTCACCCTCCAAAAAGCCTTCGCCTCCGCGGGCAGGCCCCCAGCAGAATTCTCGTCCCTCCCGCACCAAGACGCGACCTTCAAGACTGGTCGAAGAGATCGAGGCAAAGCCCGCCAAACCTTCCAAACCAGCGGCGTCAGCGCCTGCTGCAGCCAAGGGCAAGAAGGCCGAGAAATGGGATGCCGACCACGTCGTCCACAGCTCCAACTCACGCCTCGTGCGGCTGACAGCCAGTCAGCTTAAGAAGGTCCTATTGGACACCCGAACATGGGCATGCCTCTCTGCAGAAGAGAAGGACGAACTCGTCGCGATGCTACCGGAGCAGTCTCTTCCTCGTCTCCTTGAAGACAATACGGAGCCTGACATGCTACACGAGTACCTGCGCTACAACGAAGTCTTCAGCGATGATGTCGGTCGCTTCCTGGAACAGTTGGAACATGGAGAGTTGGATCCTGGTTGGCAGAAGAAAGCCGCCGAGGCCATGGAGATGAGGGCAAGGGGGGACTTTGATGAGTGGAAGGAGCGGGAGTATGAGGAGTACTGGGGGCAGAAACACGAGTTTGTGCCAATTACTAGCGGAACTGGAGGTGGCAAGGTTGGAGAATCTCTCAAGGGAAAGGCGACTGAAGAGGCGAAGGCGGAGAAGAAGGTTGAGAGGGAGCAGGGAAAGAAGGAGAATGGGAAGGAGTTGTAGGATATCGGCAGTTTCGCTGGTCGACTGTATTTTCAGCTTTTCCTACACAAGATACCCGCAGCAGAAATGTGAAGAAACTCAAATTCCATCTTGAAGCCAAATTGTTCTATTTCTGGTCACCCTTTCATAAACCTAACAGCCTATCACCTCCGAAATTTTTACTAAGGACCGCCCGACAGCCGATTGGGTTTAGCGCCTTGGGGTGCGCTTTACATTTGGTAGTGGACTCGCTTCCGATTGACAATGGCGAACCACAAATTTGATGCTATCTTATTTTCCATTGAGGGACAGGTTGTTTAGTTTTAATCGGTGTTGCTCAAATCACTAGTAAATTTCAGATACCATGAGTCCCGTACCTTTTCTTGGTCACAAAAGAATCGATAGACAAGCCTTAAGATACCTGAAACTGGATACCGAAGGCTGGAACCGTAAAAATACTAAAAATGGAGAACCTTGAGCGTCGGCGAACTCATAATCTTCTTCTGATATCCAAGTTACTAAATCAGCGGGAGAATGTGTCACCATTCACTCTACTTTTGGACTCCCTCGAGCAATCTGCTAGTCCTTTGCTGCAGGAGTATATCACAAGAGCGAGATTGTCTAAAGTCAAGGTTGTCTATGTATCGTATGATAGTTTCAGAGGTCCACGGGGAGTTGATGAATTCGCAAATGCTGCTCAACAGGAGCCAATGAGGCTACAAAAAATGCTGCAAACCCGGATCGCATCCATAGAATCACGTAGGTACTCTCATAAATCTTAGGAAGGGAAAGAACACGGGCACTGGCTTAATAAGTCTTGAAACGAGGGACTAAGACTTCACTAGGGACGATCGTAATATTTGACAACCTTAATCGGATTTCTTCAACAATACCAGATCTGCCTTCATATCTTTCTTCATTTATCTCACCCAGGACGTCTCTCATCGGAGTATATCACATAGACATACCGGTTATTTCATCCACGGCCTCGGCATATTCACCCCCCTCTCTGGTCCTTCTGAAGCACCTGGGCACTACCATCCTTACGACGCGGTCCTTGAGCCACACGGTTGCACGGAAACGAGCACGGGAACGTAGTGTCGCCGAACCCTCCTTTGGCATCGCAGAAGAGGTCGAAGGAGTCATCACGGGGTTAGGCGGAAATGACCTGCGCGGACTGGTCTTCAATATGGAGCATCGACGGAAATCCGGGCGCAGTATGCGAGAATGGCTCGTTCTACACAATGTCTCCCGCAGAGATTTGAACCCGCGCTCTGAGCGACTGACTCCGGGCTCCGTTACACTGCTTGAGGATCATTCATTGTTCAGAAAGCTGGATGAAGAAGATATCAAATTTCTTGATCAGGACCAGACGATAGATTCAACTTTTAATCTTGGGCTCAGTGAAAGACAGCGGAAGGATAGGGAAGGTGTCGTGCTTCCATACTTCGATGCACAAAAAGCGGAAGGTGTTGGGGAGGGTGGGCGAATTTTGTATGACATGGGTATTGAGGATGACTTCGATGAGGAAGAAGATGAAATCTAGTGTAGAATTAATAAATTTAATCTTAAACATAAAAATTGCGAACAAGACTTGGCCTAGAATATTTCGAGTGTTTTTATTCATCCAATTACTTTCCGAGCAGGGGTCCACAAAGTCCGAACGACCGATATCAACCTCTGCTCGAACGGCACAATTCTTTTGAACCAGACACCCAGACAATAAACACCAACCTCACTATGACTGAACCACCGGCCAAGCGAGCTCGCCGCACTGATAGCATGGCAATGTGGGAGCAGAATGAAAATTCTCCACAACCAGACGCCGCACGACAGCCACTATCCCGCAAAGACGGCCCGAAACCTGACAACCACGATCGGCGGAATCGATCACGATCCCGCGAGCGTAGAGAAGCGCGACGCGAACGCAGCGATGACAAGCCTAGAGAGCCTAAGCACAGCTCTGACAGGAAACCGCGACGAGATCGCGACCGCGACCGTGACCGCGATCGAAAGCCGAGAGAGCGGAGTCGCAGCCGAGAGAAACAGAGATCACGACGAGGTAAATGGTCCCCGGACTTACACATTGCTATTAAATCCTGCATGATCTATGAAGTACTAACCAGCGTACTAGATGACCGCCAACGCAGCCGCTCGCCTCACCGCGAGAGCTCGCAGAAGTCACCACCGCGCGGCCCACGAGCATATCGCACTCGCTCCCGTGAACGACACAGTGGAGCTCCTCCTAATGGCGTGGATCGCTCTCGGCCGAATCATACTGCTGCGTCCTCAAGAACTCAAGACCAAGCTGAGAAAACGATGCCGAATGGAGGAAAGGACTCTATGGATATCGATGGCGTGGCGGGAGAGATCGCGGAAGATGATGAGGAGGCGCAGATGCGGGCAATGATGGGCTTTGGCGCTTTCAAGACGACGAAGAATAAGAAGGTACCGGGCAATGACAAGTTGTTTGGGGTGAGGAAGGAAAAAAAGGCGAAGTATAGACAGTACATGAACCGTGTTGGTGGATTCAATAGGCCTCTAAGTCCCTCGGCGGAGTAGTTGCAAAGGGAGTGTGGTTGCTAAGACCTATCCGCGTCTTGAAATGGAGCCTCGAAGAAGATTGGCGGAAAAATGAACAGCTTGCTGATTGAGAGGGCCGGCTCTATGTGGCGGAAATTGTTATACTCGAGGGATAGGGCACGATAGGACATCATGAGACTCGCTTTAGCAAAGCTTTGCGCTTGCACTCATAAGGAAACACAACTGAGATTTTCGGGGCAGCCGTGGAGGTGCACGAGGCCCAAGACCAAGGGAGTTGAGCAATTCTGAAATGTGTAGAGTTAGGGCAAGAAATTTGAAGAGACGACTACCGTTTCTTGTTCTATATCCTGATCAGGAGTCTACTGGTCTTCAATCCTGTACTGCTGAGGGTCTCGAGGACATGTGGGGACCAATCTATCGGCCATCTTCAATGGCACCTTCATTTCTTATTTCACTCCATCATGCACCGTCTAGGTTGTCAATCATAAGTCTCTCCCAGATGATAGACAGTCAAACTTTTGTACACTATTCTACAATTCATCATGGCCCTTCCCAAGGTCAGGCATGTTCATGATCTTCACTACCAAACTTGTCCAACCTGTGAAATGCTGAGTACGTTGCCCTTCACCCGTCTCTGGATTATACTGTTCCCATGCAAAGCCCGTTTGTTCCCAAGACTTGTACACGGTATTGACGAGGTTGGATCGTAGACGACTATACAGGTCCTTTGCACGTTTTTGATGCGGGCCGGACTCTTGGGCAGTATTCTGGTGACACTTGATAAGCAAGATGATCCGAAAACGAAGGGAGCAGAGCATTTACCAAAAGTTCTTTGACAATCAGATAGTTCATGTTCATCCACACGGGGCTTCTCCAGTAGTTCTCATCCGTCCCGTAGAATTCGTCCTTCTTACTCAAACTCCGAATCCCATGGTCGCTCCAGAGCTCTTCCGGATCGCCAATCAGATCTAACACGGCTCCTAATCTGGGGTGGCTAGGCGAAAGCATTCCTGTCATAAAGGGGAAAATGGAAATATAGCCCTTGTGACAGACGTGCACATTTTCTTCGTATTCGTCGATGGTTGCGTCACAGAATGTTTGCGCGTCCTCGTCCCAATGGAGGTCATCAATGTTGTGGATGATGGCGTTCTCGATGCTTGCGTACTCTTTGGCATCCTCATTCTCCTCAGCAGTGGATGCGATGCGTTTCATCACTCGCGTCATCATACCCATCCACGAGATGAGGTCTGTGTGCAATTCGCCGGGATGCGGAGGTTGTGGCCTAGGGTAATCATCCAATCCTGAGGTAAGGATATGTTGTGGAGTACGACCTCGCCAGCGGTAGGCTTCCTTGTTCGAGAAGGCATTGCGATCATATGATTTGAGGTCT
This sequence comes from Viridothelium virens, assembly GCA_010094025.1. Taxonomy (NCBI): domain Eukaryota; kingdom Fungi; phylum Ascomycota; class Dothideomycetes; order Trypetheliales; family Trypetheliaceae; genus Viridothelium; species Viridothelium virens. The sequence continues at coordinate 78,775 of ML991809.1, forward strand.
CCCCATTGCGTTTTGCGATACCAATTGTAATGACGCTTGAGCAGAGGATACAATGATTGTAAGTATTCTGCCGCAGCACCTGTGTTCTCCACGTGAGCTTGGTACGTGTCTTCTTTGAGGATCTGTTGTTCTGAAGAGCTGCGCTTTTCCTTCGATCCAACTTTATCAAGGAAAGCATCTAATACAAAGAATAGGGTCGGAGGGTTAGCGTAGTGAGGGTATTGGACTTGGAATTCTTGAGGCACTTTACTACGCGCTTCGGCGCCCAGGATTTGTTCTCGACCGATCCAGCCGTCTTCATCCATGAGATTGAACCAGCTTCTGATGATTTCGAGCCTGCGAACACAGATTAGATTAGATGTTCCAACTCCAGACTCGACCAGTGAACTTACGTTAGATCAACGTCCCAATCAATAATTGGAAGCAAATGGAATCCCTCATCCCACAGAAAGCCTCTTGGGAAAAATGGTCGGGAAGGTATGCTTGTGAACAGCTCATATGGTCCCTCAAGTTTCTGCTCATTGCGTGATCGGGCTTCCGCAGTCTCTTCCCAGAAGCCTTCATTTTCTTCGTCGTATTCTGGGGCATAGGAGCGGTCGATTACCGCATCTCCGTAGAAGTAGCCAACTCCGCCGAGAAGGTTCGAAAATAAAGATTTCGTGAATTTGTCGAAGCGTGATTTATCAAAAGGAGCCTGAGGTTTTAGAACTTGCGCAAAACGTTCGCTAAACGATACAGTCGCAGATTCAATTTTCTTAGTGAGGGTCTCTGATGACATTGATTCAGGGCTGGATTCAGAGGAGTACAGAATGTCAAATTCAAAGGGCCCTTCGAAGACCTTCTGGACAAGGTGTATATTACCAGTGCCAGGAGATTGCTGGACGGTATAGATCTGGCATGGCGGGGGCATGTCCTCCTGTGAGTATTGTTCAACGTAGGCATCGACAGTTCTTTTCATGCTAGACAGTAGTAATGCTTTGCTCTGCCATAAAGCTTCTGGTGGTACCTGCAAACTATCAACAAAGGTCCGGTCCAGTGGCTTGTCGTCGTAGCTTGGATGGCTATACTGGGGATGATCATTGGATTCGGGGCCCTTCGTTAACTCGATTTTGAATTGACCTAGATCTGGACTCTGCCCATTGAGTGTGACGGCTCCTGCGAACCCAGTCTCTTCATCATCGTCCGCAACTTCAAGCCCGCCAAACCCTTCCATTGCCGCATAGAAGATCATTGTCGTCTTGAGATCTGGCGGCGCATCTTGCCTTGGAGTGCCTTTGACCCTGACGCCCCAATTCCCGCCGTGTTGGCCGCCGGCGACTTTCACGAATTCAGTTGTAACATCAAGCGTGTTACCAGCGTCATGTATCGTCTGTCGACCTCCTGTTCTAATGTCGTACTCATCCCAGCCATAGCCGGCCATTCCCTCATTTTGTTCGCATGTATGACGAAGATCTGGACGACGAAAAGAAGTTCAGTAACCTTTTTTGACGCGTCCAAATGCTGCCTCAATTGGGATGGATGTACCTACTCGGCTGCACATTTCTGAAGTCTTCAACAGCAACCCACATCAGACCCGTAAGTAGGCTCTTCGGTAGCCTTGGCTTTACTCCGAAATACAAATTGGGGCGATAAGGACCCCATAGTAACGATTGATTGGTATTTCTACCAATTTCGCTCATTGACGAGCTTTGCTGGGCACCCAAAGCCCCATTTGTGGCCGATGATAAAGCCCATGCGGACAGGGCCACCCAAAAAGTAGGCGAAACCATGGTTGATTGGCAGGAAGTCCCACGCCAGCTTTTGGAATTAGTGCGTGGGACTTGAGTTGGTATTTAACAGTTCACCATGGGACTAGAGCAACAAGTCAAAAGCTGTCCACAAAGCATCCTGGTATCACTCCTTTTTAGACCTCCGCTGTCACACCTTTCGCCTCCGCAACATCCAGCACCAGCAGCTTCACCTTTGACACCCACCAAAGCTTACCTAAGGGACAACTACAGCTTGTTTCAAGACCCCATCTTGTACGAAACGAGAAGTACTTACCAACATGGATTTGCTCCAAACAGTACGAAAGGAAGGTAGTCGGTGCGTTACCCTCGGTCGTGTTGTATCCATTTGCGACTAACGCGCTAGCAGAGGCGGGCGTGCAAACTTCAAGTGGGAGGATGTCAAGAACGACCAGCATCGCGAGAACTACCTAGGACATTCGTTGATGGCCCGTAAGCGTCTCCTAACTCTTCGGTGACTTGTACCTAGCTGACTTGAGTAGCGGTCGGTCGCTGGCAAACTGGCAAGGATCTTTCTTGGTACGCAAAGTCCGGCAACGAAGACGGCGCTCCCTCGGCTGAGGATATCCGAAAAGAAGAACTACGTCGCATCAAAGAGGCAGAGGAGGATGCTTTGAATCTTGCACTAGGCCTACCGGTTGCATCCAGAAATCCAAATCTCACGCCAATGGGAGCGAAAGCGTCCGAGTCGGATGTCAAGAGAGCGTTGGCAGAAAGCACGGGCCAGGAAGAGTTCGAGGACCAGAAAGGGATAGGGTTTGGGTCATATAACGGTCGGGTAGCTGGTACTGATTCTGCAGGAGATATCTTGGAAGGCGAGGAGGACGGAAGGCCACCAATAAAGGAGGTAGCGACGCGAAAGAAGAATCGAGACCGCAAGAGAAGTCGGAGTCGGGAGCATCATAGACGAAGCACACATCGTGAAGATGACAAGCATAGGAGGAGACGGTCCAGATCGGGTGACAGAGAGAGGCACCTTAGAGCACATTCAAGCTCACGAGAAGAGAGACGACATCGAAGATTCCGATCACGATCAAGAGAACGGCGCAGACACAGGTCAAGGAGTCAGAGCGAGCCTCGAGATAGTGATCGTCGAGAGCGCAGAGATTACCCAGACTATCGACGGAGAGATCGCTACAGGTCACGATCCCCACGAAGAGACCGTCGAGACTACAGGAACGAAAGAGGCTGAAGAAGCGCTATGTTCTCCGGATTTTACGAGGTATCAAGGCCTAAGTGCAAATCGCTCCCTGACTTTTCCACGAGTTACTTCGGCAGGCTTTTCCGTCAACCAGACTGGGCAGTGCAGGCTTCGTATCCTCGCCCCAGTCTTGCCATTTTTAAACTACATTGACTACAGAGGACCCTATTGGAACTTGACCTTGGCTGATATCTGGCCAGACTGTGGAGACAACTTCTGAGAGCCCCAGAAATGCTTGATTCCAGTGGCAGTATCTCTATGTCCACGTGCTCATCTTGGATGAATTCTCCCACCATCACTGCGGATCAGGAGAGCCATGCGTACGAGAGCTCAGTACAATCGAAAAGTACAGGGTCTAAATGAGTGTTGGAAGGGTTCAACTTCAACGAAGCTACTTGGGCGCAATGAATTAAATCAACGCGCTAAGTCGCGACATCACATGACTAGAACGAAGATTCCAACTTCTGAAAAGGTCCCCACGTAGTGATTCGTTACCAAGCTGGGCGCAAGTTCCTAGCATATTTTCTGCACTTCCCAATAGCACGAAAAGCGCCTTGCTAGAATTTGAAGATCGCAACACGCTCGCATAGGTCCGGCCTGCAAGGGATGTATGTAAGCAATCACGTACTCCACCCAGATAAGCAGACGCCCGAGCCTTGGCGGGGTTGAAGTCTTTAGGTGGAATATTCCTCATATTTCACAATAGGTACCTTATGTGACCCAACACAAGCACGGCATCGTACTCCTACCTTACTTCATCTTGGCTTTTGGGACACATGCCTCGAACTCGCGATTGTCCTCATCAAAGGTCGTCAATGAATTAGCCTACGTGTCCGATGAATTCCCTTGATACAATATCAAGATATTTGATACCCTTATTCTAAGCGAGCGTCGACCAAATACTCCATATTTAGGAAGATTATCTGCGATGTCAACAAGTCGAATTTCACAATGGCTCCTCCATGAATCAGGCTTTGGCACCGTTCTTCATGCCGGCCGAGATGTACACCTCTTGCTGCTATCACGCTTCGTTCGCATGTTTGCTTATGGCTCGAGCACTTTGATCCTAGCGCTTTATTTCTCTGATCTTGGCCACTCTGACGCCCGGATTGGTCTGTTCATGACTCTGACACTGGTTGGCGACACCCTTATTAGCCTGATCCTCACAAACTATGCGGATGCACTGGGACGCCGCCGGACGCTGCTAGTAGGAGCCTTGCTGATGGCACTGTCGGGTATGATTTTTTCCGTGACATCGAATTTCTGGGTATTACTTCTGGCCGCTGTGGTTGGAGTTGTTAGCCCTAGTGGAAAGGAAGTCGGCCCTTTCCGCGCTATCGAGGAGTCTACTGTTGCCCACCTCACCCAGCTGAAGACACGGACGGATGTCCTTGCTTGGTCTGGTGTCATGGGAAGCTTTGGCAGTGCATGCGGCGCTTTCGTCTGTGGTTGGACGACCCAGACCCTCCTGACATGGCCTGGCTGGACAACCGTATCTGCCTATCGTGCCGTCTTTTGGGGATATACTCTGATCGGTCTGGTCAAGGCGGCTTTGACATTGATGCTGAGCCCCCGTTGCGAAAGCAGGTCGGAGCCATCCACAGCAGTTTCTACATCCGAAGAGAGAGAGGCATTTTTGGCAAGTCAGCAGGCTAGTCCAAACGAATCGAAAGCTCCCTCACCAAAGAAATCGTCGTTAGCACAAATCTCAAGACAGAGCTGGGGAATCATTATCCGTCTCTGTTGTCTCTTCGCCCTCGACTCTCTCGCTAGCGGTATGGTGCAAGTCTCCCTTATTGCATTCTTCATGGAGCGAAAATTCCACATGGCCCAGGGTAAGCTGGGAACGGTTCTCGCAATTGCCCATGTCTTCTCCTCCATATCCAACATCGTTTCTGCATCCATCGCCCGGAGAATTGGCTTGCTGAAAACGATGGTATTTACGCATCTACCCTCGTCCATCTTCCTGGCAATGATTCCCGTTCCCACATCGTTGATCCTGGCCGTCATGTTCATTTTCCTTCGCGCAAGTCTGTCATCCATGGACCAAGCGCCTCGATCTGCTTTCCTTACTGCTGTCGTGTTGCCAAATGAGCGGACGGCAGTCATGGGCGTGGTGAACACGGTGAAGACGATGAGCCAAAGTGGGGGACCCATCATCACGGGTGTTCTTGCCGGCAAAGATCATTTCTGGGTGGCGTTTGTTGCTGCTGGTGCTATGAAAGTGGTCTACGACGTTGGTTTGCTTACAGCTTTCATCAACACAAAGACGCGAGAAGAGACGGAATCAGAGGAGGCTGTTCGTGCTATTGATTCGTTTGAGCTTGAAAGCGACGAAGGTAACGAAGATATGGGCGAGGATACAAAGGCTGCTGGCAAGGCGAGGACTTAGAAAAGACATGCAATATCATGTCGTCATATCGGCATGTTGCCTATCTTGCTGTGGGAGCGCAATTTCGCTCACTGTAAGGTACAAAGTCCTAAAAAGGAAAATTAATTGTCGTCACCGTGACTCGAAGCTAAGTGCAATCGTGAGTCCTATTGAGAGAAGGAAATGGCTTGTACATCACAGTGGCATACTACCCGTGCGGTGATCACCAGTAGTCAACAAAGGATCTTCCGCTCGCATAGAGGTCAAGCCCCGTGCAGCAGTCTGTCGGAATATCTTCAAGAAAAGGAAGAAAAGGAAAAAAAGGAAGGGAAGATGGGCAAAAAGGTCAGGCACGAGTGCCCTATGAAAAACCCCTGGAGCGGAGTTTTCTCAAACAGGCCTACATACCTACATAGTACGGAGTACGTACATTAGATATAACCCACTGCACCACCGAAGCGGCTTCGTGTGCCCAGTGCAATAGAAGAATGTAGCTCACTTATATAGATAGAAACTACGAGCCCCAATATTGACCACATAAATATTTAGCATTTTCGCTTACGGACTCTAGCCCTGGAGGCTTCCTCCTCCCCAGACTGGTTAATTAAATAATTAAATACTCTTGTTGTGCCTGGTTTCGTGACGCGACGGTCCGTCAGGCATCAAAATTCATCTTCAAGGCAATTGTCGGCTCCCGACCATCCCCTCTGTTGCTCTCCTCTCGACCTTTCGAACCAGCCCCACCTTCTCGAATAATCTCCTCCATAAAACCTCTTTCGGCTTCAGGCAAGCTTCCCACCAAGCTCCGGAATGCCTGTTGATTTGTGCTTGCGAGTTCGAGAAGACGCGCGGCCGTCTCGGGGTATCCTGATTTACCTTCTACTTTCGCTCGCGAGAGCAACGCCGGCACAAGCAGGCCAGTGAACAAAAATATTTGCGAAGAATCCATGAATTTGGCGGACGCTGTGAGCGTGTGGGTGACAATGGTACGGCTATCGTCGAGCCCTTCGAGTTCGGACGAAGTGACGACGAACTGGAGAAGGCTGGGGATCAGACGTCGGGCAATCGCCGAAGAGGCTGCTGATTTGGGCTGAACCGAAAGCAGAGACCGTATGCAATTTGCTGCCACATTCGTGGTCGTGGGGTTCCCGAGGCATTCAATGACCTTTCCGACCAAAGCAGGGATGAAGGGCCCACTTGCTGGGAAGATGGTGGACGTCGAGGTCAACAAGATCGTCGATGCCAAGAGCGCATTCTTTTCGCACGCCAGAGATGCCTCATTCTCGCGTTTCTGGGCATTCTTGAGAATTGTCAGAAACGTAGACAGCGTCCTGCATATTTGCTCTATTGTCGTACTTTGCGCCTGAAGAGCAAGACTTCCGACGAAGCGTTTGAAGATTGGTAACGCTTGCGGGACAACAGCCACCTGGCACGATCCAGTGGCCAGAATTTTGGAGAAGATATGAAGGATGCATGCGTGTAAATCAGTCCTGATAATGGTTGGGAATACTTCTGCCACATCCACGAGAGCATCGAGTGAGAGCCGGATAAGTGATACCGCTTCATCTGACATCTCGGCAGGAGGTCTGCTGTTATTGCTTTCGGCAAGACCGGGTATGAGGCCGGCCAAGACAAGTACTATGATCTTAGTCAATTCGAACAGCTGATCGATGTCCTCTGATATGTTTTCCTCCTCACTCGTGCCATTGCTCGGTCTCGCAGAAGGGTGGCCGAGAGATAAATTCCTAACTAGCTCAACAATGACGGCTTGCACGTCCAAGCCCTCTGTGAGAACTAGTCTATCTAACATATCCATTGTTTCGGAGAAGACGACATCCTTATAGATTGCGTGACCGGATACTGATGGACGTAGGATCTTCTTCAAAGCTTGAAGTATGTCCAAGTTTCGTTGCTTCGTAGTGACGACGTCATCGCTAGGTCGTGCTGCCAGGGCTTCAAAGGCAACACCGAAGAGCAAGAAGAAGAATGCGACAGGCTCGTTGCGGTAGTCAATATCGCTCAAGCGACGCTGAGTACCGTCCGTCATTGAGCCGTCAGCTTTACCATCGAGAGCTTCGAAGACTACGTCACTGCCTTCATCGATTAGGCTCGCTATCGCTTCGACAAGATTTAGCCATGATGATTGGTAGAACTAGTCTCGTTAAGGTTTTAAAGTTATATGGGAATTGAGAGGTCAACATACCCTTAATAAGGTCTCTCTATTCAGGGCAGAATAAATCGAGTCCAGGTCGCCTGGCTGCATCATGGCTGTTGAGATAGAAGAGGGATCAGGCTGGAATTTGAGACGTGCATACTCCTTCAAGGACGACAGCCAGAGAGGGGTTAACTTTCCGATCTGTGGCGCTACGACATCTTTCAGGTACTTCTGCTCAGTACTGGCTACCTGCAACTCTGCCCAAGCAGAAAAGACGGCCATTCGAACCATGACTTGCGCATTGGAGCTAAGACCCTTGAGATCACCAATGGTGGATGTCTCGGCCTCCTCTGAAAAGCTTTCGATGGCAGCCACCAGGAGCTTGAGAATACGGCCCATGCGGTCCACATCAGTGACGATACCAGTGGCAATGAAGGTGGCGCACACATTGACTGCGGCTGCAGCAAGCTCAGGAGAGGAATCCGATGCAAAGGCAGGAGTAAGCGCAGAGCTGATCTGAGCCTGATATTGTTCGAGCAGCGACGCTTCAGCAAAATCCGGATCCGGAGTACTACCAAAAAGCTATTTACTTAGGATTAGCTTTTCATGGGCTGGCACGTCCTCTGGGGAGCTTACCTTCAAAAGTTGGTCAATAATGCGAAGACCAATAATCCTCAGATCGACAACACCTGCTGTTGAAGCCGAAAATGCTATTCTAATCACGTCACCAATCTTTTGCTGAAGTTGTAACTCTGCGGAAGACTCCTGGCGCATCGCCGAGTCCTTGGCGATCATGGAAACCAGAGTGCTAAGGCATTCCATGACAAACGCGCGGACCTGCCAGCGCAGTAATTCAAGGCCAGAAGAAGGTTCAGCGTCACCCGCGTCTTTTGCATTACCAGAAGCAGCAGCAAATCCAGCAACCTCTTCATCTTGTAGATCTACTGTTGCCGTCTGTTTAGGTCCTGCTGTCGTTGGAGGCTTCTCTTGACGAGCTCTAGTTCTTGTAACGATTTTATGGCATCGCTGGACCCACTCTTCAGTCTCACTAATCCCAGTTTGGTGAAGCCAGTTCTGGAAAATATTTCTCACAACCTCGTGGTCAGGGTTAGCCTCGAGAATTGCCCATAGATCATCCTCGAGTCGTTGGTCTGCAGAACGAAGTACGTCTCGAACGTCTCGTCGCATGATATTATGGAGTCCCTCAATGCCTGCGTTTCGAATTGTGGGACTTCTTGAAATAAGAGCATCCTGCAAATTGCGGACGTAGGCTGCAAAGTCCATGTGTCCAGGGGCGTATACAGCTAAATGCTCCAAGCATATGAGACTGCTCGCGACCAGCGACGAGTCCTGTTCATGCTGGTATTGTTCTACCAGTTTCAGGATCAGCTCCCGGTTCTTCGTCATATCCTGGAGATCCGGCCCCAAGAGATTGATGATACTGTCAGTACAGCGAGCGACAGCAGCCGGGGTCGAGAGTTCCATCTCTAAATTAGATGAAGCCTGAGAGCTGGCCTCATTGCTGTGGGATTCCATTACGTAGAGCTGGGCTATAAGGCCTAGAGTGCTCGATACGAATCCGGAAAAGGTCAGACCAGCCGAATCTGCGACTTTGGATAACGCATCTAAGGCCCAGAAATGCACCGAGGGATGTGGGTCGCTTGCGAGCGACATCAGTATCCCGAGAATGCTCTTGAGATGGTAACCAGCTGCCATTCCACCCAGTTGCGAGTGTATGCAGCCCAAAGCCAGTGCACAACCAGATCGCGCATTTGGATCGCGGTCCGATACAACCAGATCAATTAGGTGCTTGACTTCTGAGGTAGTGAAATTTGTTCCAGAGCTCTTGCAAAGCCGTCCTAGAGCTTGAGCAGCAATATTTCGTACGTATTCATCTGAGTTGGTGATGAATATCTACGGATTGGTTAGCCACGGAATAATGAAATCGGAGTCTTGGACCGTTACCCGCAGAAAATCCTGGATCTTCTTCTCTACCTTAGGGCTTCTCAGGTCTCCTCGTGCGAAAGACGTATCATTGACAGCAACCTTGAGAGCAGCAAGGAATGCTGTAGCAATGTTAACAGTGATGGCGGCCTTTCTAGCCGGATCTCTTTGTAGACTGGTGGCCGACAAAAATGAAGACAGTTGCTCCAGTACGCTGGACTGAACGGCAGGCGTCTGTAAAGGCAGAGAGACTCCAAAGAGCTCGATTCCAGCATCTACGACTTGGGTAGACGGCGGATTAGGTTCACGAGAATTCGACTGCTCGGAAATGTACAAGAGAAGAGCATCATGCTCTCTTGCTCCACAAAGTGGCGACAGAAGCTAACCAATCGTTAAAGATGCCCGGAAAATTCGATGACATGGCACTTACAGTACGGCTAACGTCTGTTTCTGGTCCCGGCTCTGTCAACCATTGAGTGCGCAAGGAACTCTGCTGTTCTCCTGAAAGCGGCTCCACTTCAAAGCCAGACACAAGGCCTGAAACCCCGAATCCGCAATTGTCCCCTACGTTCCACAAATTATCAAAGTTTCCAGCAGAACTTGCTATTGAGGCGCTTAATGAACTCGGAGCATAATTCTCTGGATCGGCAAAAGCCGAAATAGCAAGCGGCAAAAGGTTAGTTTGTAGGATCGATTCTTGGCTCGAAGGGGAAGTTGATGATAGGAGATTAGTGAAGCACTGCAGAACCCGTCTCCGAACCATGATGTCGTAATCATATAGTTGGAGTGCTGGGGATAGTCGTGACGCCACCTCCTCCTGAGTCTTCTTTTGTGGTAGGCTCTGCAGGAATGAGACAGTGTTTTCAAGCATAATAGCTAATCTCTTCGAAACGTCTGCCGTCAGGATCCTGCTATTGAACTTCAAAAATGCTAGTATAGACCCCAACGCGCAATCTCGGACATGCGCGAGGAAGCTCAGTTCAAGAAGACCTCTTTGCGCAATATTGTCCTTTGTCAATGGTTTGGGTAAGGCATTCTTCCAAAGAAGTAAAAATTGAGACAAGTGCATTTTGACGAAGTTCGGGCCCAAACGCATCAAACCGCCAATTAAGATCCACGCGACCTGGATCTGCGTGCTTGAGATGCGCAAATCGGAACTTCCACTAGACTTTAGAAGTGTCGTTGCTTGAGAGAGAAGTTGTGCATAGACGTCCACGGAACCGTACAGCGGGCGTTCACTGCTTGTGCTAAGCACCGCCGCCAAGCCGTGAGCGAACCCTATGCATTTACGAGGCGCTTTTCTCTGGCCTGATAGAAGTCCAAGCTCACGATTGACGCTATTCATACATACTGTCAAGGATGGAAGCATTTGCTGAGGACATGCTAGTACGAACGCTTGCAGGCAATTAGCCGCGTAAATCTGCACAGTGTAACTTGGATGTTGAAGGACCTGCAACAAACCATCGCGGCAAATATCCGATATCGCATTTGTAGACGAGCCTAGATCGTGCATCAAACCTGTTAAAGCACTAAGGCATCCAATCAAGGCTTGCTTCGATGGTTCCGGTCGTTCACGCAAGGCCTGGGGATAGTCTTTTAGAATGTCGTTTACCAGGAACTTGGCCGCCTTGAGTTGACCGGCCTCACTCATGATCTCTTTGCCAATGACGTCTTCCAAGACGATGCGAACATATCTACGCGTTGTCAAAAGGCGGTATCTGTTATGTGTGTTACTTGGATGATTCAACAAATCATTGAACAGATGTCGAGCGATCTCCGCGTAGCCATTTTCAACAACCGTGTCTCCTAAGTGATGAAAGACTTTCGCATAGCACAGCGCAAGACTAGCTCTAGCTCTATGGCTTGTAGCTGGTCGGCAGTAGTGTGAAGATAGCTGACGAAGAATGTCCGAAAGGCTGAATGATAGTTGCGTAGCAGGCTTCGATATAGCTGGAGATTCCGGGCGCTCAATATCAGCATCATCCGCGTCACCATTCGGTTGAGTCTTTGCGGCCTTTTTAGGTTTCTTAAGGCGGGGAACATCGTCTTTCATAGGGGACTCAGAATGACTCTTGGCCAGGGAGGTCGCGAGAGCTGAAGCTGCCGCATGCCGCACTTTGACTGAAGAGCTGTCAATTGCTCGCCAGATAGCATTCTGAAGTCTCTCGTAATCATTTGAGTTATCGAAGTACGTCGTCTCTGATATTAGAGATTCGAGGCAGACGCAAGCAGCTGCCTGAACAAATAAGGATTTATCGGTAGCAGCAACTCTAGCCTGCTTCCAGATATCTCTTGCAATAGCCTCGTCGACCGAATTCTTAATTCCGACAATCACACGCTTTAAAGCCTTGAAGGTTGAGCCTCGACAACCCGTGTGTGTGCTCTTCAGCAATTTGAGAATGCTTGAACAGGCCAGACCTGACAGTCCAATAGCACTTTCTCCAGCAGTCTCAAATACCATTCCCAGGCAATGCGTTGCAGCATGTTTCGCATGGATATCTTTGTCTATTTTGCCGGTATTGACCACCGCAACAAGCTCGTTTATGGACTCGAATAGAATTTTCCTGTTCCCCTTCTCGAGAACTCCTCCAAGACTTCGCCCAATGTTCGTACGGATTGTCCTCGTTGGCAGTGGAGAAGACAGACCAATGATTTTGAAGACCTCCCTTTTGACGGAGGCTTGGCTTGCTGAAGCGGCATCGGAGTCGAGTCTGTCGACATACTTGGCCAGGTCCGCGGTAAAGCTAAGAAGTAGTAGATCTTGTTGTTCCGAAGGAAGAGAGTGTAGCTTCTTCAGATCAAGCTCAGGAGAGGTTGACGGAGTAGCACCGTCAGGCTTGGGCACTTCTGGCTCTTCGGTGGCCATGGTATATTCTTAGACATATTGATTAATTTACCATATTTGCGGTTTGACTTCGCGTCTCGACAAGGTTTCAATGCTGGTGGTCTTGAGTTGTGAAGAAAGCTTGCGATTAACCTGTACGGTGGTGGTGCAGTCGCTTCATCCTAGAATGCGGAAAAAAGTTTGGAGGGTATCTCATTGGTTGGCGCATGGTTTCGAGCCATATCTTCTTCAATGCTACAAATGCTCTCTAGAAGCCCACGGGGAGTCTCGTCATGTTTAAGAGTCTCATCACGAGATCGTCATAATGTTCTACAAAACACACGCAGGCTATCGTCTTACCCACCTCTCCAATCTGGACACAACCGATGGTCGACCATAAAGCATGATAAAGGCAAGAATGATGCTGCGAAGAACAAGCAAAGATCTACACTAGCGAACGAGATAGCATCTACATCGAAATGTATGCTCATATCTCTGTCTATCCGTAGAGGGAATAAGACTCATTCTTGAGATTCAGTGCATGGCCCTGATCCTAATAGCAATCCACATCTCGCCGCGATCCTTGGCACTGCCAAGAAGGCAGGCTTTCCAAAGGCATCGATTGAAGCAGCAATTGCGCGAGGGCAAGGCATTTCGCCTTCTGGCGCAACGCTGGAGTCTATCATGGTTGAAGCGATGATACCACACTCCGTCGCTGTTGTCATCGATTGTCAGACCGACAACAAATCACGAACGCTCCAGGAGGTACGATTGTCAATCAAAGAGCACGAGGGTACAGTGACGCCCACGAGCTACCTTTTCACAAAGGCAAGCAGAATTATATTCCAAGCCAGGGAGGATATACACGCAGAGACTGCACTGGAGACAGTATTGGACCTCAACGTCATGGACGCTTTCGATGACGATGAGGGTCGCGTCATTATGTTGACTGAACTAAACGAGACGTTTGCAGTCACAGAAAGGCTTGAATCACAACATGGGCTACAGGTCGGAAGCTGTGATATAGTATGGGAACCCAACAAAGATACTATGGTTGAGTTGGGAGAAGAAACAACCTTGGAAAGACTAGACCATTTCATGGGTGAGCTGCAAGAAAAGTTTGGTGTACAAGCAATCTATGTCAATGCTGCACAGGGGAAAATAAGCGATACTCTTTGGGCGGATTTCCGCCAGAAGTTTGGACAGTATAGACCGTAATCATACAATAGACTGTCCCGCATCCAAAATGCAAAACCCATCATCGATTCCCTCTTCTTTCTCCGATCTCTAGTGGAGAGGCCGGGATAGCAGTAACACGACCTGTCTCGTTTTCTCAACCCATGACCAACAAGCATTTATTGGAACGCTTGTGCGGGCTGAATGAGCCACCACAGGGAGATGAGACCAAGATGTTGCGTACTTCGCGTTGGACTGAGTCTGGACATCCGTGGCGATGACGGTAATATTGTCGTTGGACAGAAATGGCGCGCGATGCTGCTGCTTTGAATTCTCCCCAACCTTTCTATCAGCTACCGTTCTTCGACGCTCTCGGTCTTCTCTGCCTCTGCCTCCATCTGCTTTTCAGCTTGCATCCTTTGATCCCGCACAGCCAACCTCCGAGCCTTCAGTCTTGATAATTCGTTCTGGATCTCCTCCTTTTCGAAAGGAATCTTATGGGTTTCCCCTTCCTTTGGCCAGAAATCGGGTGTGTTGAATTTACCATCAAGATTGGTCCCAAAATAGTACATGATGCTAATTGGAAACAGAATGTACATGCCAAACTAGTTACAACATTAGTATATTCCTTTTACTGGTAGAATACTTCCGACGTACCTTGAAGACTTCAAGATTAGGACCACCCATTGCGGACTTGGCGGAAAAAGCTCATAGGTCGGCAGTCCAAGAAAAGATCTTGCAGTTCCTTAACTAGTCACGCGTATCTTGCGCGGGATAAATGAGGCATTGGGAATCGCGCGTTGGCTCATCGGCTGCAAAGAATGAAGAAATGAATTTGAGTCGTGATCCTTGACGGACCTACATAATGGAACATTTTACGCCACAGAGCTACGCCACATCGACCGGCCCGTGCCTTCACTTCCGGCCTCGGCACGATAATGCGAGGCCAGCAACCCTGGGCCGAGGAGCTTTATCCCCGCCCTTCCATCATTGGCCCTGCAATGATTATTGTTTAGTGGAGGAGTCGTGAATTTATGATGGCTTCCGGAATCTCCATCGGATATTGCAAGGCTTTTTAACATCTACACTTTCTTGTCCTTCACATACAATTCAAGAAGCCCAAGGGAGAGAGATATTGCGTGGGCAAGATTAGCCATGTCTACCGACGTGATTAAGCTGGAGATCCGCGGCAAGATTGCTATAATAACCATTGATAACGAGAAGAAGCTCAATGCTCTCAATCAGGACGGGTACTATGCATTGGCAACTGCGATGCACAAAGTTGCAGCTCGAGATGACGTATATATCACAGTTCTCACTGGCAAAGGCCGGTTCTTCTCAGCGTAAGTCCATCGCACCGATTCCAGCCTGGACATGTCTCAATTTACTAATGACCTCCAGTGGGGCAGACGTGACAACCCAGCGCTCGGTACCCCAAGGAGAAGATCCTCGAAGAACCTTCCTTCGAAGTTTTGTGAGCAATAATATGCATATCACGCATGCCTTCTACACGCACCCAAAAATCCTGGTTACGGCGCTCAATGGCCCTGCTGTGGGACTCTCCGCTGCTTTGACAGCCCTCTCCGACTTCGTTTATGCCGCGCCTCATACGTTTCTACTCACGCCTTTCAGTTCGCTTGGTCTTGTTGCTGAAGGCGGCGCCAGCCAGGCGTTCGTCAAGCGTTTGGGAATCAGCAAGGCCAATGAGGCATTGATAATGAGCAAACGCATTACATCAGAGGAGCTGGTGCACACAGGATTCGTGAATAAGATCTTCGATACCGGCAAGGATAGCGACAAGTTTCTGGCTGAGGTTCTAAAAGAGATTGACGAGAGGATGGGTGACCACTTGAACAGTGACAGTATGGTGAAAATCAAGGCATTGATTAGAAAGCCAGATATGGATGTGTTAGACCGCCAAGGTGTGCTTGAAGTCATGGGCGGACTGGAGCGTTTTCTCTCTGGTGTACCACAGGAGGAGTTCAGGAAGATTGCCAGTGGAGAGAAGAAACATAAGCTATGAGACAGGTCTACTCAAGAGGTACTTACGTGTAGGATTACGATGATGAAAAGAGGTTCACTATTGGAGACCACAAATTATCTCAGCTAGGAGGCCATTCGTCAATCATGAATAAACTGTGCATACCCATGGTTACAGTTCCGACTAATAGGTACATGCACGGCCAGCTCGGGGTCGTTCTTTGGTGTTCGTCTCGAGCAGAATCTCAGGCAGAAAGACCTGCTTCACTGGGATTGAACTGAAGAGCCGCAGGAAGAACTCTTTATGTGTTTTAGTCTGGGCACCTCTCCAGCGGCAACTTTGGCTACATCCTTTGCATGCTTGGACGGTTGCGGCAGTTCATCCAAGCTGCATTTTCACATCTCCCGAAGAGCTCCATTCTTTAGGATGTCTCAAGTTGTCCACATGCGAACGCCCACGGGACTGTGCTTTCTATTTTGTCTCTGCAGTATAAGCGACAAAATATTTCACGCTCTGGATGGACAAGGCAGTCCATGCTCTTTCTAGTCCCGCTCCATGGAACTCTTTTCTTATTCCAAAATGGAGCGCACGATCTATTTTCTTCTTCATCCGTTTGCGGTTTACACAACACTCTGTGCACTGCTGAGTTCGTGCTGTAGTTCTTTGTTTTCACCTGCCATTATGATCGACCTCGGTTCTTTTTGCACATCATCGGTAGTAAGAAAACCTAGATCGACTGATTCTAGAAAGTGATGATCATACGCTTTCTCGAGAGACATCTTCTACTATTATGCATAGAACAGGCCGGCTCCTTGAGCTGGACATTTCTTCTATTTTCATATGTGAGCACCTCATTGTGTTCACAGATCTCCGGACGAGATTTCCCTATTGCTCCTCAGTACAGAAATTCAGAGTATGAGTTATCTGAAACTAGAAAGTCCCTGAAGTTTGAGTATTGTTTCTTTGATCCTCTCGTGCAGACAAAGCTTACGACATTCTCCCAGGAATCTCACCAAGTTTGCAATATGAGTTGAGTGCCCATCCTTCACCTGCGACGTGCACACGACTTTGACGATGTCAAGCTCCACGGAATCTTCCGAGCTTCCTACCCATTACGGCCAAACGACACTGTCTGGTCACCATGTAGAACGGCATCCTGTTACGAGATCGCCACAGTTTACACCTTCTTTGCGAGCTCGAAGGCGAATACGCCCAGCTTCACATCACTGGCCTCCAGACAGTGATGTATCTCATGGAATTTCCCTCCTTACTATACCTACCGGGCACTTCGGTGCTAAGGCGTGCTCCAGATTCGCGTTGGGTCAAACTAATTCATCGAAGGCAGTACATTCGCCGAAATTAGAACAGCAGCAAGGTGTTTCCGAGAAGCTCAATGTAGCAGTAGACCTTTTCAGACCTCCCAACAATAGACTAGAAATCGGATCAAGCCAATCGAAAACTTTTTTGATGTCGACCGATCCACATACAGAACGCGACTATGCGCCACTTCCTGCGGCGAAGCAGACCGTTGATCAACGGATGAACTTAATTAATACAACTCCACGAGAGAGCACTCCGAAAGAGGACCCTCTAAAAATTCCTCCTACTAGGCATGGTCATGTTCATTCTAGGAACACGGCATTCCACGACGCTAAAGAGCTCAGCTATACCGAGACAAGAATGCAGATTATATGCACTGCACACGCTCGTCACACTCCGGCAGTAGCGTCCCAAGATAGACACGAACTCACGGAAAGTAAGACTGCAGTAGATCCTTCGCCAAATCGTGATCACCCCAATCAGCCTCAAGCCTTTGCTTCTAAGTCACTGGAACATTTTTTCACCTCAACAAGGTTACCTTGGACTTTATGGATGAACAGTACCACCAAACACCATCCCGTAGCCACAACCAGAGATTTCATTGGTACTACCATGTTTCTGTTCTTTGCGTTCGCTGGGACGCAGGTAGCCAATGTTGGCGCAAAGGAGTCCACCGACAACGATACCACGACCACCGTATCGACCAGATTCAGTCCCATTATCCTGCTTTGCATTTCCCTCTGCTTTTGTTCCAGCTTTATGGTCTACGTTTGGGTGTTCTTTCGCATTTCCGGTGGACTCTTTAACCCGGCTGTAAGTCTATCCATGCTTTTGATATCGTACTGAAGAATGTAGTTTATGACGGACTTGCTAACAATGATTACCGAAGGTTACTCTCGCGTTACCCTTGGCCGGTCCTATTAGCAAATTCCGAGCTGTGTGCCTATTTCTCAGCCAAATCGTTGCTGGAATTGCCGCTTCAAGTCTGCTAGTTTTATTTTTCTCAACGCCTTTCAAAGTTCAAATGACCCTAAACAGTACCACGTTTATTCAGCGCGGACTTCTCATAGAAGCATTGCTTACTGCCGAACTCGTGTTGATTAGCCTCATGCTTGCTAAAGAGAGACATCGAGCAACTTTCTTGGCCCCTGTAGGTATTGGCTTAACGCTATTCATCGCCCCGTTAGTTGGTATTCTCTACACAAGAGGCCCCCTCCTTTCTGCTCGGAGTTTTAGTCCCTGGGTGGTGACGAGCCAGTTTGGTAAGGAGCACTGGATATACTGTAAGTGCTGCGGTTTGACAGCATCGTCCAGCCTGAATTTGATACTGACGACTTACAGGGGTTGAGCCTCTTATTGATATTTTCATCGCCCTGGCATTCTATAAGTTTATCAAAGTCTCGGGGTATGAGTTGGTGAACCCTGATCAAGACGCAGACAATTGGAATAGCCCTACCAAAAGTGAGCACTGTTATACGGGAGGGCAAAAGTGTGCTAAAGTCATACGGAGTGGTCCCGATCATGAGTTACGTGAAAGACAGACGAAATTGGCAACAAAAGTCTTGCATTCGCTGAACATTGGTCACTCAGCTCGACAACATCGCGAGGATTATCCGGAACAAGCAGATACAGAGGCCTCCCTCGAGACGGCTAAGCCGCTTGAGGAAGTAGATCGAGCTCTTTGGCCTTTAGTTCAGGGGGTGATTACCTGCGACCCAGTGAGCTGCAGAATAGAATAACGGCCAGCGCTCTAGGTTGGATCATGCAAGCAGTTGATTGTGTTGAGGACCAACAAAGTTTATGTAAATATCTTATTTCATATCTGTATTTGTTTTCTTTTCCGGTGGATGATATATATGATATTCGACAGTTACAGTTGCCTCGACATATATGCTCTTCTTTCAAATGTTCCATTCCCACTAATTGATATATTCCTCTACATGCATGTTCGATGACACAAAACGCATATACGACTTCCTTATATACAGTACATCTATGATTCAAAGCGAGAAGACCACCCTCCTTAGTCTATTACTGTTTATCTTTCGTGGCCAATGCACATACCCCAAAAGCCTTGAAAGGAGACGCAGATGCTGTCGAGAGATCACTAGTGACAGTCTAGGCTTTAAGTCGAGACCTCGATTTGACCCTTTCTGTGGAAACGAGAATCGAGAAAAATTCGCTGGTAGTCGCAGAAGTGTCCGCCTTAGTACTTGGATTGAAACTCGATGTTACATTATACAGCCCTACTGTTAGTACGTCCTTCAACCCCGGCGCCTGTTTCGCACCTCCTTGGCCTCCACTTCGACCGATGCATGTCCATCAGCGTCCATACCCTTCGCGACCCGTACGATTCCTCCTCCATACCGATCATCGTCACCATTCTTGCCCTTCCTCTTCTTTTCCGGCCGCCCCTTCGTCCCAAACGGCGGGTCAAACCGCTTCCGCACCGTCTCAATCATCTTGCCAAACCAGTAGAAGTTAAGCGAGTGAAGCGTCAAATTCGCGCCGAGATACACCACGCATACCCAGAGCGGGATGGGCTCCCCAGTGGCAAAACGTGTAATCTCCGCCCTCGGATCCGTCGACCTCCCCAGCGCCGCCGCAACCTTCGACGTCCCCTCGTAGCCAGGTGAACCAGGAAGCGAAGGAGGCACGAAATAGCCGTCCGACTGAAACGTCGTCCGGTACACATCCCACATAACCCGCAACGAACTATATGTGCCCCAGCACAACCTGGCCAGAAAGAACGACGCAATCAGCGCCATACCATTATACAGCTGCAGCGACGAGCCCGTCAGATCCAGCTTATCGCAGAACCAATGCACATTCAGAAACGGCGTCGACAGCTCGTAGAGTATGAAGACCGGGCCATAATAGTTAAACACCGGACGAAAGCCCAGCCCAAACACCACCAGCGCGCTGACCGCATGCGCGAGCAACCCGGGTCCAAACACCGCGACGTGACGCGCGCAGAGCACAAAGTCCCAGAGGAAGTAGCCCGCCGCGAGCGCCTGGATCAGCCCGCCCGCCCCCGTGTACCCGAAGACGCGCGCGCCCGCCCCCATCGACCGCCGCTCGGAGTCCGCGACGATCGTCCACACGGCGAGCGCGTTGATAAGGCAGCATTGCACCATGCTGACGACGTGCACGTCCCAGTTGATGCGCGTGCGCCGGTTGAGGCCTGCGTAGGTGCGCGGGAAGAGGAGGGAAGAGAGCCAGGGCGAGAGCTGCGTGTTGACTAGGTGGTAGAGGGTGAAGGCGAAGAGGACTTCGTGGATGTGGAGGGGGAGCGTCGGGAGGTTGAGGGAGGAGGCGAGGGGTGCGATGGCGCGTTGCAGGAAGGTGGGTGGTGGGAGAGGGAATGGGTCCAGCATCTTGGCTTTTTTTTTTCTTTTCTGGCTATCTCTGTATGGTGGTGCGGCCGTTGGGGTGGCAGAGAAATGCGTTGATGGTGCTATTTAAGGGAGACCGAGAGAGAGATGGATGCAGCCCGGCGAGCTGCAGCCCGGGTCATAGCATTCGGGGGGAGTGACTGGAACATGTGTTCATAGTTGAAGGTATGAAGGAGTCGTGTGCCCTTTTTGAGGTCCTCAACAATTTTCGGGGGTGGGATGCTGACAAGCCTCGGCATCAGCAAGAGACCCGCTAAACAATCAACGTCATTTGCTTTCACATTCATGAATCTATGAAATATGGCTATGAAACATGAAATAGAGTGCGTTACAGCTCGTGCGATATGGGGTATAGTCCAAAAGATGAGAACAATGCGAAGCGCCACCCGAACAACTCCGTGCCGTGAACTTAGACGAAAAAGCCCAGCTCAGTCGTCCCAAGGGAAGTCAGCATCGTCCAGACGCGTACATGTCAAATAGGGTAGTCCTCCTCCATCCCGCCCCAAGTCTAGCTCGAGAAAGCTGCGCATCAGTGGTTTGACGGCATCCCGGGCCAGGTTCTTCATGTCTTCAACCCGTCGCTCGAATTTCTTCAAAGATTCACGATTGTAATCTTCCGGTCGAAGCTTGAGAAAGCGCTTGAGCTCTTCATGTGGTAGATAAGCTTGGCTGCCTGTCCCAAGCAGTCTATATATCCTGCCAGTGTTGATCGGAGGCGGAGGCAGAGGAGCATTTTGTCCGGAATTTCTTGTGCTGCCTGGCCTTGTGCGGTCTTTTAGGATTGGCGCTGGGGGAGGAGTGGTGTTCTCTGCCACCCACTGCCTGAATAATGAGACGGCTAACCAGTCTAACATGGAATTATGGGGTGTGACGCGATCGCCTCGTGACGTTGTAAGCGTGATTCTAAACAGTCTGGATTCAACTCGAGCCTTCGTTTCTTCAAGCTCGTCAACTTTGTCTTCAATCAATTCCATGACAGGATTATCAATTTGACCCCGAAGCTGGTTGGCACCGGCCGGCCATTGCCCGACCACATGGACCATAGCTTCGCTAAAGATGACCCGAGAACGCGCAAGATAACCCAATTTCAAGTAACTCGGTGGATATTTTGCAATCTGTTTCCAAAGGCGTCCCTGAAATCGCAACAAATGATGATCTACTCTTGGCCCAACAACCTCAAGCGCGTCGTACATGTCAGCCAGTTGGAGGAGGCTTTTACATTCAACGTAGGCGGTCGCAATATAAACAGCGTCTAAGGCTGGTGGATAGTTGTAGAAGATGCGGAACAAATTATCGTAATCGCGTAAAATATCGTCGACAGGTTCTTGGGAACCGTGTTGCATGTTCACAGCGGAAAAGTTGGCCATGGATCGAAAGAATCCCGACTGCGGAGCTTGAGGCTTGTTTCGTACAGGTGGTGGCTGGGAGGTAGCTTCATCTCCTCCAAACAGTGAAGACGATGCATCCTTTGTACCAAGTCAATATCTATAATGATAGAAGCCAAAATTGTGGAAAGAGCAGGAAGCTGGACCTTTTGAACGAGCATCGGTATGTCTTGCTCTGATGAGCCCCAGTCAAGTTCATATCTCCATCTTCTCCCATCACCAACCTGAGATCCAGGACCGCTTTGCGTGAAGCTGGTAGTAGCTGCCTCGTCCTCGCCAATTCTTGCCAGAGCGCCACTCTGAAATGATTGTGTATTGGGTTCGGGTTGTGACCGTGACCATCCTTCACTTGTTGATGCTTCAAAGAAGCCCGAGCATTGAGAAAGTATAAGCTTGTGAAGGAGATAACGCTGTTCTTTGCGGCCAGAGGTGATTATGATCTCCACATTCCCACTCGTGAACCAGGGAAAGACCGACTGCGCCGGTTGGGTTGAGCCTCCATGATGTGAGCGGGTATGGCGATGCCGCCTTGTAGCAGTCGAGCTCGACGCGCGCGAGATGAGGGATCGTGCTGTGGAGTGTCTCACTGGAAGCGACACGGTCGAACGCTCGTCAACGTGCGAAACCATCTGGATGTGTTGTTCCCTCCTCCCACTGAGAAGTAGTGCGTGGGAAGACAGAACGCTCTGAAAGCTTGACGCGCAGTTAGGAAACGCAGAGTCTGCGCGCGGTGCTCTGATCCATGTGCGGGACCTGGCAAGGCAGTCCGAGTCTCGAGGTTTTGAGGAGAAAGAGAAAGGAGACAACGTGGTGGGAGACTTGTTTTCGTCCTCATCCACACGTCTGGCCGACGCAAAGCGGACAAGGTCTTGTTGTCGGCCGGGGCGAGTCATGGCAAAGCCCCTCCAACTGGTCAACCCCGGTCTCTCCCCCAGCTTCTCCTCACCCAATGAGCAATCTCTAAACCCGGGTCCTTGCAGAAGGCTCG
The DNA here is from genome assembly GCA_010094025.1 of Viridothelium virens. NCBI lineage: Eukaryota > Fungi > Ascomycota > Dothideomycetes > Trypetheliales > Trypetheliaceae > Viridothelium > Viridothelium virens. Next base: position 101,302 of record ML991809.1, read on the forward strand.
CCACTGGCTTCCCTTCGCCTCGCCTCGCCTCTTCACCTATCGTCGCTTCCACATATACTAACCTCAGACCAGTCTAAAGAATCACAGAAATGTTTATTTATGTGTCCATGGTGGCGATTAAAATTCCTATGTCTATCAAACATTTGTACTGTACAGAGATCAGCATCGTGTCTTTACCCGTGCCTTCGAATCGCTTCCATCCCACCCATGTAAGGCTGCAAAGCCTTGGGTACTGCCACGCTGGCTGTCTGCTCGTCCCAACCATATTCGAGGATAGCCGCAAGAACTCTTGGGACGGCTAGAGCCGTACCATTGACAGTATGGGGCCAATCGTACTTGACCGGCCCTTTTGATCGTCGAAGTTTCGTGGCCAGCCTCCTGCTTTGATAATCCGTGCAAATCGATGCCGACGTAACCTCCCCCCAGCCCTCATCCTTCTCTCGCCTTGATGGAAAGAAGGCCTCAATGTCGCGCTTCCTAGTTGCACTTGCTCCCAGATCAGCTGAAGGCATTTCCAGCACGCGGCAATGGAGCCCAAGCCCTTGCAGAATCTCTTTTTGGATTGCAACCATCTCTTCAAACATAGCGGTTGAGTGAAGGACCTCTGATTCTTGCAAACCCTCTGTCATGATCTCATCTGGGAAAGTCCAGGCAAACATCTCCACCTTGGTGAACTCGTGAACCCGATAGAGCCCTTTTGTATCAACTCCACGAGCACCAGCTTCTGCTCGATAGCATCTGCTCATCCCAATAACTTTTATAGGCAAGTCCACCTCTTCAAGCACCTGGTCAGCCTTCATTCCAGCCAACGGAATTTCTGCCGTTCCACTAAGGCACAGTGAAGGCTTGCCTGCATCCTTGGTAGCTTGTGCAAGAGTGTAGATCTGCTGCTCGTCATTCTGATCTCGGGGCTGAAACCCACATGCTGCTGCAATATGAGAATATGTAATTGAGGGAGGTGAGACAAGCCTCCACCCTCTTTTCATAGCAATACTGAGCGCATATTGGATAAGAGCTTGCTCTAAAAGCGCAGCTTCATTCACAAGGAAATACCACCCCCATCCTGACGTATTGGCCGCAGCGGCAAAGTCCAGCAGTTGAAGCTCTGAACCGATGTGGACATGTGACCGCCATATCCAATCTGATGAAGACGGCGCGGACTCCGGATGCTCATTAATGTATTCCACAAGGTCCGCTTGGTCTCCCGTTGGTGTAAATCTGCTGCTGAGATTGGGTAGATCCAGTGCCAATGACTGCATTTCATCTTGCAGCATCGACTCTTTCGACTCTATCTGGCTGATATGGTCTTTTAACTGTTTGGCTGCAGCATACAGCTCGGTCTTCTCTGGTGAATCCGCATGGCCATCTTGATCGTCCCCGGAGGTGAGAGCTATATTAGCCAATTTCCGTCGGATGTCGTTGTTACGTTGTCTAAGCTCTCGAGTGTCCTTCTGGAACCCCTGCCATGCTTCAAAATCTTGAAGAATCCGCCATGGATAGTCTTTTTGATGTTTGTAATTGCGATCGATGCAGTTCTGAGAATATAGGCCTGGATTCTGTCGGATATGCTTGATATCGATAGCAGGTTTGGGTGCTATGGATGGTCGCGAGTATTTACGAAAGCTTCTCAAAGGCAGACTAATTTTCGGATATGAACGTAGTCGCAGAACGCATTTCAAGCAGACAAATTGATCTCTAGAATATAGAGCATTGGGTCTCATTGCGCATGCATGCTTTAGTGTCAAACAGCGGTTGAGCACAATGTAGGGAAGATGACTAAATTTCGCGTTGCACTTTACGCGTCTCGATCGAAATTGGAATCGCGTGTCTGCCTCGAATAACAGCGGATATTACTATCACTACGTAAGGCAGAGTATCCATGTGAAATTGTCCGCCTTATTCAGATTAAGAATACGCAGCAATATGATGGTAAACAATAAATTCTTCTAATAGTCTATCATATTTTCTTTGACAAATCTTAAAGTGCTCATCGAAGTGCAAGATCTGTTCAAAATATTCTCATTATCATCATTACGCCATGCCAGACCATAGTGGAGAAGAACCAAGCCCAAAAGGTATATGCAAGAAGCCTAGTAAATCATCCAAATATTTTCAAGAAGCCAAAGAGACCTGCTCCGCAAAGAACGGGAATGGTCAAATTATCATCCAGACCAAAGAGATCAATAGCTTCGCTTGCACTTGCAATGAAGCCTGCCACAACGCTCATCAACCCAAGAGCCGCATTTCCGACAACTGTACCCTCACTAGGGCTAAGTCCCAAGAGCGACTTGATATTCGAAGGTAAAGAGAGTCGCCCTTGATACGCGAAGGAATTTGGTCCTTCATTCACCCTTTGATCCACCATGGGGGCCACAACCCCCCAGAACAACGCTGCTGTAGCAATTCCTGTGATCACAGCCGCTATACTTCCGGCCAAGCTCTTACCTCTTCTGATTCGCGGAGTATACCGACCCCAGAGCCTGCCAAATGTGCTGGCAGCGGTGTCGCACCAGCTCAACAGAAGTATGCTCATGACTCCGACATCCTTTGGACAGAAGCGAAGTACAGAGAAGGTACCAAGAAGATACCAAATCACACCGTTCCATCCCTCGACTTCTGACTCGCGCATCAGCGCTCCTAAGACGCGGATGTAAAAGCGGTTGAAACTGGGAAAGTTGTGTCGGATGACGTCGGTCGCAGCAATTGGTATGAGCAAAGCCATGAGGACAGTGTCGATTTGCGCGGGCTGGATCTCGGTAGCGTATAGGCGGAGGGTCAGGAAACCGATGGAAACATGGAGGATCTTTCGGGGGACTTCATGCTTGTGAATCTGGCCGCGGATTAGCACAAACTCGAACAGCGGGTAAAACAGGCATCCGTATTCGTACAAATATTCGCCATTCTCGATGGATGGGAATTAAACCGAGTGGACTTGGACTCCTACTAAGTTCACGCCAGTAGTTTTTGTTGGCAGATTGCGGAGATAGATGTCCATTGGCCGATCCATTCATGGAAATGGGCTCTGGCCTCTTCCTCGATGATTTTCCAGCAGATGTAGAGGTGACTCCAGTCTTGGTGTTAACTGCCGTAAGTCCACTCATCCGTCTCTTTTTCCCTTCCAGCACTGGACTTCTACTCCTCGTCCTTGCCCGCTGATCTGGGTCCAAGCTAGCATCTTCTCCGTCTTCATGAATCGGAGGCGGAGAGCTAAGACGGGCGGACTTGCTGAAGTATCCATCTTTTCCACCGGAGTCAGAGGGTGTAGGAGGCTGAACGGTCGGGGTTTTTGGGACCTGCGAGCTTGGCATCGTTGTAAGGTCGGGAGTGAAGGCTCAAGAGCGCTAATCACTCCACGCGTGCCTTTGACGTTTGAAAAAAAGTCAAGAGTAGCTGACCATGGAATATGCTGCCTCCTCTGTCATCCGCTCGGGGTCGTGATAGCGAGTCGCGTGCTTTCCGAGTATCGCTCGTCAGTATCGATTTTGCGCTCTATGCAAATTACAAAAGAGCAGGAGAAGATGCATCACGGTGACGATGGAAAGCCTCTTGAAGGAAGGTCAAAACGAACGTCTTCCACAGCGCGAAAGCCTGAATCGTGGCGGCTCTAAGAAATAGCAAAGTTGTCTCTTATGTCCGGGCGTCCCGACTGCGCCACTCTCACTTGCCACATGTGGCGTCCAAAATTTCGATATCTCAGAACTGCGGCTAAGCTTGTTACTCTTCCTCCATGGACTCAATAAAGAAACTGGGTAGAGTGCCTGCGTTGGTTTAAGGATAAACTCTGAGAACCACACAGACGATACAGAATTCTAAATGGATTCTAAATCGTCGTCTCGGGCGTTCGAAGCGCTCACTCCAGCCCTTTCAGAATGGCTCTTAGTCGCACTATCCAGTCTAGGTTTCTCACGAATGACGCCCGTCCAATCGTCCACAATTCCACTCGCCACGAGCAAAGACGTCGTTGTAGAGGTAGGGAAGACATGTAAAAGCTCATCCCAAAACGATTGTCCCTAATTCATCTCGTTTTCCAGGCGGTAACGGGAAGCGGGAAAACGCTTGCCTTCCTTATTCCAGTCATCGAAAAAATATTAAGAGTCGAATCTCCCATTAAGAGGCATAATATCGGGGCGATAATCATAAGTCCGACAAGGTAGGCTATCGCTACTATTGAGACATCATTGGCAATGCTTACCTTCTCCAGAGAGTTGGCATCCCAAATATACAATGTCTTAATTTCTATACTGGAGTTTCATCCCCCATCTGCGTCAGTTCTACGCCCACCTGACCCGGAACTGGAGCAAGGCGAAGAGAATGACACGATGGAAAATCCAAAGGACACGTCTGGCATAAAGGTTATTCCGCAACTTTTGCTTGGTGGGAACACCACTCCAGCCCAAGACTTAAGCTACTTCCTTCGTAACTCACCAAATCTGCTTGTCGCCACTCCAGGTCGACTGCTAGATATTCTTTCTTCCAAACATGTTCACTGCACCCAATCATCCTTCGAAATGCTCATCCTGGACGAGGCCGACCGATTGCTTGATCTGGGCTTCAAAGATGACATTCAGAAAATACTGCAGCGCATACCCAAGCAGAGGCGGACTGGTCTGTTCAGTGCCAGTGTTAGTGAGGCAGTTGACCAGCTTATTCGAGTTGGACTTCGAAACCCGGTCCGAATCTCCGTCAAGGTCAAATCAGCAACTGGAGCTCACGACAAGAGGACCCCTGCGAGTTTGCAGATGTCTTATCTCGTGGTGGATCCCGGAGTGAAATTGCCAGCCGCAAGTTCTCTACTTAGAAGTCTTCAGCCAACTCCACTCAAGTCCATAGTTTACATGTCTACATGTGCCGCTGTGGACTATTTTCAATATCTACTACCTTCCATCATGCCTGGGTTCGCCGTGGTGCCTCTGCATGGGAAGCATCCTTCTTCTGTGCGTCAGAAGAATTTTGCCCGTTTCGTGGATTCCATAGGACCCACAGTGCTTCTGACGACAGACGTGGCAGCCAGAGGCTTGGATATTCCAGCTGTTGATGTGGTCATCCAAATTGATCCCCCTAGTGACCCGAAAGTATTTATCCACCGCTGTGGACGTGCTGGACGCGCTGGGAGAAAGGGACTTGCTGTTACTCTTCTTAGTCCTGGGAGCGAGGAAGAATACGTTCCCTTCCTCGAAGTTCGAAAGACGCCTATCTCTCCATTTGTGAAGCCGAAGATTGATATGGCACCTTCAGATGCCGAGAAAACTACCGAAAGACTAAGAACTATTGTCCTGCATGATCGTGCCCTCCATGATAAAGGTCAAAGAGCATTCGTAAGCTGGGTTCAAGCGTACCGCAAGCATTCTGCAAGCAGCATATTCAGCATAGAAGATTTCGATTGGGAGAAGATCGGTCGAGCATGGGGTTTGCTCCGACTACCAAAGATGCCAGAATTGAAAGGCTGGTTGGGCGATCGAAGCCTGGGAGCGAAAGTGGACTTCGACAATTACGCATACAAAGACAAGTCAAGAGAAAAGCACAGGAAAGAAGAATTAGCTCGGAGACTCTCGTATCCAGATAATGCTTTCGAGGGCCGGAAGGGATCAGGCGTGAATGGTCGCGATAAGCAGGGCGCTTGGAGTCAGAAGAAAGAGCTGAAGAAAGCTAAGGAGGAGCGAAGACAGAGAAAACAACTCGGTCGTGAGAAGGCAAGGCTTGAGAAGATGACGCCCGCGGAACGAGAGAAAGAACATGAACTGGAACGCATGGTTGCACGAGTTAGAGAAGAGGTGAAGGATGATGGATCTGAGTTTGCAGGATTTGACGACTAACAGACTCATTAAAGTCGCCAAAAGGTAGAAGAAGAGAGTACGGGGTATATATCATCCTAGGTGTATATCCTGAATTGCCATTACCATTGAGCGCCATACACATCAAGTCATCATGCCCTTTTCCTATTCAGGACGTTGGCGTCACGTAAGATCCAAAACTTCAACTTCACTCAGCCGCCAACTCCGTTTTCCGACATCTCCAGCTCTTCGTTTCGAAGTATTTGTACTGTTGCCGAATTTCTCGCACTGGTCTCTCTGCATTTCAAGCCGGTCCATCTTTGATATCTTCCACGTGCCATCCAAGGACTCCCGTAACTCCAAGGTACGCTTTCCTTTACATCGCGGGGCTACATCTTGGTGTGCGCTGGAGGACACCTGGTCTACTTGCTCACGAGTTCCCTTGGGCCTATGAACGCGTCGAGGCTGTGAGTTTCCTGACGTTTCTCCAAGGACGGCGCGCTGATTTGAAGAATTAGAGCGGGGCTCAATAGGTGCAGATGCGAGTGGCATGCGAAACTCACAGGAAATATCCTGTCTCGTTTGCTGGAGGCTATCGCTTGCTTGACCGGGCGGAAAGAATTCACGAATCATTCTCTGTTTTCCGGGCGAAGATCCGGAAGGAGAAGACAAGAGTATTGCATTTGCCGCAGGCCTAGATGCAGCCCGTCGTGATGGCGTACTTGGGCAAGTGGAGCCGATTCGTCGATCAGGTCCTCCATCGGTCTTCACAGTCTTCTGCGCTTGAAGAGACACTTGAGAAGGTGCCGTCTCACGTGGGGGTGGTGAGGAAGGTACATGGATAGGGTCTCTAAAATATTCGTAAGTTTGTGCTATCGGTTGGGGGGATGTTGGCTGCTGTGAAAGAGCGCCGTTGCCTTTCGTGCATCTTGATTCTGGAGTTGAAATAGATCTACGAAATGGTGATCGCTTTCGTTGACCTGCATCACTTGGCAAAGGAGCAAGGCCAGCTTCAATGAGCTCAAGATTCAGCCGACCCAGCTGTTGAGGAGGATTGAGATGTTGAGTTGAAGAGGGTGCTGGAGATGAACAAAGGTTAATCGTTTGCACGCCTGGTTCCATGAGGCGGGATTGAACTGTGTCCGGGCCAGTGGGCCGTAAGTGGTCCGAAGAAGAAATGGATGACTCAGGTACACCGGAAAGATCAAGCTCTTCTAGAATTGGAGTTTGCGGCTTTACGGAAGACCTTGTGGGCTTATCGACTGGCTTTGTCACTTTGGCGTATTGATGCAGAGCTCCTCGATGCATCCCTCCGGTTTTCTTTGATCTTGGTGATCGAGCTTGACGTGATGATTGGTTCGCCAGGCTTCTAGCCGCCTTCGCTTGTTTCAATCGTTCGGCAGCTCTCATATTCTCCTCCCAATCTTCAGCTGTGAGTGGCACACCAGACTTTACAAAGGTATCGAGGACCCAGGCCCGGTCTAGTCTCGAAGGTTCGTAATTAGTTGCCGTGCGTTTCTTGCCGGCACATTCGGGACGTTCAGCGTCGATATCATCTTCTAACATCTGTTCGTCTCCATCAATCTCTTCTTGCGAAGGATCACCTTCATCGTCAGGTTCTTCGTCCTCAAGGGCTAATGGCACTAATTCGAGCGGCATGAACCCAATACGTAGCTCAACGCAGTGGTCTGTACTGGCATGATTTCGCATGCTATATATCTTTCTGACTAGCTTGGACTCTTGTTCCTGCATAGCCTCAACATCGCCAGATCGAAAATTCTTAGCTGCCATACGAAGCTCTTTCCTTAAGATTGCAGGCGCAAGATTCCTTATAAAGTGCTTTGCGCCCTGAAGTTTGGTCCAATCAAAAGCCTCGGCTGTAAAAGCGCGTAGTGCTGGTAAGTCCATGTCTTGATCCCATCTAATCGAATCTTGAAGCTTCTCAATCGCCGCGTCATCCGAGACTGCGGGATGAGTGTAATAGCCAAGCACATCGAGAGAGGGAAAATCTTCTGGGATTTGCAGAGACTTGTGCTTTTGACGGAAATGCTTGCCCTCGTTCGTCTTGAGTTCGTGTGCGAGTTTATCACGCCAAGCTCGTATAGCGCTCTTGTCTCGTCGTGGTATTTCGCACAACTGAGCACCAAAACCAGCTCGTGCCGCTTCACAAGCAGTCTTAGGACCACATCCTGGAATTCCTTGAGGTGTGTAATCTCCTCCACTCATCAGACCAACCAGAATCATGCCCGTTGGATCCAGTCGCGAAGGCCCTGCCTTGATACTCTGTGCATCATATACGTTGACATGCGTTGGGGTCCCATTCGACTTCAACTCGGTCGACCAATTGCGAATTGTTACTCCGCTGCCGAACATCAGGGTATCAACGTCTTCACTGAGTACAGCATCGACGACACCCTTCCGCTGTAGTAAGGCACATTCTGCTTCTGCCTCACCAGGTGCTCGATGATATGGAAATCCGAACTGCTGAAGAAGCTGTTTCGCTAGGAAGTCTGGCACAGAAGCAAAATTCTGACCTGTTCGTTTATTGCGCTTGAAAGGCGGTTTATTCGGGCCATCAAAAATGAACAGTGGGTGGATGGATAACGAGAGCAAGCGAAGCAAGCGGTAGAAGAAGGTTCGAAGTGCTGGGTTCGTTCCGCCTTCGTAGCCGCCATTGTTAGTGGCTTGAAGCTTCACGGGGTCGATGATAACAATACTTGCCTTTGCCTGACTGAACCTGAAAGAGCCATATTGAAGTATCGATAGCGAGGCGTAAAGGGCGACCGGTTTTCTCGTACTTCTGAGCTGCAAGTTTCGAGAGAGCTATCCTCTCCCCAGGACCAATCTCTTTGTAGATGCTGTCGCTGTCAGTCCTTTGCTCCTACAAGCGAGCAGCTCCAGGAATTACCCATGAATACCCATCGATACGAGCAAAGTCTTTATCAAAAACTAGACATTATCCTCGCATTTGAAAAGGTTAGGCTTCCTTCAGGACCAAGAAGAATTAGATCGGATCGAGCACTCGAAATGTAAAATATCCTCAAACCTGGTACAGCTGCTTTGGTGAGATGTGAGGGGCTCTGATTGGGATGGAGTGGTTGCCCTAGCAACGATAGGACCAACGTAAGACGCGTTCAAAGCTCCCGACCCCTTGGCGATAACGAATCTTTAGCTACCTGGATAGTTTCGACAAAAAATTCTCCGACTGCGGCGCTACCATCGACGTAGACGCTCATGCCTTCTGACAGTCGTTCCTCATCTCCGGACCCGATAGCATTGTCTCCAACGCCATCGCCCAGTAGACGTTGGGCCCGGACAGTCAAGACGACCCCGCTTGCTGAAGGAGCCGCCAACCGCTACCGCCTTACACCTTCCAAGTCCATCGCATTTGATACGCCTGCGAGTAATGGCTTAAGTCCCTGGAAAATCAAGGTCACGGTTGAGGCAGAGCCGCACTCCCAGGAGTCAGATGTCGAAAATGTTAGTCCCTCGCAGACTACACGGGTACGATCGAGATCGACCAAGATTCCTTTGAAAGATGTCGACGGACCTTCTCCTGGCAAGCCAAAGAGGGGAAGATCAAAAAGAGCAAGTAGTCCAATGACCAAGCAAAGGAAGAGGAATGGCACACCAGTTCGCAAAAAGCAGTCTAGGAGACAAGAGGATGGCAATACAGAGAAAATTCCGGCGGATCCTACATTTCAAAGCCCCAAGGCAACTCCACTCAAGCCACAGCTCAAGCAAATTACGACCCTGTCGTCGATTTTAGGTGGTAATGATTCTGATACGCTGGAGGAGGTCACGGAGGTGTCACCGTATCCAGTCAACGCTACGAAAAGCCAAGAAGCTTTGACAATGCTTGTCAATGAGCCAAGTCCTTCGGAAACGAATCGATATCCTCGGAAGCCCACCCTCGAAGCACGAGCATCTACAGATTCTTCAACTCCTCGATCGCAAAACTCAGCTGCAGTGCCCGGACGGCCACCGGCAGATCATTTACCGGAATACTTCTACAGTAACCCTAACTGTGCAAGGCGTGCTGACGATGGCGGAAATGGAGTCGGCTCAGACGTAAGTGATAGCGTTCCCGGCGATCAGACTATGCTTCAGAGTGAAGGCTTCAGCTTCGTGTCTGTGCCATCTGTGCATGAGATCCAGGAGCACAGCAAGGGCCCCGGCCAAAAGGATGATAATGAAAACCACGGGGCCTATGGTGAGGCTGGATATGACAACCATGAACACGGTCTCAAATCCATGTCTGCACTCAATGAAAGCAAAAACAACCTCTTGCCCTCAGAAGCCCTAGAGGATATCCCCGAGTTTTCTTCCTTGTTGGCAACGCCACCTGTTCTAAACAATTATGCAACACTACGGTCGGACAAGTTCACTAACGGACGCTCAAAGACACCAGAGATGAAGACCTCACATGGCATGCCTTCGTCGCCTGCAGTTTCTATGTGTGGATTGCTTCCTCCAAGAGCAACCCCGATAGGCAACATAACGCCGCTCTCCCAACCACCAGCACTGCGACAAGAGTGCCCATCCAGGGAAGAAGTTCCAACACCCGAAATTACCAACATTGTTAAGACAGGCAATGTCCTTCAGGGGATTGTACGAGATCTACCTCCCCTCGATCAAGACTTTTCCACTCCGGATCGGAATAGCATCACAAGAAGCAACATCAAAGATATCTCCAGTAAATCAGACAATAGTGTGAAATCGGATCAAAGAGCCGATCTGAGCTTCCCACTGGAGCTAGACAAGCGTTTAGACCGGTTCGGCGACACAATTACTTCCTCTCCTAAGTGTCCAGCTGCAAACGTGGCCGAGAGGGTTACAGAAGAAATCCACCACCAGGCCCGGCATTTGCTGACGCCAGGAGACTCTGACGTTTCAGATGTACCCGATCAACCGTCTCTAAATGACCCTGTCATATATCCCACCCTTCCTAATTTACCGCACGATACGCCAGCGACGAATCCTCTTCACAGTCAAAGCCACGATGCGTCCTTACCGTACTCTCCAATATCAGACGCGACATCATCGATAAGTGAGGATCTCGATGAGCTCAGCCGTACGCAGCAGTTGGAGCTGGAGATTCAGCAAGACCGTGAAGCAGTCAGGAGACAGATCGAACAAGCGAGCGCAAGCCAAGTCATTACCATCGACTCCGATGAAGAAGAAGACGACGACGAAGAAATCGATGATAATGATGCTGATGTTGCTTTTGAACAGGACGGCTCGGAAGATGATGAGAGCACGACAAGCCAAGATGATGGAGATGACACTGGCTTCTTTTTCCAGAGAAACATGCCAGCGGTCTTTGAGAGCCCTTGGGATCCCCGGCCTGGAAACAGTCTTTACCTATCAAGGCACCTAAAGGGCAGGCGTTCTCAGCATGGGACTGAAGCTCCCAGGCCTACGCATTCCGTAACGCCGGAAGTGTCTCTGAACGACGTACATAGCGAGGACGAACCTAATGAAACGCCAGAAGAGTCATCGGATAACGGCAGCGCTATCTCTCAAAATGATGGTTTCACTAGTAGCTTTGAACAGAGCACGCAACAAGCCTGCCACGTTTTGAATCACGAAATTCATACGGTCCCGCTCAATGATGTAGCTAGTCCTGACTTACGACAATCAGATCGAAACCGTCAACCATTTCAATATTCTCAGTCGAACGGCCTTGACATTCAGAACAGTCGCTCCCTTTCTACAGTGCCAGAGTCGGAAGAAGATGCATCTGACCTAGAAGCTGATCTTTGGCTTCCAAAATCAGACGTCAAGTCAGATGTCGAGGAAGAAATCACCGCAGATGAAGCTACCAGTAGCGAAGAGGAGCCAGCCTGCCCGTGCAAGGATGCTGTTCGCCTTCCAGAAGCATCGTCAAACATCAATGCAGGCGTGCTAGCCCGCCTTACAGCTTTCTTCAGGTCTACTCTTACCTGGTCCGCACCCTCCCAACCCCATATAGATCCCAAGCTGCCTGAAATCCAGCCTGAACAACCTTCACAACAGCCAGATCAAGCTACGCGTAAACCGAACCAACTTCCAGACCAGCCTGAGCAAACCCTACCTCAATCCGAGGAAATTACGTCCGAGGCCGAGCGATTCGCACCGCAACTACGAAGCCTTCAGCCCAAAGTTTCCCGCCGCGAGGCTCTGCTTCACAAGTATGGCCCTCTCTCCCGCTACGAGCCCTGGTCTCTTCCTCATTACCGCACCCTCGACCGAATGCACCACCGCAACCTTCTAGATCCCGAATACTTCCGCTATTTTCCGCACAACACTCAAACCAACACTTCTACAAAGCCAGAACCACACGTCCTCGATCCTATTCTCCAGGAGCTCGTCGGCCACACGATCCAACGTAGCGGCTTTATCGTCACCTTTTCCCTCGCGGATGTCCATGTCATCGCTGCGTTCTTGGAACTGCTGGTTGAGCCGGAGGAGTTATCGAGGGAGGAAGCGGATAAGCAGGCTACTGAGCTTGTGGCGGGAGACACGAGCGAGGACGGGAAAGTTATTGGGCCAGCAATGTTAGCACTGAGGCTGTTCAGTTTGTATGCCGGTGACCAGATGAGGAGAGAGGAGAGATTAGGGCTGAGACCTCCTCCGGAGAGGTCCTAGACCTCAAGCAGGGAGTGCCAATGCCTGCAAAGAAGGGTGCTATGGAAAGGAAGGATATCTCGGAGTTAGCGCTGGAACAGAGATTGTCTCCTGAACGAATGATTTGATTTCGATGAGAGGTGGTTTGTCACTTGAATGAATTCATGACTCTCCTGTAGTTTCGATACAGTGAAATAAAAATTTAATGTCAAAGTCCACAGGCGGGTTCAATTCCTAAGAATTAACTTGTGGTAAAGAATTTTAATAATTACGGTAAGACAGCGCGCTGAAACCAAGAGGGAAGTAATAAGGCTGCAACCCATATGCCGGCTTAAGAGACATGAAGCTTGATGTAGACCAGATCAAGCAGCCAGGGCGTCTTGCTTCCGTTTGGGGATTACACTTTCCGATCAACGAAGTTTCCTTGCGAGACCCAACCTTCTCAATATTCGGCTATCCCAACTCGCTCTTAGAGTCGGCTCGGATAATCCCTCAATCCTCGTATAAAAGCTAGCAAGAGAGTTCTTCAAATAAGGCCCGAACGCCATATCACCCGTGCTATTCTCCACATCGACCATAGTATCCTCCCTCGCCGGCACTAAATACCTCCGCAAGCTTCTGCCCTTCCCCGGTCCCGCCAAGATCTGCTCCGCAGATGCGGCACGCATGCCCCACCCTTGCCTGAGATCCTCGACATTGTCGTCAGAGACGGGGAAGTTCAGGACTATGGCACGATTCCACTCGTCCATAAAAGCGTTGAATCGGCGCATGAATCGACTCACGGGGACTGGCTTCGTGGTGGTGGAAGAAGCGGCTGGGGTGGTGGCATCGTAGTGTGCGTGCCATGCCAGGCTCAAGCTTATCTCACAGAGATAGTCGATTGCCGACGCGGCGATGAGCCAGCAGATGGCAGCAATCACGATCCCAGCTATCCGGGCATGAGTGATGTGCGGATATGCTAGGGCGACGATGGTGGGTATAAAGATCGCTGCGACATTAAACATGGCGAGTCGGAAAAAAGTGTAGTGAGCCAGGGTGCCAGTCAGCCCGAAAGGGGGCTGATATGAAGGGCCATGAGGTTCGGCAGTAGAGCCACAATCCTCGATTGCGTTACTGGCTTGCGAAGCTTGGGACCCATGGAGGATGATGCATCGGGTATGAGGAGGTAGCGTTTCCTTCAATTCGATATACGAAGCTGGAGCACTGGGGATCTTTTCGATGACAGCAACTTTGAGCCGCAACAGACTCTTATAATGCAGTTGTACAGGTTGTTGTTCTTGACAGACAACCTCCAACTGAACAGCATGAAGGCAGTTAGGAGGATCGTGCTGTGGGTTTCCGGAACCCAGTATTAGTATACACGTGTTCGGTGACGGCATTGCTGCCCGCGTATCTGAGGATTCTGTCGCGGTACGTAGAGTCTCGACTTCGTAGGCTACCGTGGCGCCTGGACGGCATAGAAAGACTAACTTGGGATTCTCCCAGTTACGGTCAAGGGTATATACTGAAGCAATGCTGTCTGCGTCGCCTATACATAGCTCGAAACCATGCGGTAGGACGCGGAGTACTGTCTTCTCAGACAGCAATCCTCCTTTAGGGAAAGCCGGTAGCCAGGTGTTATTGTTGATAATTTTATTCATGGATTGTGCATCATAAGTGAGCATTAGATCCGCCGGTACATAAGTAAAAGTCCTTAAAATGCTTTCCATACGTTCTTGAGAAGACGAATTCTTCAACGAGCGGACATTGCGATTAGTGAGGGTGCCCAAGATATAATGGATGTCATTAGGCTTGGTCGTTGATCGATCAGATAAGCTGTTCCAAATCTGGGCTAAATGCGAGGATTCTGCGCGTTCAAAGATGTCGGGCCTGCCGCGAGAAGCGGCGACGAGAGACTTGCTGTCAAGGACTAGCATATCTTTTGTATAGTTAACAAGATCTGTGAACAATGTGTGACGCATAATGTCCTCCAATTGGTTCGACTGGAGCCGCGCTTGGAGCCAGCGACAGTCTGCCTTCGCCATAATGGCGAGCTGCGTAAGAATGAATGGTACAGACAGCAGCCAGAGGGATAAAGCAAATGGCAGAGTCAAAACACATTCAATGGCAATTATGAATACATATAGTGTATGAAGAAATAGTATTTCGAGAGCTCCACCAGTAGCTAGGAGTAAGTATATCATACCAACCAAGCAGTTTAGACTCTGTCGTTGTGACAGCCGGCTCTTTGAGGACCAAACTCTGAAGGGATGCTCATGACATCGAGCATACATCTGGGGCACACAACAAAGCCGGAATCCCGTCAGCACTGTCCGGACAAAAGTCGTTGTCATAAGGAGGTAGAGATCCGAAAACACAGATTTCTCACTGAGATAAGGCTTTTTTGCGGCTGACGCAGGGACTGAGATTGCATCGAGCCACTTTGAACTCATCGATCCTTTACTCAATGCAAACTGTACATGCTGAGGAACGACTGCCTCTTGTAAAGTCCAACTTCGTCCGGCCCAGGGCGAGCATAATATTCTACCCAATACTTCTGACCATTCTAGGTAAAAGCTTGAGGACCGAAGAAAGAGAGGAGAACTAAGTTCTAGACCAACTGCCGGAGGATCGTTGCGTTCAAATGACTCAATCTGAGGACGATACAGTTGTGTGAGACTGCTGTCTAGGACGAGCACTTCGTCTGCAGAAGCATAAACAAGGGCCATCTGATCGATAGCTTGTAATCGAACAGCAGTGAACTTATCGCCTACGGGGATGCATAATGTATCGACCCAAATAAGTATACTTTTAGTCCCGAACTTTCCGAAAAGTGTTTGTTTAGGCAATAGAAGATCGGCTATACGGGCTATTTGGCACCGTGGTAAGGCATTTTCCTTCGGATTGCCCAATCCATCGGCCCAGACGTGGGATAGAGCTATGTATCTTCGGGAAGAGTCGCCTTGTTTGGTAGGGACCACCTCTAAATGAGGACCAGGGGATCTCGAAATGTTGACAAGCGGTATTTGTCCATCTTCAATAATTTTTACAATTTTTTCCGTCAAGACTGAAGCTGCTTTGCATCGACAGTTCTCGTGAACATGACGAGTTTCATATGTGCTTTCGGAGACATTGAAAGCCACACAGTCCGTCGAAGAGCAACGGGTATGAATAGCATACCGAGGTTCCTTTCGAGGTATTTGAGCAAGGAAGATCACTGCATAGTAGTTGTATCTCCTACAGATCCTCTGGATCAAAGCCGGACACCAACCGAGGTTTCGCAATTCCTGATGCAGATAGCGTGCGGGATGAGGAAGCGTTAAGTCATGGAAGCTGTGCCAAGGAATCAGGCAGAATTCGTGAACATCGAGTTTGATGTCCGGGAGAAGTGTGTTGTACGCCCAGATTAGCGTCACAAGTAATGTTTTGACGGACAGCGCAATCGCTGCGTATCGTGAATCATCTAAACCAGCAAGATAGTCAAACTTGCAGCTTGCTCGTATTGCAGTGATGAGCAAATTCTTTGTAGCTGTGACAGTCTCCCTCCATGATGGAGACAATAGGCGAAGACGCCGAAGGCGGCAATTCCATTCGCTGAGAATATCAAACAAGCGTTTGGAGGACACCAAATTATAGGACCCTGAGGGAGATGTGAAAGTAAAGTCTCCAATCTTCACTGGCTGCATAGTGAACTCTGCAATCAGCCCGAAGTACAGCCATGATTGCATAAAAGCAGCCAGAGCATCAGGAGAGCGGTCCTCGTCCAATTTGCCATCCTTGATGAATCCATTCCGATATGGAAACGATGCGTAACCTCGAAAATCATACTCCAGCGTAGCAAGCAACGGAACCTCGGTAGGGGCGAGGTGGGATCCTGGCGGTTTAGGGACGTGGTTCATGATAGGGAATTGAAATGACTAATCGCGTCCATGTGAACCTCATATCCATCGTAGACAGTTTGGTAGAATGGCGATGACGGAGTGTGGAAGGACAATTTGCTCGGTGCAAAGGTAGCAAGGCCAGAATGGTGACTAGCAGACAGAGGAGTGCTGAAGGCTCCGCTCTGGCTGCTGTGAGAATGTCGAGGCCGTTAGGTACCTAGGCGCCTTGGGATGATAGCAAACAAACCCCAAAATGCGCCTGGATTCGCTTGAGCAAGTGCAATATAGGCAGTGTTTGATTGAGTGCTCGTCTAAACTGTCACCCCTGTAGAACTATTATTAGGTAACTTGGATGCGGATCGATTTATCCCAATCTGCAAAGTCACGTGACTACGTGGCTTGTGCGTTCCAAGTACTCTAGATCTTCCCTTTTGATTCGATCTCCTTCATTGTGCCATCTCTTACCCTCTTACCTTACCTTCTCATTACTTTGCCACCGAAATTTGGGTTGCAAACATCAGAACAACTGGAATGGCCAGCTTCAGCTGTACACCCAATGGTAAAGAGGCAAACTCGATGGGAAGTCACTTACCAAAGCGAAGAGCAGTCGAAATTGGAGTGAAGAGAGAAGAGCGAAGGAGGTCGGAATAAGGGGTCGCATTGGAGTAGCTCTCATCTAGACGGAATGAGAGCCAATTCGAACTCGTTCGCCTTTCTACAGCTGTAGCCTGTCTAGCTGAAAGTCTAGAGGATGTTGCACCACATCGTCAAACGAGATCTCAGAAGCGCTGCCCTTAACGGGTAAATCTAACATTCAGCTCTCCAACATATAGAATGCATTAACCTGGTGGTACACCAACAGGAGTGCAAGCCTCACATAAAAATATCGCAGTGACCGGTTGTCTGAGACCGGTATTGAGGTACTACCTGACTCTCTAATAAAGCTCGGCGCATGGGGGCTAAACAAGCCGCCCTAATGCTCCACCGGAAATACTCATTTTAAGTACCAAACAGAGCCACGCTGCACGAAGAAAAGTATCATACAGTTTCCTTCTCTTCTTATATTTTCTAGAGGTTACTACACATTCGCTCGTTTTTGCTCCCCCATTTCTTCCGATTTACGAACAAAACAGCCAGCCAGTAACAAAAGCAGTGTTGTGAAAATGGCATATCAAGAGTCGAATTCATCTCCTTATCCGACCACTACCACGCAATATGAGGAAAAAAATGCTCAACCTCAGCCAGTGGCTTATCCCAATGCTGTCGCAGTGCCGCAAGGAGCTCCAATCCCGCAGAAATCGCAGTACCAGTCAAAGTATGTCAAATACCCAAGATTCAGGACCCATGATCATTGACCCTGTTGTCACGATGGAGTCATCTTTTTGAGAGGATGCTAATATCTGAGGAGCAGTGTCCCGTATGAACAAGGATATACGAGAAGAGAGGATATTCCTGTGGTCACCCAGAGTACAATCATCCCTGGTGTCATTCCGCTTGAAGCGCTCGACGAAGGACCAGGGTATATCCAATGCCCATTCTGCGGCGTTAGAGGCATGACGAGGATCGAAAGGGAAAGCTCGGCAATGACACAGTGAGTTTGCCCTCCACCAAGTCCTAAGCAGGCCCAGCCATGGCGTGGGATAAGACATTCCTGGCCCTTGCTGACTACCGTCCAACTTACAGCGTGGTTGCCCTTATTCTCTTCCTGATTTGCTGCTGCGCTGTCGTCATCCCTTACTTGGCACATTGGTTCCCGACCTACAAGCATCACTGCGCCAGCTGCAATGCCCTCGTCGCTCGGAAGAAAGACGGCGATTCCGCAATACCGGTCCGTCCAATGCCCGCTGCGCAGGTAGTCGTTCAGCCTGGTCCTCAGCCTACAGCACCAGCGGGGCAGCAACAATCCGGGATGGTCTGATCAAGGACCCGGACAGAGGAATCTTGCGCATGCTTTTTGGCGGAGTCAACAATGATGTTTCTGGCCCTTGTTTTCGAATTTCTAGACCCATAGCATCTTAGTTGTAATTGACCTTACCTGAGCCAATATCTATGCACAAGCTTGAGAAGAACAGTATAAACATATTGGAGTGTTGTCTGTCTTGATAAACACCTCGAAGCACTCGAGGAATCGTCAGTAACCCTGAACGGGCCCTGATGATGTATAACTTGGGTTAGAGTTCTATTCATACGTGTGACCCACAGTCAATTTTTACGAGGGTGTGAGATAAGAGATGTCAGTGCTCTGAGAAGTGGCCATTATCGGATCTCTAAGCTCTACAGGTCTTTCAGTAACGAGCCAAGGACCGTGGATGCCTGCTAATTACACTATCAAGCGAAGATCGATGACGATTCTTTCCATAGTTCTATTCTGGCTTCATACAATGCGCTAGTCCTCCAGCAAGACTTTGAGCCTCAAGTGCTCCGCCAACATCCCATATTGCAACCTCTGATGCTTTGAACAAGATTTTGCAAGACGTCAGCGCTTTACGCCTCAAGTCTCCAAAACTTACGCGGCACCCGGATTAGCTACCTGCGCAGCGCTAGGATCGTACGGGTACTTAGGCGTTATGATCTCTCCGGTGTAGCCGGACAGATTCGCGGCGACACTTCCAAAGTCGAGTTGGCACTGCGGCACCACCGTTCCAAAAGTATCGATATCGGTGACGACGCCATTGTTGAAGTTGACCCTGACATTATGGATGGTAGCCTTCGAGGGATTATAATCAATGTAGTTTTGGGGGATGATTAGCATGGAAGATTGTGCAGTCGTGAAGACGGTGACAGGCAGGTCGGCCGTTTGGGGAAGATGGTGCATGCCGAGGTTGAAGTAGAGGACGATGTCCTCTTGGTCAAGAGACTCTCCGTTGATGAACTTGCCGAAGTCGACGGCTGGTTTGTTCGTGTCTTGGTTGTTATAGGGATACGCACTACGGGGTTCGGAGTCATGTTGCTGGACGGCGTAGAGGTGGTTCGTGGCCCAATTGGCGGATGAGCCTAGATCAGTTGAGTTCTGGACTGTTAAGTGGACAATGCTACCGCTCGCTGCTTTCTGTCAGTTCCGTAGCTTTGGCTTAAGGGGGTTTACCAGGGATGCCAAGAGAAGTGTTGTGATCGGGCGTATCGACTTCACAGCTAGAGTCAACTTCCCGCCACCTCAACTAAATCGTAGCTGTTGAGACAGCTATCTAAGACAAAGGCGAGAGCGGCCTCGACCTTGATAACTCTTTAGAAAGCTACGATCTAGTCAAGGAGCGCTCCAACTTGACCAGCCGCTTCAATGATTCGCACATGAACTAGGCCACTTCTTTTGACATCCATACTTGGGGCAGACGTACCTGGGGTAACTGTGTATCCTCTATACTCTCCATACTGATTCTTCTGATCCTTATTAACGACAGTGTATGTGGTGGCACCGTTATAGTCCCAGTTGATCTGGGCATCGTTCTCGTTTGTGATGAAGTCTCTTTCCACCTTCATTGTATTTCGTGGGACGCCAGGAGACCAGTTATATCTATCCACGTTAAGATGCGTACATGCTTCCCTTTTCGAAGAACCTACTGAACTGTAGCTGGAACTACGTTCGACCTCATTAGACTATTCTTGGTGCCCAGAACGTCCAAGTCGAGCTTGTAGTTGAGGACGTGGTCGTGCATGTTTCCAGAGAGGACATCATGTATGTGGAAACCATATTCCTCGTTCTCCGCATAGTAGGCTCCTTGAATATAGCCAGAAGCACGAACGGTAACGTGAATGGAGCCGTCGATGTGGAAGGCATACTCAAACATATAGTCATAATTACCAACAGTAGCGACGCTGCGGAGGATAAGGTCAGCGTGCTTGGACACAGTTGTATAGTCCGACGCAATGTGGCGCGAGATAGGGTACCCAGGATCATATTCAAATAAGCAAATGGCATTCGCGTGGGTGTGGGAAGCTTCTTGCGTGTAGAAAGATGCATTTACGTAGGTTGCGTAAGCAGGACAGTCAAATCCCTGAACGAGCTCGAACGAGCTAGGTCCAAAACCGTAGTAGCTATCAAGGTAGGCAGTCGCAGATTGAAGAGGGTCGATGGAAGCATAGTGTGCCAGGGCTTCTTGGAGACCCAACTCGTAGATAACCCTTTGGCCCTGGTACTCAACGTTATGCAGCTGCATGCCGGTATCACGCGTAAATCCGATGTAGAAGCTGAAGCCCACTGTACGACGATTTTAGCGATTTTTAGAACTGCCTGGGTTTCAGGCTCTACCTACTCCACTCCACATATTGCTGCTCCATGTCTATGGCATATCTTGTTCCTTGCGGTTGAAGCGCAGTTGGCGGATACAGATCGTCATGCGGTAACTGTGCGCCCTGGGAATCTGTACTGCCAAAAGATCCGTCTACAGCGAGGCCGAGGCTCTTGAAGTCAGGAGAATTGGCAGCAGTCATAAAAGCCCGAGTGGTTGGCCAAAATTGGCCGCCGTAATACCATCCGATCACAGACCATTTAGAGGGGTCACGACCCGTGATATCGGTCTTGAACTCCAGTCCCGTCGGTAAGAGAGTCTCATCAACGGCGAAACCGGTGTTGATGGCGTAAAATTGGTTCCACTGGACGGTCCTGTTTAGTTCATGAATTACAGGATCGTTGCCTCCAATGAGCAGGGTGTCAGTGGCAGAGCCAATTGCAGTCTAATGATCGCTTTAGCCGACATTGTAACGACGGATTCTGGAAACTCCAGAACAACTTACACCATTAATTAGCCTTGACGTAATGTTGGCAACCTGTGTCCCGACTTGATATTGAAACGTGGCAATCGAGGCTGCGTCGGCGTTATAGATCCGCTGTTTCCCCTTGCCGGAGTTGTAAATGTAGTTCAACTCAGTAACGGCTGACTGATTCGTAATTGGTAGTGGCCCAACCTGGTACTCCTGGACGTAAGGCTCGAGCGTGGCGCCAAATTGAACTGTTGCATGTGCGTATCTTGGTGGAGCTGGGGCACCGTTGTCCAGGTAATTGATCGCATCCGATTTATTGGGTTGGAGCAAATCAATCGTCACAATTATGTTGTCCCAACTGCATGGTTTCTCAGTTAGCTGCAAGATCCTCTGTGGTCGGCTAGATACGTACGCTGTTGCGTTCGAGACTGCAGTAAGGTTTAAGAACTTCTGCTGGTGCAGGAAGGCCGTGGTATCCGCGAATTCATCGTCCGTCAAGCCAGCGAAAATGTTTGACTTTGGCGCAGTAGTGGTAATCGTACCATCGGAGCAGCCGCTCTCGGCTTTAGAAGCTTCGAGCTGACGCGATGAGAGCTGCGCATCTAGCCCAGCTTGGCCGTTGGCGCGCAGTCTAGGTGGCAGCAATTTATGCCTGGTATCCCCAATGGCTTGTGCTGCTGCAGCGGAAACCAATAGAGCAATGAGTTTGAGTTGCATCTTGCCTACCGAAATGCTCTCTCTTAGAACCTTTGAGGAAGCCGCAGAGAGGTCGAATCGGACCAAAAAGAATGAGACAGCGTGGATAATTTATAGCCAAATTTCGGTGTCTAGTCATGCCCATCTTGAGAAAGCTAGACGTTCTAATCAGCTTCCGCCCAAGCCGTCGAAAAGTTTGCTAATTTGAAAGTGGAAGATTAAGCGGATTGTGTAGCTCCATTGTCCTTAGGATTTTAGCCTCTTTGGGCGTGCCGAATTGGGTTGAGTTGATGGTAGCAGATCGTCCTCCGGATGAGCGCTTCGCGAAATTTCTCCATTCAGAGGAGTGGCGCACGGGAAGGAGATCTGCATGCTCAGACCGTAGCTCATCTAAGACATGGGGCTTTTTGCAGGGGAGAACAGAACGACTCCAATTTGCCGGTCTTCCATCTAAAAAGCCTGCCCAGAGATGCGCCACTTGTACTAGAGCGGGACTAAGCTCTGCTACACCCAGATCTGAATGGATCTCCAGGAACACATCTTAGAATGGGTCAGCTAGATTACAGAGTTGGTTTTCGGGTTTGGGGACGGAAGGCATGAGGTATACGAACTTCCCCCTCCAAGATAATCAAGGGGTCGAATATAGTACAGGGGTTGAGGAGTCACATTTGCATGGAAATGCTTGGAGAAGCGGAGGTAGTGCGTCCTCTGGCTAGAGGTGATGTGCTCCCTAGCACTTCCCAGGAAACCGGGTCAGCGTATGTCTTCATGTCAAGAACTGATATCCGGCGGCCACGCGAGGCTGGACCTTGAGCTGGCAGACTTTGATCAAGCTTTTTAGTGCGGGATTGTCCAGATCGAGGGTTCGATTCAGGGTTGATTCGGGCCACCCGATCAGTGGCGTTGCGGAAAGCAGGCCGGTGCAGACCACGAGAGTGGTTTCCCCCCTCCCCGAATCCGGGCGCCACACAGCTGGAAGCCTCCAGTCTCGGTAGTCCTTCAGTAGCTTCTAGTTAGCGTGAGAAGTGGCTGCAGGGCGTGCCAATCAAGACGAAAGTACTGATTCTCATAGAGATGGAATTGAGCACACGTCGCACAGTGGCATCATAGAGACAGGGCAAGCGGAGGTTGAACGACCTGACCACTGTTAGGCTGAGCCGAAGTTAAGCCGAGTATCGTATCGTATCCTCCAGAAATGGCCACACACCCTACGGTGCAACCTGGAAGGTGCCAAAAGCAGTGCAAATTCCATGGGTAGATTCCATGGGTAGATACCACATCTTTCACCTGCGAGACCGGTCAGGTCACCAATCTCCCGCCTTTCCAAATGTGAAAAGACACTGTCAAATACATACCAGCTTCTGAAAGTAGCCAACCGAAGATTCCAATGGACTCCCGTAAGGCGGCCGCTCTCATTTTGTCCAGTACCTCATCAATGAGCAAGCCTCCACTGCTGTTGGTGCGCGCCTGTCCAATCAGCGAACCAGGGTTGCCCCTATGTCTCGGCCGGATCATGACTGCATTTCTTTGATTTCGTGTCCAAACTCGACGGTCTAAAGCACTGCATAGGCCGTACCTTGTTTCAGTTTGGCAGCCTTGCGACCTGAGATCCTGCTGATCTAAAGCAAGCCCATTTACCGAGAAGACATGCCTAGCTTAGAATATGAGCCATCAATAAATCGCGCTTCGTATTCCCATAGCTCGAGAATATTTACTAGAGAAAAGGTAGTGACAGTGGATTGCAAATATCCCCAGAAGATCATCACTCTTCCTTCACATGGCTGAAAAACGCCTCATGGATTCGCATCGGCGATTTTGTTAACAAGTACTGAATCGACATAAGCGCGCACCTGGGCATCCATGCATACCTATTAGCCCATGGTACACTTTTAAGCGGTCCCTCCAGCTGTAACTCACTTGCACAATAATCCCATGTTCATCGAAGCGCAAGAGCCAACAATACTGTTGTGGATATGGTATGCCTAGATTTAGTCTTGTTAATATCAGCTCAGCAGTTTCGGCGATGTTGAGTCAACAGGCTTACCATTCTTCGCCACGGCGTCTATTGCTTCGAGCTCAAGGCAACACCAGTCCTGTTCTCCACCGCCGAATGCATTGACGACCTTAAACCTCAATGGCTCTTTCAGAAATTTGTTGGCAACGCCTAGGGCGCTCTTCTTCCACGACTCTGTTTGGCGCGTCAAATGCGCTCGTCATTGCGGGGCAATTTGCCAACACCTACCAAAGCTTGTGAAGTGACCAGCTGCTGGGTGAGTGCCTGGAAGCCAAAGATCAGTCTCATCTCGTGACAGAAGTCGCGGTCCCGTTGTATTCAGGTGATGTTCAATCGTGTCATTTTGATACGCCAATTCCGGATGGGCTTACCCAAGACATCCCATACAACGTTGGGCGACACACGGTCGTAGAACGGAGACGGATCCGATGTTGACAAGTGCGTAGCTAACTCTGCTATTTCATCTTTGCTAGGATAAGGAGACATGATGGATAACCCAGAGAGTCCTCCACAACCTCGTAGATTTACCGCGGATGCTTGAGGTAAGAAAGAATCGTTTGGCGAAACTTAGCTCTCTACTTGGTAGATTTCTCCACCAATTGCAGTTTCCAGCTCAAATATCAGGAATTTCTTTGTTTGTGAGAGGGTGGCTTTCTCCAGAAGGCAAGGCGTAGGCTTCTTGTATTCGACACCGTTCAGAATGAAGAACAGAACTCCACCATGGTATGCTACGATATTACCATGTAAAATATTCTAATAAATTTACCACTTGTCAATACCAGAGAACGCAAACGATCGACCTCCACTTGAGCCATAAGAAATGAAATACTTTGTCCTTTTGAATAAGTGTTTTCGGCTCAAAAACATCGTTGGCTAACCTTAGACACTAGCAATCTCATGCACAGACATGTGTCTGCGCCTGGCTTTGCATAAGACGAATTTGTACCAAAGACATGTCTTGACGCCAAAAAAGGGGGAGGAATATCCTCACAGCAAATACGAAGACGTAGACCCCGATGAAGGGACGCATGAGGAAGTAGGCTGCTGACTCACTGACGGGAAACTCATCGATGCATGTCAAAAACACTTAAACTCCCAAGTAGCCACATAATCACTGCACCCTCCCCTTCATCCTCTTCACAAAATCCGACGTCGCAGTGCCAGCTCCACTCGCCGTCCTCTTCATCCCTAGCTCACCTCCCCTCGAACTCCCTTCCAACCGGTTCATCGCTACACCTCCAATCCCACCAGGGACATCGCTGCCCCCCGCAAAACTACTCTGCGCACTCATCGGCACCCCACCCACCGTCCCCCTTCCATTCCCACTCAGCCCCTCCGGCGCCCCCACCGACACCGGCGCCAGCGCTCCCCCAATCCCACTCCCACTCCCGGGAGCCACCAACCCGGGTACCCTCAACGGCAGGAACTGACTCATACTGGGCGCACACGCCCGCTCGAGCAACCGCTCATTCAACCCCTCCAGACTCGGGAGACTCAGACTCGACGCCGCGTCGCCACCACCGCTACCACCAACACCTCCTGATCCTCCTCCTCCACTTCCTCCACTGCCGCCCAGCCCCATAATAACGAGGTCCTGGTCGATTTCCGCAGCAGCGAGGGGTGCGGGCGGGGGCGCCATGGCGTTTGCTTTCGAGACGGGAAGGGCGACGGGGCGGGTGGACGGGAAGGGCAGGGCGGCGGCGGCGGCGGCGGCGGTGCCGCGGGGGTCGGACGTCAGGGCGGCGGCGAGGTCGCCGAGGGCGGAGAGATTGCGGGTGGCGTGGCGGGTGGCGTGGTAGTGGGTTTGGGTTTGGGTGGAGGCCGAGCGGTCCATGTCTGGGGCGGAGAGTGGGGGGTTGGGGAGGGAGGAGTCGTCGTCGGCGGCGCCGTCGTGGGTGAGAGCCGGGTGGGGGGGTGCGTCGGGGTCGTCGAGGTCGTGGGTGGTGGATGCGGTGGTGGGGTCGGTGGAGGAGGTGGGTTGCGCGGCGTGCGGGTCTTGCATGCGGAGTTGGGCGAAGTGGTGGCTTGTGGCGATGTGCGCGGCGTTGGTCACCATTGCGAGCTCCTTCTCGGAGAAGAGGCGTTCGATGGAGTAGAGTGGGGCTTCGAATTGGGTCTGTAGCAGTTTGGATTTAGCATCCCGGAACGGTGAGCCAATGCCGTAATCGATGTTTCTCACTGCTGGTGCAGGCGACCCGTTCTCATAGTCGTCATGATTGAGCCTGCGTCTACGTTTAGAGCCGGTCTCGACGTTCTCATCTGGGTCTCCCCGCTGGTGTCTCGTGTGTCTCGTTTTTCTTGGATTCTGCGGACCGCCGGGGCTCGCAGGATTGGTAATGCTGAACTGATTCGGGTGCAAAAATGCGGCGTTGCTGTCAGCGATATCGAGCTGCTCTTTATCACGAAGCATCTTTGCCCGTCTTTGACTTAACACGGAGATCTGACGTTCCCGGATAGTGTTCTTAAGTTGTTGTTGCTCTTCTCTTGCAAGATACCTCTTGTAGTGGCTTGTGTAGTGGGCTTCGTCTTCGATGGTTTGCCGACGATTCTAGAGTTTGTCAATAAGTACTCCAGACATCAATGTTTTAAATTGTGGCGGGGGGGGAGAAAGGTGGCTTCCGGTAATTCCTTACCCATAGCATAGTTAAGTCGGCATCTCTCTGCTCTTGAGCTTTATTAACCTGCTGAACGAAGTCTTGATAGCCCCGCCCCGCCATAGCAAGGAAGTCCTGTAGGGCAGCTGGATTTTGTGGAAGGGATCCACCAGTGATGTCCTTGACCAGCTCCGCGATTGTGTTCGGATCGTCGTCCATCGGAGTGTCCACATAGGCATCGGCACGGACAATAAGATTCATGTCGACTTGCAAAGCGTTCAACTGAGCCCGGTAATGATGGTCTCGATCCTTGGAGAAGTTGGCGACTATGTCTGCGAGCTTGTCCTGCAGCTGTCGCCGTCGCCGGTCACTCTTAGTGACAGGTTGTAGCGGCGGGCTTGCGGAACGATTGCGCTCGATGTGAGCCATTATTGAAGAGACGAGTTTGTCCTCGACAGCTTGAATGTTCGTAAACAAAGGATAACATCAAGTTGGGAGATTGTCGAGACAAGGTGCGCGTGAAAGAGTGCGTGTGACAGTGGAATTGATCTTTAGACGCGGCTGCAGGGGCCCGGAGGACAGAGCTCCGAGATTTTTCCGAGGTACCTGGGCTTGGCACTGCTGGGCATTAACCATCTATTTGTGCTTAGGTCTTGCACAGCAAGGTAACAATTCAACATAACACATTCACGCTGTCATTAATACGAACTGAAGAGACGACGACACGACTATCTAAGAAAGGAACCCCAAACAATTAGATTCTCCTAGGTAGGTAGCTAGGGATCAATTTCATGGAGTCGACCAATCATTTCAAAGCAGTTCAGGCATAGCTAGCGTCCGCTCTATCAAGATCCAAACAGCTATGGACTCTACCCCACCAGCCTCCCCCACATCTGCTTCTCTTTCCCATCCCTTCTCTCTCTCCAAAAAAAACTATCATCTTAAAGTATTTGGATATTTTCCTGTCTGTTAGAGTATCATGGGTGCTTCGGAATCAACGCTGGCTCCTCCACCCTCTTCCACTCCGGTACGGCCTACCCAGCCACCTAAGGCGCAGGATGATTACGTGCACGTCTTCCATGAGAAGGGTGATAGCGGTAGCGACTCACCCGACCCGGACTCTCAGAATGTACCGGTCGCCGTAACTAAAGACTGGACGGAGCAGTTGCTTTCGGATCCTAAGGCACGTATTCTCCGATTCATTTTCTGCTCTATCTAACTGGATCCAGAATCGTTTGGCGCTGTTGACCCTCTCGTCCAATGCCGCAAATGATTGTCTCAAGGCTCCTTCAACTTCGATTCGTGACCAGCAGGTATTCAACCTCAGAATTCCATACGAAGGCGCTCCCGTCACGAACCAGCGAAGCTCGGGACGATGCTGGATATTTGCTGCCACTAATGTCTTCCGAATCGCCATTATGAAAAGGTATAAGTTGAAGGAGTTCGAGTTAAGTCAGGCCTATTTGTTTTTCTGGGACAAGCTGGAGAAAGCAAATTACTTCCTTGAGAGCGTTTTGGATACAGTGGACGAACCTGAGGATAGCAGATTGGTAACAACGCTCCAGTCCAGTCCAGTAGGCGATGGTGGTCAATGGGACATGATTAGGGCTCTTGTGCTCAAATATGGCTTGGTAATATTTGCTTCCCAGACTGCACTTTTGGTCCTAGTTGACCTTCTACAAGGTACCGCAATCGCTTTACCCTGATTCCTTCAACGCGAAGAACTCCTACCAAATGGACTCAATCATCACGACCAAGCTCCGCGAAGACGCCCTCCGACTCCGCGAAATGGCCAAGAGCTCCACACTCTCCCGCTCGACCATCTCCAAGATCAAAGCCAAGATGGTCCACGAAATCCACGGCATCCTCACCCTGATGCTCGGCCCACCCCCGAACCCCAACGACGACTTCAAATGGACCTTCTACGACCGCGACGGCAAATACCAATCCTTCACCACCACGCCCCTCGCCTTCTCTCAGGAGCTCTCCTCCTCGCACTCCGTCCGCGCCTGCGGCGGCACCGACGTGCACGAGCTCTTCAGTCTCGTCAACGACCCCCGCAACACCTACTCGCGCCTCCTCACCGTCGACCACCTGGGGAACGTATACGGCAGCTCCGCCGTCACCTACGTGAACACGGACGTCACCAGCATGAAGCGCGCCGCCATCGCCATGCTGCGCCGCGGCTTCCCCGTCTTCTTCGGCTCCGATGTCGGCAAGCAGAGCGACCGCTCGGCGGGCATCCTTGACCCAAAGCTCTACCAGTACGAGCTGGCGTTCAATGTGAAGTTGGGCATGAGCAAGGCGGAGCGGCTGGTTACGGGGGAGAGCGCGATGACGCATGCGATGGTGTTGACGGCGGTGCATTTGGATGAGGAGGGGAGGCCGGTGCGCTGGAGGGTGGAGAATTCGTGGTCCGAGGCTGCGGGCACCGAGGGCTACTTTGTCATGGCTGATGCATGGTTTGATGAGTTTACCTATCAGGTGGTGGTGGATCCAAGCTGCGTAAGTGAGGAGCTACGGAAGGTGCTGAAGCAGAAGCCGCAGGTGCTCCCACGCTGGGATCCGATGGGCGCGCTTGCTTGATCTTTCTTTGGGTTGGCTTGGCGATATCACGTATTTAGTAATGCAAAGCATGACTTTGGATAGCCTGGTCGCGCATCGAAGTTCTTTGGATATGATTGAGGCGATAGCTGTTCAATTTTCCATAGACCTACCAGTTAATTGTATGTATCTTCCCTAGTACGCCTTGCTCTGTTGGATCTGTACTGTCAAACAACGACACATGTGAGTCGGGATATTTTTACAAAAGAACTTGGGCCCCCCATCCCGGAAGATTACGATCCACCCGCATTCCCGCCGCCTGACCCTCCGAAGAAGAACCCATTGAGCAGATCCGAGCTCACCGCCTCGCTCCAGTCATGTCCGCCCTCCCACATGTTGAGCTGCATGCCGAAACCCAGATCGAGGTTTTCCGGAGCGGAAAGGTCCCACTCGTCGGCATTCTCCATATTGAAGGAGTTCAGAAAGTCGAGCTGGCCGGACTCCGGGGCTGCGAGACTGGGAAATTGCGTCGGCGGCGGGGCTTCGGGAGGCGCCGGCGCCTCGGACGGGGGTTGATAAGATGGCGGTGGAAATTGTGTGGGGGAGAGCTCATCTAGGTCCTTCTTAATCTCGACTGGATGGCGGGGAGCCGCAAATTGGGATGATCGCTGGTCGAGATCCATCGTACTCGATCGATTGATCGGCTGGATTCGCGAAGGTCGGGATCCTGACACTCTTCCCCCTGAGAGCAGATTCTGGAGATTCATGTCGAACTGGGGCATTGGCATTTTAGAGGACTGCTCTTCTCCTGTCCACGAGTCGGACCGTACTGAAGCCATGCTTGCACTCTGCGATCCTGCCGACATCGGGTAGGAGGCCTTTCTATTGAGTTCCACAGGATGCATGTCAATCGGGGAGAGTTCTGGCTGACCCACAAAGCCGGTATCTTTAGTTGAGAGACAGAGCCTGATGGTGGCTTTACTCATGCGATCGAAAGCTTCTCGGCAGGCCTGTGCAGGCGGACAGTGCTCCGTAAGATCTTCT
Source organism: Viridothelium virens (assembly GCA_010094025.1). Taxonomy (NCBI): domain Eukaryota; kingdom Fungi; phylum Ascomycota; class Dothideomycetes; order Trypetheliales; family Trypetheliaceae; genus Viridothelium; species Viridothelium virens. The sequence goes on from ML991809.1 coordinate 131,132, forward strand.
AGAACTGACTTTGCAGCTAGGACTGTTGAGTCGATTTCTTCCAGGGTCTAGACATGGTTAGTCAAAATTGATAGACTTCTTCAGTTTATTATCATACCAAGCCATTCCTGACGACCTGTGAATGCCAGATTGCGAATAGGAATGAAATCCCTGCAAGCGTCATTTACCGATTTCTGAGGTAAACTAGAGACGATCAATTTACTCACCGGCCATGAAAAGGTGATGTGTGGCCAAGTACGCTGATGCAAATTAACACTAGTCCTCTCCATAGAGACCACACTTACTGTAATTCACAAGGCGTTGGCGATGAAGCTGTCTGTAGATCTTGACAACTCTTCGGCCCGCTTCAGCAATTTTCATGTAAACCAAGTCTGGATCCTCGTCGTCATCATGGATAACATCCACGGGGGTATGTGCGACATCATCTGCCGGCGTCATTCCTCCGACCGATGCAGATGGACCAGAAAAGCTTTGACGATAAAGCAGAATGATTGCCTGCCAATAATTGAGCTCGAGAAAGAGCGAAGTGAATTGTACACCGGTGTCCTCTTTTTGAGGTGCGGATTGCTCCCATTTCAGCAGCCTATAGTCGACGTTCTCTCTCCATTCCTTGAACGAGTGAAAGCCTTGAAGATATGGCGACGGGACGTCAACCATGAATGTATTTGTTGATGCTAGACCATGCAGCCGTGCCTGTCGAGCCTGACGGTATTGAAGAACCCCAAGGATTTCACTTTGCAGAAGCCGCAAGCGAAAGTAGTGATATGCCACCAATTTGTAGCTTGGTCTTATAGACTGAAAGGGTAGTATTCCGGATGGTGTGATATAGGAGTCATCGAGTTCTGAGCAGAACTCGGTCGTAATGACTTGGTCGCTGATCCCGAAGGGCCGTCCTGTGCATACCGAGACGATCCTGTCAAACGAATAGGTACTCCAGAACAATCGTCTGCGCAGATCACGCGTCCATTGCCGACGACCGAGTTCCTTGGCGTCTGGCTTATGTGAAGGATTGTGTGAACTAGTAAAAGCAGTCAACTAAAACGTTCCGGGCTCACCTAGTTCTTCCTATATGTAGTGTATGACTGTCCGTCCGCTAGGATAGAAGGCAAGACGCGATTACATAGGAAAAGATGCTACGAGAAGTACAGTGCAGGGTACAGAAGCGCATGCTAGTATCGTTCGTTGTACAGAAAGATCTAAGGCTTACCTAATCGAATGCGTATCGCCGTGCTGATCCAGGACTGCTCGTGCATCTGTTGTTTTCAATGTCTCTGCCGGATGATCCGCAGCGCTACTTTCATCGATACCAATGCCTTCCTCGTGATGAAGGCCCAGGTCGATTGCTAAGCGGACAGCAGTACCTACGATATACCATAGTCCAGGCGCTACCGGTCGAAGCAAAGCAAAACTGGCTACAAGAAGCACGGCTTGCAGTTCTTCTAGTCCACTGTCAAAGCCATCGCGAGAGTCGTTCGCAGCTTTAGATCCCAGGAAACTCTCGAGGTGGAAGACTGCCGATGCGTGATATTCCTCAGGTCTGGCTTGTTGGCCCGGTAGCTTTCGCTTTTTAGATAAAGGTGGAGAGCCTGTCTCAGAGCTGGAGTCAGGAAACTCAGGAGACATCGCTCCATAGGAGCCAGCGTCACCAAGAACGACTCCAGCTCCTATTGCAAAAACAATGTTAAGCATGAAAAGGTCACGAGCACCCCGCATGCCTTCTTCTTCATTGTATACTTCTTCCATTCTCGACAGGAATTCGCCTCGGTGGAGAATAGGTAGTTGGGCATTGGCATAATTGAAGTAGAGATCTACAAGTCTCATTGCTACTCCTTTCTCGGGAAAGGGAGCCTTATCGATTGTGGATTTAGAGTGCAGGCCAAAGAAAGAATCCCGCATGCTCGCTTTTGTAGGTCCACTGGCGGCTTTCGGGTGGTGAGAGCTTCCTGAAGGTCCCCATACAGAGCTGCGAATGGCTGCAAAGACGACACGAGCAAAGGAAAGTCCCGCGGCTGAGCCAAGATACCGCGGATCTGATGTCCCTTGAGTAGGCACCATTCCCACCTTGTCTACCCATTTCTCTGTATCATCTTCTTCTGATGTTTGATCATTCGCATCATCATTTTCTGATGGCGTCTTCTTTTGTACAGCGGCGTCATCCTGTCCCGCCCTGGCATTCGATCCTCTCTTGCCATGACCCTGAAGAGTAACATCGTCGGCGGGTGGAAAGTGAATGCGGTGTTCTTCGAGAAGCGATTCAAGAGTTGCGACACGTTGCTCGAGGTAGTATACGTAACTTGAGGCAGTTTAGTGAAGCTCAGATAAGTGAGATATGGTAGCGGAGGAGAGGGGCAACCGGGCAGTTCTCAAGAGCTTGGACGCTACCTTCGAGGAACCTCTCTTTTCCCGTCAAAACCAACACATCTGGCACCGGCCTTAGCACATGATCCGCAGGCAGGAAGCGCAAAGTCGCAGCGATTCTTGCGTTGTCGGCACCGGTTACAAGCCGAAACTGTGCGAAGGCGGCGCGATCAGCGCAAAGTTGACCCATTTCAAGCGTAAAAGTTGCATACCGTTCCGAAACGACGATGATTTTACGGCGGCAGGAGGGCCTGACATGGAGCCCCTGCGTATATCTTCCAAGAAGGTTTCGTCACCATTGTTGGCCTGTTGATGTGAGCGTTTGCCCCCAGCAAGACGGGCATTTCCTTCTGCTGGCTTCGCTCCGCTCATCGCTAGCGGGTCATCTTCAAGACACACTAAAATGGTCACCAACAAAATATCTTCCTTGGCCGAGAGCTTTTGAAGAAAGATTTCTAGGCAAAATCGGAATCCATCGGAGTGCGGTGAGCGTGTGGCTTCGAAGCAGGGCAAAAAGCAAGCAACCTTGCAAACTTAAGCGTTATCTGACTGATAACGAGTGACACTATGTAGGTAGAGCATTGACTAGAAGTAACTCCTGCTGCTACCATTACCACAATAATATCTAACTAAGCAATCCAGAGCTACCTGCGTCATCATACTGTGATTTTTTTCTAGCCGCTTGCCAATCTAGGGTATATCAGAGCTGCCAAAAGGCGGCAGGCCGAAGCTAAAGAACCCTTAAGAACGCCTTCCCAATGCAATCAAAAGCGTCTAATGCCCAATGCAGCTGCCGTTCTAATACCATACTCGTAGCGAAGAGAGTAGTAGAGATTCCGAAACAGTCTATCCCCATCGAACGCCTAAAGAAGGTGCAGAATGCGATCGTTTCCGCATCACACAAAAACGTAAGCGCCAGCTCACTAGGACGATTCCTTCTCTTTCCGAAAGGAGATGGAACTTAGAGACTTCTTCATCCTCTTCTCATCCTTCGGCGTTTCACGAGTAGCGAGCGCATCCACTGGCAGATTTTCGACTTGTTGGCTACGGACTTCAGCCATCGCAAAGGACAGGATCGTCCCAATGATCGCGGTAAAGCTGGTAGTCCACCAAGGCAATCCCACTAAGCCAAGTCCAAGTCCTGCCGCTTGAATGAGCCCCGAAAAAGTTGGACCTAATGCCCTGGCTAGGCTCGCAGCTGAGGCAGATACTCCGTTCAGAGTTCCCAATACTTTTTTCGAAGGCGCTGAATTCGTCAACATAATTGCGTTTGATGGATAGGACAAAGCTTGTGCAGTGACCTTCAAAAGCAGCACAGGATATATGCATATCATCCGCATATTGTCAGGTAGGACGACAAGGTAGGGAATGATAAAGTAAAGAAATGGATAACCAATGGCAACCATTCGGAAGGTGCGTAGACTGCCGAGCTTTTTGTTGACAATAGGAAAAAGGAAGATTTGTACAGTCATCTGGAAAATGCCTTGCACAGATAGAAGGAACCCTATCGATTTTGCCGGCAAATCAAATCCTCCTGAGAATCTGAAGGGAAGGGAAGGCGTATCAGCGGATCTCTCCATTGCCAACAAGACTGGCAAGAGTTGGTCCGCACAGATTGTATGGCTATGACAGGTTCAGCAAACGTAATGAGGAATCTGCACCAACGAGGGCCTTACTAAGCTAATATGCCCAAACTCAGAATATTAAAAATGATCTGAGGGGTAAATGCTGCACAAACGGCAGTATCCGTGGGCGTCCGCAGGCCACAATCATCAAGAACTGGCTGTTGCGGCTCTGCATGAAATGGTTCAGAACAAGTGATGCCAGCCGATGCTTTGGCAGCTTGATAGCCCGGTGAGTCATCGTCTTCCACAAGTAGCGACAGAGTTTCCTCAATGTACCCTTGTTTGCGCATCGGGATGGGCTCCGGGCGACTTCGGAATCGGGCCAATATCCAGCGGCCGCAGTCTAGACCGAAGTCCTTGCGTTGCTTTTTATCCTCATGGGTTTCCTCAAGGAATAAGATCCCGATCGCAAGACTTATAATGACTACGACGGCACACACAAGATTAGGAAAAAGATAGGGGAATCTCTCAAAAATGCTCCCCGGTTGAAAGGTGGAAGGGTAATTCTTGACCGGGTCTGCAAGCGTACCGCCAAGTCCCGAACCTATGATGGATCTGCAAAATTGTTGGCATACTAATTTCGTAAATACCTTCACTGACCAAGACGTACCCTAAGCACCAAACGAAAGGCATAATGGAGTAAGCTCGGGCTATGTCAGGTTAGCTTTCAAAATGGTTGATATCTTCTTCAGGACATTGCTTACGCTGGTGAGCCTCTACAGTCACAACCTCTGCCACGGTTGTCTGCAGGACACCAATGTTTCTGGTCGTTTATCAGCCCCGCTGGAACTCGTGCATCAAAATCGGGGTGAATTGTTTCAATACCCGTTCAAAAGTCCTCCCAATGCTCTTGCCACCAGTGCAACTGGCAAACTTGGAGCAAATCCAAAGGCAACCATGCTGATGCCTGTACCAGCCAACCCACATAAGAGAACAGGTTTTCGCCCTATCATATCACTCAATCGACCCCACAAAACACCCGAGGAGAACTCTGCGAGCGCAAATGCTGAAGTCACCATGCCCGCGTAAAAGGCAATTTGTTTATCGTCGCTCGTTATCTGGAAGGAGGCAACCATGTAATAGATGTAGGGAAAGATTGACATAAATGCGATTGGTTCACATATTCGACACAAAGCTTAAATATAGTCAGCAAGAGCAAAGAACCTTAGTGTGCAGTCTGCTTCCAGGCTCAACAGTACTTACCAAGTATCAAGAGCTGTCTGGAGGGAAATGGAGCAATCTCTTGAGCCTTGCGCAGCTGTGGGCGATTGTGCGGGGAGTCAGCCATTTTGGACATGACCAGGACCGTACTGCGATTTTGATTTTTCCGTTCGATTTGCCTGCAATGCTATTTCTGCAGATTGAAGGACTGAGTAGCAAGCTTCCTATTCATCGACGCTGGTGAAAGTTGAGGCTGAGAAGAAATGGTAAAGCAGATATTGAGAAGGAGAGATCGGGATTGATTTCCCAAGAGAGAAGATGAACACCAGATAAGGGAAGGAGAACGCCCGATGAGAAAGTAATCAAAGAGAGTGGATAAGGAGAGGACGAGGCCCAGTTTAGAGTTTCCAGTCGGTGAACATCCTGGAACTCACACAGCAATTATGAGCCATCACAAAAAGTTCCGTAGGGCAAATGATCGATAAGCGAAGATCAAACGAACTAAACGGGGTAGCCATCCTGACAGCAGGATCCCAGCGCCAGGCCCTGGTGCCGGCAACCCACGTTGCACTGAACATAGGTCGAAGATCCTGCGGTGCTGAGCTCCGCTGTGCTCTGGTGCTCTGGCATTTGCATTGACGGGCACGACGGGCCATGGGGCGGGCTGCGTTTCTGACATGGGCGACCGAGGAAATACGTTCACCAATTCCCGGAGGGCGGTGGCAATAAGGCAGAAGGCTAGGTCAGAAAAGGTTCACGGCAGGGTCATTTGGGCGCCCCTGATCGTCGAGCGGTCATGATTTCAAGCGCAAACGTCTAGCTTTGGGCACCAAGAAAAGGACGCAGCAGTGACGCAGCGGAAAGATTGAGCGCGAATGCCATGATGGGACCGGAGTCAGCCGGCGATGCACCAAGGACCCCCTGACGGTCAGCACCACGAATGCCGGGCCAAGAGAGGGAGCAGCCGTGGAAGGTGTGCCAGCATTTTCTAGGCGGGGCGTGATGAAGCATGAGAGGGCAGCCAAGTGGTGAGCGAGCGTATGAAGTAGGCTGTCGGCCCGGCGTAGTGTCACCCGCACGGGCCCTTCGACTCAAAGCATGTCATTGTACTCCCTACGCGAGCGCGGACAGCATCTCAGCCCAAGTATGGAGTACCTAGCACCCTGGGAGGAAGGCCAACGCGTGGCACGCTAGCTCGCAGACTGGGGACCTGGCACCGTGCTGAGGAGGAGCTCGACCTCAGCCGGGGCGTCGGGAACGCTAAGGCCAGCGTAGAAGCCGTAGAAGCCGCCAAAGCCCTAAGCTTCCAAGTGCAACTGTCAACTGCCTAGCCGTTGCAAACGAACCACACACCCACGCACCACAGACAACCGTGTGAAGAGAGCCGCGATACTGGGGAGCCACTAAGGGCTAGGAGATAGCCTTCCGACACTTCCTCTGGTCGACCTGGGTCATCGTGAGACGACAAGTCTCCAAACACGTTGTGCGGCTTGTGCCCTGGTAGGTATGTAGCCGACCCTAAAGAGATACCGCGTGACCGTTCCACCCAGAAGAGCCACCGAGCCGTTGAATTTCCACCATTCCCACTCGCTTAGTGGGCAATTAAAAAGTTGAGCGTCCTATCGGAAGGCGGAAGCGATCCTGAATTTGGAGCTAGTCCTAGGAAATCCTGTCATTTCCAAAATCATCGTCCACTGTAGGCTAACCATGTGCAATGCAATGGCTTGGCAGGACAAAAAGCGGTGAAAGATCGTCATGAAGCAATTTTCGGTGCTGCGCAAGGTCCTCCTGCCTCCAAACTTTACGATAGATAGAGTTGGCAGATGTGGTTTACCTCAGAAGCAAAGATCCAAAAAATGGTTTGGCCACAAAACTGGGGCCATCGGCGTCGGCAGTCGAGCCGAGAGGATCTGGCAAATCCCAGTATGCACGCGGCCATGGCCGCCATCTTACACTAGTCCCGTACCTTAATTTTGCGATTGGGATTAAATAACGCTCGGCAGACACAGAACCAGAGAAGGTTTGGTGGGAATTCGCCAATGTGGGCTCGTCTCTTCTAGGTACGTAACTGATCATACGACAGTCTAGATAATACGAGAAAGAAACTCACGCTTTCAAGGCCCAAAATATACTTAGCTTAGATCCGGTGAATCTGTCGGCAATACAAATTCGACTTCAACGCGGCCAGATCCTCAAACCTTGGAGAAATAGAGGCGGTGAAGGTCAAGAGCAGGACTATGGGAATTGGGCACAGAGTCGCCGGGTTTGTGCAATGTCAATTACCATGGCGTATGGTTTCGTCCTTCCAGAAACGAGGGACAGCATAAAATGCCAGGGTGCCAGGTAAGTTGTCGACAAGTACCCCGTCCCTACACTACAGGTGCATAAAATGACGGTTCATACTCTACCTTAACGCCCGCTGAGAGTACTTTTTGAAACTCAATTCAGATGTGAAGGTTCACGAACCTGCGGCCGGTATGAGTTTCCATGTGAAAGCATGAATACCAGATCCCAGTCAGTGCGCCAGTACGCTTGAGACCAGCGGTTTACGCGGCATGGTTTGGTAAAAGCTTTTGTGCTCCGTAGGATTAAGGTCGACGTGGCGTTCGTGAGATGACCCGTGATCGCGCGTGAGCCCGAAAGGCTGGTTGAGCTCATGGCGCCATGCAGATCCAGAACGTCACTATTGGGAACCCACGTACCTGTTCCTCTTTGCTTGGTTACCGGCGCGCAATCCTCCGGAGAAAACTATTGTTGTACTCCTCAATTTTTGGGCCCGTGTTCCGAAACAGCTGAACCTAGCTGACCGTGCTTGGCCGTCATTCTGCGCTCCACCCCTAGGGCGCGCTGGGTTTAGGCATGCAGGTTCCTGAGCTGACCTCAAGCTTTCGGTCACAGTGCATCGAGCTAAATTGCTGTCAACCGTTGAACAGTAACTGTAGGCGCGGCCGCCCCGTCGTTGCAATCGATCTGTCATTAGCACCACCTGAAGATGGGCCTGACAAGACACAGTTTTCTTATGTGATCAGTTGTGCTGGATTTAAGTTGCGCGACTTTGTGATTTGACTGCCGTGAAAGGCAACAATCATGTCGCCTTGGATCCAGTCTGCCTTATGATCACCTCAGGGGTCGCACATGCATGAAAATAACATCATGCGGGTCGCAAATGTGGTCATTATGATGGTAATTGAGCATGGTCGAAGATTGTCCACCATGCACGAAGCGGGTGTTCCTGGGACCACACCGCCATGCTCAATATTTTGATCTCTGGCTACTTTCACAATGGGTAGAGAATTGGACGCCATATTGACAACAACGTGCTCTTGCTAATGGTGTGACCAAATTTGTCTCGTATTTGCGACAGGCGCAAGCTTTTGACATGGTTTCCTTGCATCTCTGATGCAGTCTTGAGTTGCACTCCCCGTGTGTAGGAGCCGACGTCGACGTCGAGATCTCATCACCTGATAGACTAGTAGGATTCTGCAGTGAGCCATCGAGTCAACCAAAGTTCGGCTCTGACCTCAGAAATTTCGTGCACACCGCCAGACTCTCGCCCAGCTTTCGGCAAACGTTACCGCAACCACCCATCTTGGATGTCTCATAAGCAGAACCTTGGACATCAAAGTCATGTGATTCTTCTGGGAGTCGCGTCTTGGTTGTGGATCGTCGCGCCCCTTCAAACGATAGAGCATGTTACGTCAGTCTCCCCGAAGCGTCAGCAGGCAGCGTGTTCTTACAGAATTGTATGTGGTACTCCTTTGTAAGAGATTGAATGTCGTTTAATTAGAGAATCAAGTGCGAGCATAAAACACGCTAGCCCCAAGGGTATCTACGTGAGTCTAACACCAGAAGTCTCGCTATGGTCCGGGGTATTCTTTGTTCAGTAAGGCTACTATACGATATCTAAGTCAATCCAGGGAGTAAGTCCAAGCTGATCCACGTAGAACTGGGCCGTATGCTCCTGCAATACTCCGATTCCAGATATCTTTTCCTCCAAACTACCCAGAAGCTCCACCTGGCCTAACTTTCTTGACTGATATCTTTCACCCATTGGTTACCCCGCTCACCACATACACGTATACCACAGGATCTTCAGAGGCGGATACTGTGAGCGCAAGCGATGAGCATAGATTGCCTCCTGGAGGGTTCAGTCTACGCCATGGCTTTCCTAAGTGGTATCATGAACCACCTGGGATGGAAGCATCAGAAGCCAGCAGTGCTTCCACTCATCCAACAAGCTCTTCCGCATCGGCAGATGTAGTTACCGCCCCCATTGTGACGCAGACGCGATTGTCGCAATTGCAAGCGACCGTTCCTATACCCGAGGTTCTAGAATACCTCCGAGCCGCATTCTCCGATGAATCTGTCCTGGATTCTCTGCCCCTCAATGCTGCTGGAAATCCTGGGGTGAGTCTCGTATCCCAAGGACAGCATACTAAAATATTTGCTTACATTCTTGAGGCCTGGCATGCATGGAAAACATATCGAAGCACGAGCTTTCCGCCCATGAAAGCATTAGGAGACGATCGATCTCTACGGACCGGTACTATGCAACCATCCAGCCGATCTTCTCGCCAAAGCGAGCCTGGCTCCGAGGCCAGAGTACGTCGGCCCGGAGAATGGAATTGGGATGGAGTATGGGAAGAGAGAGTGCGGAAAGGCATACAGTCGAGCCTTTCTGACCCCGTATTATACGGTCATACTGGCGTCGGAGACGACATTGTGAGTCTACGACGCTTGATTTGAGATTGCTTCTTAACGTCGACAAAGATACAATTTCTCAACATCGATTCACCAGCAGTCAAGGAAATGGCTCCCTGGTCTCAACCGTGACAACTCAGTTTAATATCCTCTAACTGACCACCCAGCATCCCTGAGAATGATGCAGATACCGCGACAGAGCCCCTGCCGTTTACTTGCCTCGTCAGATGAATGAGTTGCCCCTTCCTTTTCTTGACCCACTCAGACGCCTGTTGGCAGGAGCGCCACGACTCACTGGTCCCAAAGAGAAACTGGCTGGCGACTCTACTGCGTAATACATATCGAGCACCACGTTTTCTTGACAATATTCCATGTAACTATTATCCTCTGATATGACAAAGATCTGACCATCAAGAGCAACCATTGTTTCTCTCATATTAACCATAGATACCGTCCTCCTGATATTCCAGTGGCGAAGACTAACATTAGAAAATTTGCATCAGTAGCGTTAACGGCTTTTACTCGTAGCTTTCGCAAGCAGCCAGGATCTGCTGTCCCTTGCAAGGAGCATTAGATCAGAATGTCTCCGGTCGTGTCACAGAAAGGCTCCCCAAAGTCAGCGTTGAGTGTTAAAGGTAACGTCACCTGCCTCTGATTGCGATGCACTTCTGATCAAGTGATAAGATCACAACCCGACTTTGAGGATTCCCAAGAGCCGTGAGGTCAAGCGCATGGGGAAGGAAAACATCAGCATGGTAACAGCCCAAAGTCGTCCAATCTTTGGCATTTTGGGGGACCATCAAGATGAAGTTGAAGACAAGAGCCCTATACCGAAGGAAGCCGGCTTAGATTTGCCAATCCCCACCGATCAATCGACCGTCACCATCCGAACATTTGATGGTACAAATGAAGAAGAGCCAGAACTGCAGCGAAAACCTTCAGTTCGACAACGCATGCTTTCCAAAGTCAGAGGAGGCCTATCAGTAAAGTCGAGAAGCAATTTAAACATACGATCAGAGCCGTGCCCTAGAGAGGGGGACCTGGAGACTAGTCGAGAACAGTCCAAAGACATGCGGACAGCAAGCTTGAGCAGCGTTGATACCTGCATTGATAGGCTCGAGAAGATCTTGCGGTCCAGTTCTTTGTCAAAGTAAGTACGCCAAGGTTACTCGCCATCCATTGGATTTAAGGATTCCTTCTCTCCATTTCAAGTCCAAGCCTTCTGTTGAGATGTGCTAAGCCAAAGTGTACCATGTCGGATCGAGTTTTGCGATAAGTGACAGAAGCTGACCTCCACAGAACGGGAACGACCCTCAAGTCTATTGCAGAGACGTTACCGAGTCCCAATCAGGAGCTCAATGCACATCCATCTGCAGCATCCTTCACCTCGCGCAGAGTCACGCCATTCCATACTATCTCTCCACAGTTGAGCCTCCCAGAGTCACCCGTACTCAGTGCACACGTGGCTACCAGGTCTTACCCAGAATGTATCGATCTCGACAGTGAGCAAGATATCTGGGTGCAACTCGACGTCCAAGCGCATTGCGATATCGAGCCTGCCGCAATGCTGTCCCGACAGAAAAGCGCTATTGATTGTCTCGTTATCATTGACAACTCGTACGTTCTATCAACGCGCTCACTACCTGTCAGGCGCTTGCTCATATATGAAATAGCAAGTCCGTAGCAAATGAATGCCTAGAAAGGTCTTGTCAGTTGGCATATCAGATTGCGTTGGCATTAGATGTCCCTGGTGATAAATTGTCCATCTACTATACCACACGCTTCGCCGGTGCCGCCCTGCCATTCCGGCGAGATTACCTGCTTTATCCTTTTGAGGACCCAAACTTGCAGATTGTTCAAGATCGATTGTTGGCTATGCAAAGGACCACCAGCAAAACATCCACTGGTACTCGAGCGGATTCAAGGGGCGTGCAGAGGGCCTTTCAGAAGATCATCAGCAATTTCCTCAATATAGCCACTGAACATGGCTCGCTTTCTCCTCGGCACGCCTTTTTCTTGTCTCCTGAATCTCTCGAATCTCTTCAGCAGAACGCTCGCCCGGCGGAAATGATTTATCACCACATCAGCCCTTGGAACGATATTTTGAGAATTGGTCCTACTGAGGAGCCTCCAGAACTCATTTTTGCCAAGCTTCAGCAACATACCTTTAATCGTGAGACTATACAGCCTTGCACAGACTTGCAAAATATAATTCGGTTTGCTAGAATGCACGACGGATTTGGACAACTTCAGAATTTGACGGTCCAGCTTGAAGAGAGAGGTGATTGCGAAATCAAAACAACAATTGGACCTCTGGCCCACCATTTACTTGGAGCCGGGCAGTTATTTTCGATATTGGCACAGGTGAAGGTTCCAAGATTAGCAGCATTACAAAGTGCTCGCACTGAGAAATGCTCGGGACGCGATGAACAAGCCTGGGCGCTCAGGAACTCGGATCATCTCATTGCGGATCTGGAAGAATTCCTTGGGGAGACGACAACTGAACTCTTCACGGCCCATGTGGGTTACAGACACTCGCTATTCCCTGCGGATAGTGAAATATGTATCAGAAAGACGTGCAGAGTACGTCGCTCAGTCGCTGAGTCTGACTGGAGTCTGCCACTGAGCTACATTCAGGGAAGACCTAGTCAATTCATGAGCCAAGACTGCACGGACTCGACGAATCTACCGCTGCGGTTTCAACACTGTCAGAAAACTCCAGATGGCAATCCTAATGACAGGCGACCCGAAACCACGTCGCCTGAGCGAGTCACTATTGGAAACAGTGGGACAGGTTCAGAAACAAGGAACATTCTTTCGAATTCACCCATGGAAGAAGACGAGCCTAGCAGACGTACACCGGTTGAGACTTACATGTACAAACAAGACTCGCTTAACACGATCAGCACAGACACGTCTCAATTTGGTCAGAATGAGGACCGACACGACTTACACTCAATGAAGTCAATGAAATCGATGAGGTACTCATCGGAAAGTCCAAATGGCTCACCGATACGAACTTCGCCAGACAAGGCTCGCAAGATCTGGCAGCACATGCGCAAGGCATCAAAGTCGGGCCGGCGGAATGATCGCGATTCCTGTGAGAGTATAAATTCGCTAGGATCAAACGAGGTCGAGCTTTGTCGAATAAGGAGAATGGCGCTCAAAAACAAAAGAAGTCTGGGTACTAGTACACTTTGGAGCTTGCGTCAGGAGATTGCGGGTCTTCAGAATTAGCTGCAATTCATGGCCTTCAAGGGCCGATTCGTGTTCTGTCGGTTTATTTTAGGGTTTGATGTACCAGTCATCATGCATTTCTCTCATGATCTTTGAGTCTTAATCCATTCTGAACGTAACCAAACGTTGCTTGGAAAGCTTCACACCGCCTCTGGCAGAATCCCTACGACATCGACATCATCCCGCGCGCATGCATGGCACTAGGGGATTATCGATAAGACTATCCGTACCGCGATCCCCGCAGAAAGCGTGAGAGCGTCCACAAGGCAAAGCGAGCTTCTTCCCCAGAGTTCCCAGAGTATTAATTGAGCCCTTCTGACTATTTCCCGCTTTCTATTTTTATCTTTCGCCCCAAATCATAGTCACTTCTGGCACCGACTTCCAGCCTATCGCCTCGATCCTGAGTGAAGCTTTCACACTACCGGAGCCGAATCATACCTTTCCACCGCAAACCCTTCGCATTCTTTCCGACACCACCTGACAATTTCGCGAACCTAATCGGCTTGAGGAATACGTGAAAAGGATATTGAGAGGATGGCATTGGGAACTTCGGCAGCGGCGGCACTGCTAGGAAGGCAGCTGAAGCAGATGCAGACAGACAAAGATATACCGGGGATAAGCTGTGGTCTGCATGAGAACAACATCCTCGAGTGGGAAGTCATGCTCATGATCAGCGACGACTGCAAGTACTACGGGGGTGAGTGCGTCTGGCCCGCACAGCTCAGCTCACTAGTCATAGACCACCGGACAGGATCTTTTCAAGATTCAAGAATCCGAGCTAGCTTGACCCGAGCAAAAGTGTCAAGCGCCATTGCCCAACATGAATCATGATTATCCTTTGACTAATCATGTCTTGTAGGAGGATTTTTCCGGGCACGTTTAACTTTCGTACGTTCCCGCAACTCTAAATCACGTCGCGCCTGAACGACTAATCCTAATTCGATCAGCCGTCAGAATACCCACTTCTGCCGCCGAAGATGAAGTTCGAAACTCCGATATGGCATCCAAATAGTGAGTAGGCGTCAATCCGTCCACTCACAGAGAGATTACCGCTCCGACTGACGAAGACACGAGTTTACGAGAACGGCGAAGTATGCATCAGCATTCTGCACCCACCAGAAGAGGACCAGTACGGGTACGAAAGTGCAAGCGAAAGATGGAGCCCTGTCCAGACACCAGAAACTATCCTCCTTAGCGTCATCAGCATGCTCTCGAGTCCGAACGACGAAAGCCCAGCGAATGTGGAGGCAGCAAGACAGTGGCGCGAAGAGCCCAAGGAGTTTAAAAAGAAAGTTCGCAAATGCGTCCGAGATAGTTTAGAGGCGGATGGGTGAATCGTCCAAAAATAACCAATACTGCTTTGCTGGCCGCTTCACTGCATGTGAGAGCATGGTTGTTCCCAGAATGGTGTTGGTATTTTGATTGTGGCGTCATTTTCATAGCATAGCATCAGACACTTGGCGATACTCGGAAGGATGCAACTGGATGGTGCCAGCATTGGGAGAGTATCCTTTTCACTATAGGAGCATAAAAGCTTACATATCATTTGCTCTCTTCTGGCCTCGAATAGGACTCATCTCCCTTGGCTTGATAATATTATTGGTTCTGCGGACTTTGCTGCAATGTGCTATCTGTCCCGCCAACCATACTATGACATTTTTCTTAGGCTCTAAGGACTCTTTGCTCATTGGAAAGAGCATGGAGTGGTATCAAAGGCCCCGACTTTTCTCCTCTGCAAACCGTACAAGCCCGTCTAGAACCTTCAGCCTGGCCTTCTCCTCTGCTGTCCCTTTCCAAACCTGTGATAGCGTCCGCAAGGCTTCAATGCGCTCAATGGCATTTTCAGTAGTACCAGCAGCCACCAGCTCTTCGATCTCACCCCGAATGGTCTCAGCAAACTCACGACCTTTCTGCTCACGATCAGCCTCGTCTGCATTCTGCCCCGGTGTTGAGACGGAAATCAGCGAGGACGCAATAGATAGTTCTGATGGCGGAAGCACCCATTTCATGGCGTCGTCAAAGACCTTGATTACACTATTGAGTCGCTCTCGGACTAGCGTTAGCGTCTTTAATTGAGCCATATGCGACGGGAGGCGAGCGGCGCTATTAGATACGCCATTGTTCTCCTCTGTCACATTCTGACGATGGTTATTTTCGTGACTTTCTGTAGGGTTTGTAGCCGGGAGAAACTTCGCAACATCGGTTCGAAGAGTTTCTTCCAAGGTGTCTGACAAGCTAACTGTATCCCCGCGTAGTACCTCTACCTCATAAGCTAGTCGACTTCCCGTGCGGAGGATCTCATCCGTCAATTGGGTCAGGATGATGGACAGCCGTGAAGTTTGGGCGTTGAGCTGAGCGAGGAGAGATTGAGTCTGAGTGGACAAATCGCTCAGTGGAATGGCGGACGATGCACGCGAGGACTGAGGACGCGCGGTGGATGGCAATAGCGAGGGGAGAGTCTTGTTGAGGTATTCTGCAGGGTCAAAAACGGGCTGCTGGAAGGCGAGTAATTGCGGGGCGTTCGGCGTCGCTAGTTGGTCAGCCTGCCGAAAATCGCTTTTTGCAGTGGCAGCCATGCTCAATCACTCCTTCGTCAGCTTCATCGAGATGCTGGCACAGAGGAGCGGAGGCGCCTGCTTAACGTCCGCTGTCGTGGATGAAGGTGATGAAGGTGATGAAGGATGGAGGGGTGGGGCGAGGCAGATCCCTTATGTACCGTCGCCGTGACAGAGGCAGGCAACCGGACCGGTGCCTGATTCTTGTGTAGCCATAACTAGGTGGGTGGCATGTGGGTTTTGCAATTCTGTCTTTCCCTTGCCTCTTTCCTTTGCTCTCATTCACTCTGCGCTTAGGATTGGCTTCTTAGACGCGCGTGTGTGATCGCCGGAGTTGCTCGAAGCATGCTGTGAGGCCGGGGGACTTTCCGAGTTCTCTTCCAGTGTGAGCACCACTCGATGGGACTTCTGCATGACAACGTCCTCGCCATAAAGGACCTCACTTTGGTCGAGGTTCTGTACTATTTTTTCGTGTCCCCATTCAAGTCCTCAGTCGTTGCAAGTTTGTCTCAACACCCCTCTTCCTTCGAGTCTTCATTTCTACCACCCTACTTTAATAGCACCAACCTGATCTGCGATAAACATGCCTCGCAAACAATATCTCCGCGATCTTGAAGAAGTACGAATCGGCCACGCTATCCCAGATATCACCGACATCGCTCCAGGCGATGAGAGCGGCCAGTTCAGCTTCTTGTACAGCAGTCCGACCTTCCCACCGGTCTCTATCTCTGTACTGATCCCGGACGTCTCTGACTATCCAGCCACTCACTCATTCATGGTTTTTGCCGGTGAGAATGCCCCGCCGGAAATCGCTACTTCTTTGGAGGAACTGCGGCACATTAACGGGAAGTCCATCAGCCAGCTCCTAGAGATTGTCTCTCGAAGCCTTGCACTCGCACACGCGGACCAGGATGGAGATACGTACATGCCAGACTCCCAAGTCGAGGAGGATAGCGAGGAAGACGACTTCGAATCTGACAATGAGGATGACTGGGGTATGGGAATTGGACCTGCCCCTGCCCACAACTTTACATCCACGCGAGACAGTACTATCTTCAGTGAGCCCCGGGCCCTCTCCGAACATCGATCCCGAGTAAAGCTTGATCTCCAAACAGCGAAAGATACAGGCTTTAAGGTGGGCGTGCACGGCCGCATCATGGAAGGAGGACCTTGTTTCGTCAGCATCTCGTGTCGGGTTGCGAAGCTTGGTGTCTCCCATGAAGCGATGCAGGCATGGCAGCTTGACAGAAAAGACTACCTCATTCTCCTAATCCACTACCCTCATGGATATACTTCTCTGAACGATCTAATGGGCTATGGGACCACCTATCATGCCCGTGAACGGCTGGAGATGCGAGTTGGCAAGAGCAGCACCTATAAACCGAGCCACTTCAATGCCTTGCGAGCGTTTAGTAACGTCACAAGCGAAGGATCGCGTCGACTGGCAGAGGCCGATGACGAAGAAAAGTCAAACAGCTTCGAAAATATCTTCATATCCAAGCCACTCAACCAGCTTCTGAACGAGCGCTTGCTAGCTATCTTAAGATACAGGTTCCAGGGGATAGGTTGGGAAGGAGCAGAAGCTTTTTATGACGATCATCAAGCCGCCAATGCGATCAGGGCTGACGTGATGGACGCAAAGTATCTCGGTGAAGATACCATGAAGAGCGACCTGTCGGAACTGCTGTACCATGACCACATTCTCGAAAAGGACAAGGATCACTCTCTGCCGCTCGCGGGGATGCAGTTCTTGCTGCGACACGTTGTACGGTGCACCGAATTCTGCCTCGTGTGCCACTGCAAGTTGCAGGAAGACCTCGAGGCCATTAAACCCTACGTTTGTGACAAGCCACTATGCCTCTATCAGTACATGTCTCTTGGATTCGGCCCCAGTATCGAACACGAGATCATCGCACAGCCGCACGTCGTCGACCTACTCGTCAGCTTTTGCTACACACGGGCTCTATCCTTACAGTTGCAGGATTTTCCTCTGGGTCTAAGCTTAAGCGTGCCGTCGTGTCTACCAGCTCTACCATCCGAACCCGATTTAGGATACGGTCTTCGTGGACCATTTGCTCGACGTGAATCAGAGACAGGCTCAAGTAAGGTCCCGGAGGGTATCCCTATGAGATTTGATCGAAATAAATTGGAGATGATCTTCGACAACGGGATGACTTGTCCAGTTCGGAAAGGAGAGTGGATCATCATTGACAGCTTATCAAAAGATGTAACCCTTCATTTACGTGTGGATGAAACCGCCTTCTACCCCGTTGTAAAGCTCTCGGAGCCGGTGTCTGTCCCAAAGTCAGAGTACGACAACAATGATGCAGAAACAAAGAATTCGAACCCGACCTTGGCAGCTGCAACTACATCAGCAGGGACATCAGGGTTTGTACCCGCCTCATT
This sequence comes from Viridothelium virens, assembly GCA_010094025.1. Lineage (NCBI taxonomy): Eukaryota > Fungi > Ascomycota > Dothideomycetes > Trypetheliales > Trypetheliaceae > Viridothelium > Viridothelium virens. Next base: position 149,175 of record ML991809.1, read on the forward strand.
CATCAAATATGACCGAAACTTCGATGAATTGTCCAACGTTGAGCGTTGTTCAGCAATTTGCCGGATGCTTGATACTTTGCCCAGAACTTCAGAGATGAGGGAATATCTCACCAGAAATAATCCCGCCGAGTTGAAGGACTGGGTCACCCGAATATTACCAACAGCACTCGGCATTTTACGTTGGATAATAGCCTCCAACCGAGCCTGCATCGTACAGGTCGATGCCGCCACGACTGCAGCGGACGAGGAATCAGCTTCTGTGATCAGGAATATGGAAGATCGTGTGCATGGGATGGGTGGTTGGATGCAATTTCGCTTTGCCATGGGAGCACCGGACAAGGAGAAACGCTTCCGAAATGCTGTCAAGTCGACTGCTGACCGCCTTGAGCTTAGATATCCAACGCTATTCGCTTGGCACGGATCCCCTCTTCAGAATTGGCATTCTATCATTCGCGAAGGTCTCCATTTCAAGCAGGCAAGCCATGGAAGGGCTTTCGGAGATGGGTGTTATCATTCCATGGATATCAATACCAGCATGAACTATTCGGGCATGTACTCGTATGCGTACACGTCCGGAGGGTTGTCTGCGTTCAGAGGGTGGTCCCAAAGCGAGCTCAAGATTACTTCGGCGCTTTCTATGAACGAAATTGTCAACGCCCCCAAGGAGTTCGTCAGTCGATCTCCGCACCTTGTGGTCGCACAGCTTGATTGGATCCAAACACGATATCTATTCGTCAAGTGCAAAGCCCACGTGGCAATCCCGGATGTATCTTTGCCATCACAAGAGCACCAGCAAGATCCGCATATGACACCTTCAGGTACGACGGGCAAGATAGTAATACCGGCTACCGCTGTATCACTTTCTAGGAGGACCGCCACGCAAGGAACCGCAAATGTGAAGGGAAAGGCGAAGGGCACATCCGTCGATCCCATCCTAATGGATGGCAGCTCGGATGACGATGATGCCGCAAGCGTTGCGACGCTTAGCGAAGACCGATCCATCTTAGAGGACGACGACACCAACACCATCTGCATCGACAACGACGGGATCTACGAGGACGACAACGACATCGTCCTCCTCGGCGCCAGCAACACCAAAGAAAACCAGTCCCCCTCTCGGCCCAAACCCCCCGACGTCATGGACTTCACCCCCGGCCGCCTCGACAAACAAACCCTCCCGCTCCTCGCCGAACCCAGCTACGCCACCCCAGCCGCCACCAAGCGCCTGCAGACCGACCTGCGCATCCTACTAAAACTACAGTCGCGCACCCCTTTGCACGAGCTAGGCTGGCACATCGACTCCGCGCTACTAGACGACAACCTGTACCAATGGATCGTACAGCTGCACTCCCTCCCCACCGCCCTGCCACTCGCCTCCGACCTCGCGCGCGCCGGTCTCGACAGCGTCGTATGCGAGCTGCGATTCCCACCAAGCTACCCGCTCGCGCCGCCATTCGTGCGCGTCATCCGCCCGCGGTTCCTGCCCTTCTTGCACGGGGGCGGGGGGCATGTGACAGCGGGGGGCGCGATGTGCATGGAGTTGCTGACGAATAGTGGGTGGAGCCCGGCGAACACGATCGAGAGCGTGCTGTTGCAGGTGCGGCTGGCGATGATGAGTACGGAGCCGAGACCTGCGAGGTTGGAGAGGAGGGGGGGGTATGCTGGGGTGGGAGGAGGAGGGGATGGCGGGATTTATGGAGAGGGCGAGGCGATGGATGCGTATGTAAGGGCGTGTAAGGTGCATGGGTGGGAGGTGCCGGAGGGGTTTAAGGAGATGAGGAGGGCGGCGGGGTGGATGGAGATGTGAGGGGAGGAGGAGATAATACGGGGGTTGAGAGGGGAGGGAATGGAAGAAAAGATTTGGCGTTAGGCTGAGTATGCACGTTCGGCGATACGGTTACTAAAGGGCATGAGATAGGGCTTTGCGCAAGCGCCTGTCAAACAGTGGCGTCTCGGGATATGGAGAGAGCAGGACAGAATGAGGTTGCAAAGCGGAGTTTCGCTGAGGTGTCTATTGACTGGCCAGTCTGGCGTCTAGAGGATAGCGGAATGGAGCGACGGCTGGTTGCTTCTCAGGCTTTACATTTGCCACTGGACACAGATTCCAAGTAGAGGATTGCTTATTAGAGATGCAAAACATCTGGCATCAAAATGCTTTCATTAGTAATTATTTTACAGTATTTGTCTGTGATCGTGACACATCTACATGCAATCAGACAAAATAGCTGCCGTTATAGATTAAGTCATAAATCCATCATTCGCAGAGAAATCGTCCCGGGGTATCGCGCATTCGAATCAACTTCCTCCGACTCGGAGGTCAGTACTCCATAACGAACCATGAATCTAGCACCAGCCAATGGTAAACTTCCAAAGCTTTTCGTAGCAAACCATGATGTCTTCCCATAATGGTAGTTTTGTCCACAATCATGTGTTCATATAAACTCCGATCCCTGCTTCTAGGCTCCAACGCCCTTCAACATCGGCGATGCTTCATCATTATCCAGAGAAGCGTGATCCTGGCATACAGGCCGTCCGTGGAATTGTGTCCAGACGGACTTGATTGTTTTCAGTTATTAATAGTGAAAGGCGTGGGTGCAGGGGCGGTAGGGGTATTCTCCTCACTCGCCGGAGCCGTTTCATGGGAGAAACGGTCGTCTGTTAGAAGCCCGGCGACATCTTGCAAGCTTTGAGAGTCATTACTCAAGAGCGGTCCAATACTTCCACTCGACGTGGCATTTGGATAGCGACTAACATTTCGCGGCATCATCTCGTGAGATTCTAGGATAGGTCGGGAGGGTCGACGGCCTATTCTCGTGGTTGGCGTAAATAGGCCACCTAGATCTGACAGTAATGCCCTTGAGCCCCTCCGAGATTGATCTTGGGCAAAATCGTGTGCAATCGTGGTGGCGCTCGGCGATTGTGTTATAGAGCCCGGCCCGTTCTCCAGAAGACCGCCGACGTCAAAGAACGTCACATTCCGACGTGGGGAAGCAACTGTGATCTCTCCAGGACTTGGAGGATTGTCGTGATGGTACTCGAGATGACTTGCTTCACCGGAGCTGTCGAATTTGCTGCCGAGCTCCGGAAACTGCCAGTCAGGATCTAAACCAGCGTCTCGACGAGCTGCAGGCAAGGCCACAGGTGCAGGGCGAGGTGCGGACGGCAGATGGCGGCCCTCGCCGTCGAGTCTGAATCCGTGGCCTCTGAAAAGATCTTCATCACTATCGCGTCGGTTGCTACTCAAAGTAGGCCTTCGGGTTGATACCTGTTCGATGCTGTCTGTTGTGGATCCAAATTTATACTTGGGCTTTTTCAAGCCGCGATCTCTGATGAATGAACCAATCACCAGCGCATTGGATACAGCAGCAGCGGCGAGCATCTCCGCGGACGCCCAAACGGTTCGATATTGCTGCCTTCCTTGATGACGTATCACGGCTGGCATCCGATACGCGGTGATGACAATCAGGATGAAGGAGAGGCCGAAGAGCACGACCAGGGAGAGCTTACGTTTAAGGGGCATCGCTGAACGAAGGATGATAGGAACAGGGAAAGCGACGAGGAGAACATCGGTGATGATGTCGGCTATGCCCATGGTTAGAAGTTGAGCGAAGCCTTGACGACAGTGTGGGCCTGGGTCCGGAACCACTTGCCAATAATGGTCGAAGGGTTGGCATTCGGCCAGGTCCGCAATTACAGTAATCAAGAAGGTGATGACGAGAAAGATGCGGATGAACCTCAGGCCAGTCTCATAGCTCTTCCGCCACATGGTATCGGTGAGACGCTTGAGAAATTCGGAGACGGTGAATTTGGCAGTCCATATGAAAAGCGCATAGAATATGCGAGAAGCCAGCACCAGCCTGGATCCGATAGAGCGGTGGTAGATTTCCCTTTCAGTGAGATTGGTCGCGATGACGTTATTCGTGCCATAGAGAAGGATGACATGAACGAAGGCCATTCGAATCATGAGCGGGATAATACTCAGCGCCATAATCTTATCTTCTCGAAAAAGTCGCTCGGTCCGTATGTAGCGCCCACATATCCGTAACAGGATAATGACAAACGAGAACATGGTCGTCCACCACGAGAACAATAATGTGGGGTTATTTTCGAGTCTCGTCCTGGGTTCTGGCGGCGACGAGGAGTAAACGGAGCCATACGAGCCATACGAACCCATCGTTTGCTCAGTTCATGCCCACCACCTCCGAGGAGGGGCGAGCAGCACGTAGTGGAAGGTCAGGGATAGCTGAATGCGGCAGTCAGACGGCGCACCAGCAGGCGCCCCAAGGATGTTGTCATGAGGATGATTAATGTTGAACCTAGCGATTAAGAGCAGCGATCAAGGCATGGGAAATAGAAGCGGAGAAGTGAGAACAGCGAAGATGGGGGGAAAGGAGCTCGAGGGACGAGGGAAGAGGCAAGGCAACGGACGAGGCAATGGATGATGGGCGAAGGGAACTAGCGATGATAATGGGCAGGCGGTGTTGGCCGTGGTACAAGTAGCCACGCGATAACTAGCGAGTGATGAGTGATGGGAAGGGCTATGGCATGGTCTCGGTCGGCTCGAGATAAGCGGCCAAGACAACAGCTGTCAAGGGTCCGGACTCGATCTCGATAACGAGCCGAGTCTTAAACCGGAGGGTGCTGCGGTGGCGGCCCCTCGGCAAGCTGGGAAGAGGCCAGGAGATTTTATTCCCAGCCGGAGGAAGAGGACTCGGAGGCTGGTGGGACGGGGATGGGAACGGGTCCACGATGCCAAGCTCAAGACCATCACGACTTGAAGAAGACTCAAAATAGCACGAACCCTGTCTCTCATCTCCTTCTCGAGGTAAGAAGCGGCCGGTGTGCGCCTTTTGAGCCCTTGCCACAATCAACCAATATTATCGCTTCCAGCCAACGGCCGAGCCTCGGGGCCCACGACTCGGGGCTGGTGGGGGTCACTGGGGTGCATCACAGGGCGCCAGCTGATCAGGGCGCGGCAGGGGTTCGAGCACGCGAACACGCGGAGATCGTGACATCAGCCGAGTCTGGTTAATTTCCATCAAGTAGACACCTATTTCACCTCCTCTTCAGGCTCTGTCTTGACCCTTTTGGATATCATCTCTATAATGGCGCTGCAATCGACATATACTAATCTGTCCCTGCTGCAGATCCCGCTGCAGTGCATAGTTCCTGGCGCGCATTTAACCTTACTCGAGCTCCTGGGCACGTCGCACCACCTTGCAGCCAGATATCGTCAGGTTTTAGCGACTGTTCGATAAGTGCTAGCCATGGACACGGCTGGTGAGAACACAGCGCCTAATATACGTACCGGGGCCGAGAACAAGCTACCGACGCCACCAAAACCTCTTGTCGATTGGCTTGCAGCCGCCATTTCCAATGATTTCAAGCCAAGCGATCCTATTTGGGCTTGCGGCGATGCTCTACTCTCGGCTCTCCAAATTTCGCCAAATCAAGTAGTTCGTCTTGCCCATGAAAAGCTTCACAGCTTCCCACATCAAGACGTGCCCATATATTGGAGAAGACTCTTTGAAGAGGCCTCGCTGCATGTGGCCTTGAAAGCGATGCAAGGAGTTATGACGAATGAACGCATTGATCATAGTCAGTCATCAAGTTCATCTCAGCTGGACTGGATCTCGATTGTAGTTGAAACCCTCGATAAGGCGGCTATTATATCAGGTTTGCCAGGACGAGAGCAACTTGTTCATCGTCTGATAGACGGTTTAGAGAACGTTCTGTATGATTCATGTAACCAAGACCGTCGGGACCAGAACGAACCATATATGAAGCGTCGCAAGATCGAAAGGGCTATGATGGTTCCCAACAGAGAGGTACTTCAATTTGCAACTCATTTCTTTCACAAGCCCAAAATTCTGCATGCCATTCCTGCACACAGTAACCTACCCTTCGACCAATTCCAAGACCATTTGCTTGCTAACCGTGGCTCTCCAACTCCACTTATCATCCAAGACGCCTTGGTCTATTGGCCGGCTCTGAGTGATCCTTCCAGAAGTTGGTCAGACCCACATTACCTCCTACGCAAGACTCTAGGAGGCCGAAGGCTTGTACCCGTGGAATTTGGCCGGAGCTACACTGACGCTGGATGGGGTCAACGCATCATCACATTCCGGGAATTCATGAGTAATTGTTTACTGCGGAAGTGCAGTGAAGCTACTACGTTATCCGGCTGGAACGTCGCCGCGGAAGAGGAGCCGGAGCAATCGGAAAGGCATTCGGGTGCTACACAATGTTCAGCAAACAGTGAGTATCAAACGTCGAAGCGCAAAATAAACCTCACTGGATACTTGGCACAACATGATTTGCTCTCCCAAATTCCTTCATTACGCTCCGACATTGCCATCCCAGATTACTGCTATTGCGCAACCGCGGCCACGCCTCAAGAGTCGGAATCCATGTCATCATCCGACGAACCTTTGATGAATGCATGGCTCGGTCCTGGTGGCACCATCTCACCTCTCCATACTGATCCGTACCACAATATATTCTGCCAGGTGGTCGGATCCAAATACATTCGACTCTATGCGCCAGACCAGACGTCTCATCTGTACCCCCACGGAATAGATGAACAGGGTGTTGATATGAGCAACACCAGTCAAATCGACCTGCAGCCTTTCATTTCACGGGATAAGGGAGGTCCCGTCGATGTCCCGCGGGGTCATGATTCAGAGAATGCAGCATCGGAATCACCGGTCGCGGAGCGGTTTCCTCTTTTCGAAAAGGCACAATATGTGGAGGGACTGTTGGGCCCTGGAGACTGCTTGTATATTCCAAAGGGATGGTGGCATTACGTTGAAAGCTTAAGTACGAGCTTCAGCGTGAGTTTCTGGTGGAACTAGGTCACTTTTGATCCTTCCGGGATGTAACTGTAGGAGAATGGAAATTAGCCAAGCCAGAGTAGGCATCTCTGTAGGCACAGCCTAGTCTGATAAGGTACCTCGATAATCGATGCTGGTAGCTCGGCTTCGTTATCTTTTCCGTTAGACCTAGATAGCGAATGCCGCTAACAGCCGCAAAGTCGCAAAAGTGAGAAGATGCATCTGAACTTCATGATTAACACGCCTTGTGAGAGAAAATTTTGTAGCCCAAGGCAACTGACCTGGTGATGCTGCGCACTGGTTACGTACCTGAAGGTGTAACTGCGGGCACCTACAAACCCTGTCGTAGGACTCCGTACCTGAAGCTGCAAGTCTCGCGCCTTTCTTTGTTCTTAGAACAATTGACACACTTATCTTCAACGCATCTAAGCTCAAAGCAATCCTGAGTATTCTGAAACCCTAGGCGGACTCATCGCACTTGGGTACCTCACTACCAAGACTTTAAGTTCTCGTTTGCCTGTCCTCGCTACTCTCAATTCCGCGGATTGCTATCCTTGATACACCAGCAATCATGACATCGAAAGAGCTACCAGAAGCTTCGGTATCCGAAAGATGGGAGCGAGGTCCCGACTACTGGGAGGAATTTGGTCCTGACTGGTGGCAGCCTAGCTTTTGGTCTGCTCCGATCCGGCGGCATAAATGGAAGATCTTGGCTTTGCTTATAGTACTGTTGTTGTACTACTTCTTCTACGAGCATAGGCCAATCATAGACAAGGTTCCCCAGGATCCTTGGAGTGCCAAGAAGAAAAGGATTCTCCACCTCGACTGAAACGGCTCTTCGCTTTACACCTCAATGCTGGAAATGGCATTGGGATGGGCTGCAGCAAGCAGATACTGTGCTGTGTCTTCTCCGCGTTGTTGAAGTCTTAATGTATCGAGTACTGCCACGTTTCCAGTACAGTCGTTCTCCGCAACCAACTGGAATCTACGTCGCCCTCTTCGCAGCTTCTGCGGCTACTCGCGCCATCGAAAATGCAGGATCAACTACCTATACCTCAAGGATAGTGACTGATGACAGCTAGTCGGGCAGCTCTTCTCGAAGGATCTTTCTTAATCAAGGAATTCATAATTGGACGCCGCCTCATCTATCAGCAGTATGTCAGTGGGTTTGGATGGTCATTCGGGAAACATTCGTGTATTCGATTCTATGGGCGACTATACGAGGCAAATCTCTTTCCTACCATATGCAGACGCTCGAAACAGTGAGAAAGTGGTAAAGTCCAATCCCGACCGCGGCTGCTGCCACTCCAACAGTACCAGGACAATGATCGCCTACGTGATGAAGGAGGAGCAAGGCGCGAGCGTTGGTAGATGCATCGTGTAGGATGGCACAGATCAAGTGCTTCTCGAGGTTCATCGGACACGGAGAGACGACAACGGCTCGGCCAAGGTCAAGCTTGTGGTGCATGGAGATGAGCAGCTTTGAGTTTGACTCGCTGATGGGGAAGAAATAGCGCTATGTGCCGGATCGGATCTGACGTTTAAGGAGAGTCTGATACGTACACAAGCCTCGCTCAAGTCAAAGAAATCTTATCAAACTCCTTGATAGTAGCTCGAACTTGCGATAGCGTGTCGGCTTTGACGAAACTAACAATGAAGCTATTATGGACTCGATCGGCGTTAGTCTTACTCATCGTCATAAGTGCGTACTTCTCGTAAATTGGCTTATAGAGTAACGTAATAGACCACGATCTTAACATCGTAACCGGGGGAATATATTCTATCACGAGACACACATGTCCAGCAATATAGCAAAGTTTCTATCTTGAGACAAGCAGCGTATCTAGGCAACATGTTCATCGGCAAGAAGATAAAATTATTGAGCTGCAGGGAGCTACGTTCAGGCTTGGTCGCAAGAAGTGAAGAACTGGGTAATGGATCGATTTTGTGAAAAAGCTACTCTTTGGAGTATCCATATGGAGCATGTAATGTCGGCCCGGGTAAAGGACAGAGGTGATCCAGGTGAAGTGAAATATGGGGCTTTTCACTTTATATTGTACGGTCCTGGGGTGTAGAAACAACGCAGTGTTGCTTGACTGTAGGTACGTAAGCTCCTAAGCCAGACCAATATTCTGTTCAAAGAACTGTCCCCATTTACAACTTTACTTCAATGGTCCACGGATCCTCTACCACGATGAATACCATAAGCCCACACTGTATATCCTGTCCTAAGTAACAATTGACGCTCCCACTGACCTTGCTGCACGTCAAAAAACTCAGTCAAGGTACTTGACTTGGCGTGAGTAGGCTTTCGTATCACACTTATCTTCATCAACGCAGGCCCCCAGAAAAACTCCAACCTATTTATACTCAAGATAACGGCATTTCGTTGTCTTCGTCGAGTTTGGAACACACTATGTCGCTCAATCACACAAAGACACGTCAACAAATCCAGCCCACGTTGTTCACCGCGAATCGTGTCGTCTTTCAGTCCTCCAATTTAAGAGATACTGATATCAGTCTATCTCTCACCGTTGTAGCGTCTTAGTGTTTCCGAAATTACACTTTCAGCTCGTATTATGATTAAAGTTGTGACATTCACCTGACCGTCCGTGCCGTTCTACTCTGTTGCATTGAAGGTTCAATTATTGCAAGATTAGATTAATTTGAAACTGTTTGCTGCATAGTCCAAGTACTTCTATGTTCCATTGCTTGGACTGATGTCTTGCTTCCTGAAGTTCACATCATCTCTGAGCATCTGTTTGCTGCGATCGGGTTTCTTGTGAAGATCATAATGAAAGACTCCCCTGGTTTCTTCCTGTTTTCATTCCTCGTCTGGATAGCCTATGCTACGGGCGGTGTTCTGCGGGGCCGTCAGAGTTCTGACCCTCCGGGATATGTGATCACACCATCTAACGCTTCTACATTACCAGAGCCCACTGCTGGCAACGCTAGCACCACCCGCCCTGGCAAGTTCGAATGGCATTTCCGGAAAACGTGCACCCCAGAACAGATGGCAAATGTCACGGAAGCATGGGACGATTCGAAGTTTTTCGCAGATGCTTTTGCTTCATGGAAGCCAAAGGCAGACTACCAAGCAGCGGTTGACATGTATATGGGTACTAGAAGCACATACTCGAATTACCAAGGACATAATTTTCCAGAGCAAATTCAGGGTAAATAATCTGTCCTTCTCCCCTAGCCTAAGGACTTGGTGAGGCCACAACCAACGTTGTGTATATCTGTAGACACAGTCGAAAGAATGCTAGGGCTCTATGACGGGAAGTCTACTTACGGCCATGCCTACCTTTGGGTGTATTGCAACGAAGACAGCTTCTGGTTCAAGAAATGCGGGCAAGCCGATGGTCCCAGCGTTTTTTTGGCGTGGGAAGATGAAGACAACTTCTTCAACAACTGGTATATCACGTTCTGTCCACCTTTCTTCGATCCCAAATGGGCAATACCGCTCATTGATTTGGTCGATAAAATTGAAAAACATGCCGTTGACAAGACTATTATGGAGTTGTATACGGCACCACCCGGGTCGCGAGCGTATGTCTTCTTCCATGAGGCCTTTCACATGAGTCAAATCGTGACGTCTCCGGGGGCACTGGACTATGCGTATAGCCCTGAAGGGGTATGTAATCTCAGCAGGGACTATAACACAGATAGAGCGGTGTACAATGCAGACTCCTGGGCCATGACTGGTCTAGCAATTTGGGCGCAGCAGCTGTTTGAACTTGACGTACCTCCGTACCCGGATAGATACCATGAAAACTCCGCATCATACGACAGCTCTCTATCAACAGCGAACAACAGCCAGCCTCTCGACATCCTCTATGTCGAAACGGAAGGTGTCATCCCCGAGGGGGCCTCCCCCGTGCCAAAGGGCTCTCCGTACTTCGTGGACCCCAACCTCTGGGACATCTATGCCCCAGTGTCTGGCTTGGGCCTCGTGAGCTCGACGCCAAGCACCAGCTTGAGCGCCACATCCACACCGCCTCCCACTACCACCACCACGAGCAGCACCTCAGCCGCAGCCCCCAGCTGCCTCGGGAATCAAGTCGAAGGCTCCTGCACCGCTGGCACCTACCCCTCGCTCGCCCCCTACAGCGGCGTGCAAGCGCCCGTCTGCGAGAAAGCCAACGGCGCAGGCACACAGCCACGACTGAACAGCGCGAGCGCGTCGTCGGCCGCCGCCACCTACTGCAGCGAGCTGATCGCGAGCTCGACGGTGCTGAATCCGACGGCGGCGCCGTCGGCGCCTGCGATCGTGGGGAACGGGGCGGCGGAGAATGACGGACATCTCGCGGTGGCGGTGATCTTCGATGTGTCGTCGTGCCCGCAGGACAAGTCGAACTCGACGCTGGATTTTGCGGGGTTGGGCCAAGAGGAGTGTGAGATGGATTTGTTTGGGGCGATTGGCGAGATGTGTAGTCAGGACTCGCAGTGGCCGGGTTATAATCCGGATTTCACGATTGAGGGTGGGGCGTATTTGGCGGACTGTGGACTGTGGAGTGTGACGGGACAGACATAGTGGGGATGTTTAGCTGGTGAAGATGTCATGCCAGCCTGTGTTGGTTGGTATCCGTGCCAGGATTCTTAGTGCCTTGGATCCAGCAATGAGCATCTTGAAGGTAGCGATGTACGAAATACGACACGATCTGAACAGTTTGCTCAGATGCTGTCTGTACGTAGCATCAGCATGCAATAGTAGTTAGACTTATAGTTTCGAAGGCTTTAAATCTCCGCAGGACTCTTGAGCCTTGCCTAAACGGATCGAGCATAAGTTTTGGACCAACGAATCTCAATCTCCGGCTTTCAATCCCAGATTTGAGATAGTGCTTCATGAAGTACCTGATATCGAACATTGGGTCGAAAACAAGGAGGTTAGATGTACCATCAGTACGTCTTTCGAAGCCGACTATCGTAAGCGAATGGCCTAGACGTTGAAGGAAGACAGGGGGGAGCTCGGTCTGCTCGACTTTCGACAAAGTAGACAAGGTCGTAGAAGTCTTCGTGGCGGATCGAAAATATTGCTCTACTGAAGCCAGAAGTGATTCGTACGCAGCTAAGCCATCATCCGTCTCTCGATGAAGGTTGGCTCGGCACGGAATCTCAATACTCCTAAATAGAGCTTGAGCCTGAGTAGCGATTGTGAGCATAGCCATATCAAAATGCAAAGGCCTTAACCAAAGGCTAGATGCTATAATATCTTGGCATAGTACTTGTCGTCCATTGATCAGGAGTGGAAGATAGGCATGAAGATATGCATCACAATAAAAAACGACTCGAAAACATACTTCTGGTGTGCCAATATATTTTCTAGTGCCCTTAATGCCACCCGTGTCGATTCGCCCATCAGCATTTATCCCCTTATCCCAGGCGCACTCGATGAGAAGCTGCAATTGCGGCACCGAGGGTAAGCTAGATGCAAAAACTTCATGGCCTGGAGCAGAGACGCCGCGGACATAAGATATTAGCATTTGAATATTTCGATATCCGCATAATTGCCCCTGACCCGGCTTCTTCGCAATGTGGATGGTAGATGGGTGGCACAGAAAGCCGGATTCTACAGAGTCATCGCGATCGCAGAGTTCAGCGAGAGCATTGATGACACCTGAAACCTCATGACCTGAGCGTCGTAAGCCTCGTATAGCTCGAGCATGGGCTACAAGGCTTCTTGAGGCGCTCACCACTACTTTCGAGTGACCGACGCCACATGAAGAGAGATACTAATGGAAAAACAGAAGAGCCTTCGGATCGTATCTTTCTTTCTCGGCGTCCAATTTCCAGCGGCGAATTGTGATCGAGCGAACCGCTTCTACATATAGATTCGAGATCGGAAGTCCGGCTGGCCTCAGCTTAAGCGAGACGTTTTACACCGTTTCGGCTAGGCGCAGATAGGGAGGCAGCTGGTCGCGAGCAGCGAATCTTGGCAAAAAGCTTGACCCAAAGCTTGGCTTCATCCCTGCCGCTACCCCAGAATTGATGTCATTCTACATGCAAACAGGGCCGGACTGCCAGTCATTATCCACCGGGGACCCTCAACCAAGGTCTGCGCCTGCTGGCGGTAACTGACTAACAAAGTTTGGTGACGGCCGTCGGTGAATCTGGAATGTGAAACCGAATCCCAGTCCCCTGCTCAAGATAATACTCCCTCGTTTGCCCGCCGCCTACACCTCCTTCTCCAGCTTCTCCCTCCATCTTCCTCGCCAACCACAGCTCCTCTAGTCATCAGTCTTGTCCTCAAGCAACACACATACCTATCCGTTGCTACCCTTCTTGACTCAGTATCACCAGCGTTCAGCAACTCTCGCAATGGCTCCTCAACCTACGACCCCGAGCAACACTCAGCCCGAGCAGCCTGCTCAGGCTCATGTCCCAGGCTCGGCTCCTCAGGACACCGTTTCCCAGCAACCCGTAAGTTATCCGCAACAAAGTCCATTCAAGATCTCCTTCTGATGCCAAGTCGTGGTGGCAGTCTCGTGCGATGCAAAACATGGAGTTCCAAGAAGCCGCCAAGGAAGAGCCCAAGATGTCAATGAGGGGTGGTGGATGCATCGCCGACTGGTAACCAAGCATCATCCCATCCCACTACATATCCCGCTGACTTTTCATGCGTAGCTGCGCTGCCTTCCTGTGCTTCGAATGTTGCAAGGTAAGCATTCCAAATTCTCGCCGTCGCTGGTCTAGTAACTAATCCTTTTTCTAGGATTGCTGTGAGGACTGCTGCTAAACGAAGATCTCCGAAGCCCCATGGATGGGCCAGAGAAGCGGACGCTCACCACAATCAAAGACACTTTTTACATCGGCGTGGACCAGGGAGGAAAGCAAGAGGTCTCTGACAGTTGCAAGGATACTGTATCTGTTCTTTGCTTGGCTTGCCTAGTTTCATCAATTACATAATGCTGTGACAGACAAACGAGTTTCTTAGCTTCTACTTCGGCTTGGATTATAAGTCATTGACTATTATACGTTCGTTCCATTCTTGGATATCGCCAATTGAGAACCCCTTCGCAATGGTTGCCTTCAGGCCTTACCGCTGAGAAACGTTCTAATCCAGATCTTCCAGCTAACGTCATATGCGATCTCATGTAGACGGGACATTTATTATGTTTCATAAACGAGCATGCGATGGACCTTGTTCATCTTGGTTTCACTTGATTCACGTCGTGATGTTCAATAGCAATGCAATGCAAGTATGGCGTCTTTGCTACTGGGGACTGCCTTGGCCAGTACCACATGCCGCCTGAAAGAAAATGCTTCTGGGTGTGAACTCATCGATATTGTCTGCTTTATTGACTGAAGGCGACAGGCCATTTTACACATGCTACAATCTATTGCCACTCCTGGAGATACCAAGGCTTTATGGAGCTACCTGGCCCGCGCTAGCACATCAAGGCAAGGCTTTCCTTCCATTAAGATTGTATCCGTGCAATTCGTCCAGTTCCTATAGACTTAATTGTCCATGCTTCATCGGAGGCTGCTTGCAGCGCTGGCGCTCCGAATTCCCAATTGTTTAGTGCTTAAAAGTACCTAAGCTATGTTTTACCAAAGAGTTCATTCGGTGTACGAAGAAAAGCAATACAGGAGCGCCGAGGCAGCGCAACAGGAGACTTCCTAAAGAAGCTTCACACCCATGTCCTAGGATCTTAAGATCTAGTGTTACATCCTTACTCATTCCGACCAGGAAAGAAGTGGAATTATAGAAAGACAGCGAGAGATTTTGCCCTGAGCTAAACTAGGAAGAATCTCCTACCAAGCCTTGCTTATCTAGGTATCTGACCTAGCCCGACGATTAGGTACGGAGTACCAACGATACCTGTCTCTCAGATGCGTTGCCAGTACTAATAGTTCACGTGATAGAATTCGACAAATGCTGCAAGTCGTTCTCCTTAAGGTGTCGCAAAATGCTAGTTAGTATTCGGATAGAGAGGTAGACCGATATGCTTACCTTATGTTATTTAGGGAATGGAAAACATGCCCTAACCCTTGGACCGAGCCCTGTGATTGGTCGAATCAGGGGAGCGTATTGTGTACCTCGAACACCTTAAATAGTAAGTCGCCTATCACCCACCATTCACTCCTTTTGAGTCTTGCAAAGTGCCACATGACAGCAACGTGTTTGTATAGCTTACATACTGTCTCTTTGACAGTCATGTTCGCCTCGTCTGCGAGGCTATACAATTAAACAATGAGGTCGACCTCTCCAACCTCCGCCCCTCTAGCCCTCAAGCCTCCAACAACGTATCGAACGAATTCTCTAGGTTGGGCAAAATCAGATTGCCACACCTGCCAATCAACGTCTCGTTCCTGCGATCGAAGGAGACCGCGGTGCGATGCGTGTACGGCTGAAGGCAATCTATGCGGTGGGTACATACAAAAGTTAAAATGGCAAGGCGAAGGCCGGAAGACGCGATCTGCACGGGCGAAACAGACTCTCGTCCCCAATTCTGGTGGTCGTGAAGCCGCGCCGAACACGACAGAGTACGCATTCGTGCAAGAAGATGGGAGAAAGAGGAGAAAGCGCACGAGGATTCGCGAGACTTCCGGATCCAACTCGTGGGAAAAACCAGTCGAAGTATCATCCCCGACGCTTGACGCAGACTCAAGGGTAGGCAGAAGGCTTTCTGGACGTCGGACAACCCTTACTCCAGTGCTCTACAGTCGCCAGCCCGAGTTCTTTCAGCTGCCGTCCTCCACCCTTGACCAGCTTGCCTTCTTCACGTGGAGATTTAGCCCAGTCACTCTGACCTACGAGATCAAGGCCAACCCATGGCAAGCATGCCTTCCCCAAATCGACCAGGCCCCCTTCCTCCTGGACGCGGTACGAGCGCTGGCTATCAGGCATCGATCACACCTCGAAGAGACCCCGGAAACCCTCTCGGTACTAGAGCTCAAAGATAGAGCATTATCCTCCTTTGCGCAAACAATCAGAACGGTGCCACTTGAGGTGGGCATATCAATGTCGCTGATACTCATTGGCATTGACTTCGCCGAGTCCGCATCTGGTAATTGGATCGTTCACCTTCAGGGTGTACGTAGGATGATTGAAGCTGCTGGAGGCATACAGCTGGGAGATAGTTACATGCATCTCAGAGCTCAAATCGCGCAGCTAGTCTGGTATGACACCATCATCGCTTTACTGGCTCGGAAAGGCCCTGTCTTCCCGCGAGAGGATGTCGAGTACGTCATATCGTGGAAGAGCGAGTCACAGCTCATGCTTGCACTCAACGGCTTCCCGGACTCAGCATTTCTGGACATGTATGATATCGCCGAAGCTGCGACGCAAGCGTGTTCACTCTCAGCCGGACATGTGACCGGGCTCGAAATGAAACTCTGGCTGGCGCGCTTCGAGACCGAGCAAGGCGCTACGGACAAGGAGATATCTGCACTTACAGACTGCTGGAGGCTTGGGCTGCTGCTCTACTGTACTAGAGTCTTCCATCAGGGAGATGTAGTGAAGCGGAAGGCTTACTTACTTGCAGAGGAGATCATGTGGCTCGTTCATGAGCTTCCTCCATATTCCCACAAACAGAAGCAAGCTGTTCTGCCTCTTTTCCTGGCAGCCTGTGAAATGGAGTCGTTTCGATTCCGTCGCATCGCCATGGATTTCTGCGAGAGATGGAAGAAGATATCTGGCATTTGGCTCAACCAGACCATGATCGAGCTTTTGCAAACCGTGTGGACTGCGGTCGACGAGAACCCTGACAAGGATATCTGGTGGGGTGATATAATCACTCCTTCGTCAGAGTCTGGCTTCTTGTTTGGATGATTGAAAGCCGTAAACGGTCAAGAGTATTAAGATCTTAAGCTTTACCGAGGACTCTAGATGGAAGTCTGATCTAATCTGGTAGAATCCGTCGAACAACGTCGTAAGGCTTGGCAATGCTCTTTGATACGCGCCGGCGGCTCATAGGACCCTCCTGGAAACACTTGGGATGACGGTAAGCTCAGGACTTGCATAAACCTCTCGTTTAAAGCTGTAGACCCTTGGTTATCATTCGCTCACATGTACTGAGCCTGTTTTATGTTTTCACTTTCAGCTAACAACTCTTCTGGAACAATTAACGAATCACCTTTTACCGGACTAGATCAGATTAGACTAAGTTCGAGTCGTATCTGGCAGTGGTATGAACATATACTGTTCAGCTACATGCGGCTATATTAGAAGCTGACTCTACGAAGACCTTCACGGTTTCTGCAAATCCTTTCCGTTTCAATTTCCTGCAATCTTCCAATCAAGCTTGATCAACTCTTTTCATCATTAATCTACCACATATCCCCATATTTCTCCTTGCCCTGCGCATGTGATCAGCTCAAATTATACTACTGTATCTCTTTCGCCGGCGGCAGTCGGGTACTCACTGGGTGCAACATCAGCATCGGATTTTTGAGGTCAACCCAACCCAAGAATGGGCGACTGAGACCATATCCAACTCTCTCTTGGAGCCACTCTGGAAGCTCTTTGATCTTCTTAATGTCGTTGGCCAGATATTGGTTCTCCTCTTGCCTCATCCATCCCCTGGTACTGAACGTCGAATATACCAGCCTCTCCTGGTCCTTGGTCTTGTTCGCACTACCACCGTGGAAGCAGCCTGAGAGCATCATGAAGCCATCGCCTGGCGTAAGCTCTGCATAGAACGTCTGATCTTCGCGGGGCGGCCCTTCGGAGTAATCCCATAGGTGGCTGCCTGGGATGAAGCGCGTTGCTCCATTCTCCTTTGTCGTTCTCTTTCCGCCAAGGAAGAAGCCAATGCCGGCATCGCGACCAAGTTCATGCTCAGCCACAGCAGGGTGGTTGGGATGATGGATTACATCATCCCGATGGAGGGCCTGGTTTTGGGCTCCAGGGCTAATGGAAAACACGATTGTGTTGTTTAGCTGCGGCCCAGACACTGACACTTTATTCTCCTCACCGACCTGTTTCAGAACAGCTTTAGCTTCCTTTGCTTCGATAGTAAAGGTCTTATCTTACCCAATTCCACTTCAGTGTGCTCGTCAGGAGGGCGTCAGTGACACCAAGCCAGAGTGGGTGTCCGACGATGCGCAAGGCGAAAGTGTTGCTCTTGCCAATCATGCCGAAGGCACGACGTGTTTCTGGTGGGAAAATCGTACCTGAGAGACTCATTTAATTATCTGTCAAGACCGGAGGGCTCTCGAATTGTACCCTCCCACGGCTTGTCCTCATCAAGCCACGGACGGACGTCTGCTTCAATCTCACCGAGCTCCTTCTCAGTGAGAATGTTACGGACGATGACTCCGCCGGCAACTTTCAGCGCATCCACTACTTCGTCAACAGACACTTTAGCGGCATCAAATTCCTTCACTTCCGGCAATGGTGACTTAGAGCTCTTGAGTTCCTTCTTTGCCTTAGTCGCAACAGGGGCAACCTGTTCCTCAACTTCGACCGTACTAGGTGCCATGTTGCCAAGATATAATCGTGATGGATCTTATAAAGATATAGAATGAATAAGTCTCTGAACCGGAGCATCTGCTGAATATCTTTTTATAATGGAAATGGACACTACGGATGTCCAGGAACTAAACCCATGTGATCAATCATGCTCGGTTGCCATTCTGGGACAGCAATTTCGGGAAGGTAAGCGTATTTATAGTTTGTCACGACTCTCTTCATTCACGAAGATGATCTTCACTTCTTTGAACCTCTTGGTCTCATGATACTCCGGTGTCTCTAATCGAAAAGGCGGGCCGGGATGCTCGTGCCCAAATAGGAAAGAGAGAATCCCTGCCCCTCAGCTGCAGCTAAAATGTGAGACAGCTAGACACCTTGCCTAGTGAATAGGTACATTTGCAACAAAAATCTATTACATTGGTCCGAGGACCAGTCATAGCCCCTCGCCGATTTGGGCCCTCTATTACTACTTTTGATGTTCGCTCGCTTGTACATTGCTTACGGTAGGAACTTGAAAAGAATTCTATTTAGGAAAGAGAGATGCATCAAACTTAGCATGTGCTAATTACCGTACGCTTACTTGGGAAAGGCTTTGGGCTCTTAGCTTGTATTTGCGCTCGCCTTCTACTATCTTTTCAGACATCCCACCATCCTTGGCGGCCTTGAAGGTCGGCTCAAGAATCATTTGCGAGCTGCCATTGCCTATTTAGGTCAAAGATTGTAGCGAGATTCGATCTGGGCCGGCTCGCCAATCTTGCCCGAGAAGTACATAGTCGGCCCTGATCTATGTAAACACACGCACGCCCTCGTCCATGACCTCGATGCGCTCTTCTCAACGAGCACGAGCAGGAAGATACACTTACTCTGTGGCCGCTTTTCCATTGCTTCCAAAAAGTCATTGCTCAGCTCCGAAGCCGGCTTTCTCAAGCACGCCGTCACTTGACCGTGATCGGTACACAGGCCTTCAGCCTACCATAAACGCTATTCACAGCTTTATGTACCAGGATGTGTATACTTTTGCCAGCCCATTCTGTAATAGCTTTGGGGCAGGGTTCGGAAACATAGTTAAGTATGGGATAATTATCCCATATTCGGAAGTTTCTGGATTGGATAGTATAGCATAACTATCCGCATGATATCTGTATCTGGCTAATTAGGCTCAATGTCTGTGGAATTGGGTCTAATACTGGCTTGATTGGGCTTAGTCTGTGGCCCTCTCGCCACGGAACCCCTGCAGAGGGAAGAGACCTCAGCAGGGTTAGAAAGGTTACAAATTAGACCCAATGCAGCCAACATTCAACTTATCCCGCAGATATCAAGCCTAATTAGCCAGATACGGATATTATGCGAATAATTATGCTATCCTATTCATATCCAGCTTTATGTATGCATTATCCTATGCAGCTATGTTTCCGAACCCTGCTTTGGGGGAGGACAGATTAAAGCCATATTATTTTGGCAGTCGCCTACTCAAAAATCCCGCTCTAAGGTTATTGCTAACTCTTGTAATATAAATAACTATGGGTGAGCTTTATAAAGACAACGCTTATGAGTTAATAATTTTGGGATATCCCGTATGATGGGTCATGTATAACTTCTGACTTTGTCCAATTGCGCCGAGATTTAATGGGACCTTGGTTTTGCTATGCCACTTCAACAAGGTATCTAACCTACTACCTTATTAAAATAGCTTCATCAGATGATCCTCCTATTCCGTCGTGAAATGAACTAGAATCGCGCTGATGGTAGATTTGAAGGAGATTAATTAGTCTACTATTCTTCGCTTCCTATTGGTACGTTCGAGCTATCGTGTACACCCATGACATATTGGTCCTGGGTTATAGTACATCCGCATATTCAGGCGCGATTTATGAAGAATCTACGCCATAAAGATTCCCACGACCTGGAGTCAACTTACTATGCTTATATTCTGCATTTAGATATGAGCACAACATCAATTTTAAATTCTTGCAACCTTCGCAAGACATGCTTTGGGAGAGCGGCTGGAGCGCCTTGCCATTTCCCACTGTTTGAAGACTATCTCTCTCGATAGAGGTAGGCTGCGGATATCCACGCGTTTCACAGTCGGATGTGATTCGTAAGAGCGATTTTGTCATGATGGTATGACTGCCCGGCTTAGGTATTGGTAAAGAGTTAAGAAACTGGACTCATTCTTCAATGCCACTCCATTCATCGGTGCCATCGTCATTGAGGACCCCTTTCGCGTGATCATAATCCCGCTGTATGTCATCTTGCATCTCACCCGGCGAACCTGCCTTACCGCGCCAGATTGCAAGTCGCTCGTCCCTCAAAGTGTCTTTGACCGCCTCTCGGATTGCTTTTGTAGGACTCTGCACTCCAAGTTCCTTGACCGGCCCGAGTAGGTCTTCGATTGGCAGCATGCGTTCTCGTTTTGCATCGACTTTGTCCATTTCATCAACGTAAATATCCAAGACATGATATCGCAAGCCGTTCGGTATCTTGCCACTTGTGGGGTTCAACGGAATTGTAGCTAGAACCTCTAGGTATTCCCCTAGAAGATCTCTGTCTCGCCAGTCACGCTTGGCGAAGAAGGAGAGAGCAGCAAGAAAGTACTGTCGAATAAGATATAGGAACTTATTCATCCTGTGAAGGAAGATCTTAGCTATTTATGTTAAAAGGTGTTGGATTCACTCACACACCTCAGCGCATCGATTCCTACCCATTCTCGAGCCATAGTCTTCCAGAAAGCATGCATAAACGGGACTACATTTTGTGGTGGTAGTATTTGAACCAGTTCTGCTAGATCACGGGCAAGTTGTTGCTGTGGCTTCGGCTTGTCGCTCATCCACATGCCTCGGAAAAATCAGTCAGGCGTAAAGCAAAGGCCGTAATAAGTAACGTACAGAAGAAGAGTCCTTTCCATAATTTCAATAGCTCAAGTTCGTCGAAATTGATACGTTTGCTGATATATGTGCGAAGGCTTTCTAATGCGGCGTCCCGTTTGTCTTTGTCTTGAACAGAAGAGTTAGATAAGGATAGAGTGATAGATCACAAGCATACCACTGGAGGCGAGTTGCTTGACAAAAGGATTATTTGGAGCGTCTGCCGCCATTTTTGGAACCCGAGGCACTGATGGAAACGTTCCCCGGAGGCGGCAGTTTATATCTTATCGATAAGCTCAAATGCAACCTGAAGGCTAGGCCACTTCTGGAGTGTTCGCCCGTGGGCCAAAGGACCCTCCGCAAGGCATTAATTAAGCAACAGTCTAACATGTCAATAGGTGCGAAGCCTTATGCATGCGATGGCTTGGTGTACCTTATTTCCTAAAGAAAAACGTATAGAACTGGACGGATGATACGGATCGAAACCGGATCCAGGACGCAATGGTATTTTGACATTCTGGGACAAAAGAATTGTCTATGAAATCATATGTGTAAAACTCTATATAGACTATATCCAGGCTAATCATGCTAATGAAAACTTCTAATGATATTTGAACAGAGAATTCCATGTAAATACTTATGTTAAATCAAATGAATCATAGCGGATGAAAAAAACAAAAACAGAGTTACAGAGTTGCAGTTTTAAAGTGGACTAGTCTGGTGATTACGTCATTATAATATATTCACTTCTAATGACATCCAAATATGTGAACTTGTTCTAATAACACAACTTTATACCTTTCAAATATCAACAGAATGTATTCTAGAATCACTGGAAAGTACTAAATCTCTCTAGTCGATGAGAATCCTTATGGTTTCTAGATGGCTAAGCTTGATAAGATTGTCATGGACAGATTGAAAAGAAAGTCAGAGCCACTTGTTCATCCCCGTCAGGTAATGCTGGATTCTAATTCCAAGACTTGAATATTCACAGTATCAGTCTAATAATTACATTAGGTCTCGGCCGTAGTATGTCATCGTCGACTATGGAGCACACAGGTATAATATCTCTGTCCAACGGTAGCCGTTCAACATACTCAAACCGTATAGATTGAAGAATATCTGGTAGAATGGAAAGGTCTATGGACGTCCGGACACATTCCACACTCTTGGCACACTCTGGAGGAACTAGAGCACTGTCTCAATATTGTCCAAGCCTATCTTCAGAAACTGTAAGTTGACGCGTCAACGAACCTCCTTTTCTGACGCGTCTAATGACATTGAATCTAAGTATCACTACTTCACCACCGCCACCTCCTAAATTTAAGCGGAAATCATCCGAAGACCACACTCCTAGGCCGAGTCCCTCCTATCGGACCAATACTTCTCCCTCAAGTGCCTCGGAATCCATCCACCCAGAAGACCACCATGTCAGGGTCGCGCGATCACGTGATGTCAAATGCTATAATGCCATCCTTACCGCTAAGGATGGCTGGTTCGAAGTTACAGAAGTGAGTATAAAACAATTTTCAGCCTAATAGCTTACCTTAGTCAAACGACTGTTCACTACTAAACCCTATATAGTCATCGGCCGCTAATGTCCCGCAAATCGATTCTACCGCGTTTCCAACGACTAAAATGGTAGAAGAAGCAAAGGTGACTCGCTTCACCTCGGCAACCAATAAAATCCGCCGAGAACTCATTGACCGTCTAAAGCGCATTCGATCGTCTAAGGAGGATGCTGAAGTGACCATGGCAAACACAGTCGATCAAGATTCCCCTCCACTAGGATTCAAATTTGTCGACGAATCCATTCTTCGGGAAGGTGTCATTAAATTAGACGATGATACATTAGAAGGTTGTCACAAGTGCAGACCTGACATGGGCCAGAATATCGGTTGCGAGTACACCAGATGGTGCGCCTGCTTGGAATACGCAAGGGTAGACGAAGAGCGGTTGGATGAACGGACGTTGGCCCTATACTTGCAGTGGAAAGAGACGGACGAAGGTGACCCCTACCAGTTCCCGAAGAGATTTCCTTATAGAATCGACAAGACACACGGCCTTCTCCTCAATGGTTTCTATCTGGACTCGCGCCATACAATCTACGAGTGCAACGACAGATGCCGATGTGGTCCAAGGTGTAAAAACCGCAATGTGCAATGGGGACGAAGTGTTCCACTTCAAATTTTCAAGACCAAAGAAAGAGGGTGGGGCTTACGTTGTCCAGTCGACCTACGTCGAGGCCAGTTCATTGATACGTACCGAGGTGAAATCATCACCAGCCTGGAAGCAGACCGGCGGGAGAAAGAAGCAGGCTTTGGAAAGGACAGTTATCTTTACTCGCTCGATAAATTCCGGGAAGAGAAAGATCTTCAGGAGCATGACATGTTCCTGGTGGATGGACAATTTATGGGAGGTCCTACGCGCTTCATCAACCACTCCTGTGAGCCGAATTGTCGGCAATATGCCGTGTCGTACAACAAGCACGACTTTCGTGTTTACGACATAGCTTTCTTTGCCTGTCAAGACATTCCCAAAAACACCGAGCTGACCTTTGATTACATGGATAAAGATGAGGAAGACGAGGATGAGGACCAGCACGGATCGCAAAGGCAGGCGAATCCGAACGATGTATCGGAGGGTGGAATCAAGCCGGTCAAATGCCGCTGTGGTTCCAAAAAATGCCGAAAATGGCTCTGGATGTGAAGAGTCGAACGGGGGAGCAACGGCTATAATTTTTACACATTCTGGGGTACGGAAATTTCCAGCATATTGAAAGCGTACGTGTATGCATGAGCGTTTGCTATTCATTTGCTGCTTTTGCTTTGTAACATTTGGCGCTAGCGGGAGCGTGGGTATCATAATGATAATGATATCTAATGGTCTCTCCAAATGACTCGAATGGCTCATGATGGCTCATGTAGGCAGCGTTCTTACACCGTTGACACCATCACAGTAATTCTCCAAGCATGATCTTGATAGCACTGGAGATCGGATGCGGTTCCTTGCATTCACCTGCTGCAGCGCCACGTTGCTATTTGCAGGCATCGAAACTGCGCCTGGTAGGGAGATTGGAGTCTCGCGAAGATCCAGATCGGTAGGGCAGGCAAGGTAGGTGCAGGATAGTGCAGGCCATGCCATGGTCGAGCAGCGGGGAGGGTGGAGGAGAGGGTGATGGAGGCACCGAGGGTGGATTAGGTTGTGTGCTTGTGCCTGAGGTACGCAGTACTAAACTAACACTCGGGCCGGCACCCAGCGAACCGCCAACCGCAGTCGAAGGCAAAAATTATTGCTGCTCTCCCCCACCCATCGCACCCAGCGCACCCCATCGCAGCTCAATTTGCGCATCCCGAGGGCGACAACGCCATCCTTGAATCTGCTCCAGCTCTTCCGCCCTTTCCTGGAGCTCCTCCCTCTATTGTGCTCTCGTCCTGCCCCGCCTTTGCAGACAGGCAGAATTCTCCACGCGCTCCACGTCCGGCAGAAGCTCCGGCCGGTTTCTAGCACTCCGACTGCACCCGTTTGGCTGTACTCGTCCACTCATCCAAGCACTTCATCCGTCCGCCGCACGCCTGCGCTTCCTCCTCCAGACCGACGACGGCCTGCTTCTGCCCTCTGCCTTACAATCGCCCCGTGCGTCCGCCCTTTTTTCGCAACCCACCCGCTCCCTGACTTGCCTAATCTGGCCCTCTGACCCACGGAATCCGTTCACCACCACGACCGAGTCATCATTGTTGCTCCTCCGCAACGGGCGCGAAAACGTGTCTAGCACACTCTGATCTGCCTGGCTGCTTGTTGAGCTACTCGTGGAGCGAGTGACCGAGTACGTCATAGCTTCTGCTCCTCCACCGCACACCCGAAGTGATTGTATTGATATTACCCTTCTGCCCATCATTCTAAGTCACTGTGCAGCTGCGGATCTTTAGGGTTTTGCTGACTGATGCTAACGATCACTCAGGTACCACACGAGGTATCCTTTGAATTCCTTTAACGAACTCAACCATCCACTACATCCACCAGGGCGACCTCGTTTGCAACTTTGCTCATCCCCAAAATTTCCCGAGATCCACTGCAAAGCTTATCCCATCATCATATTCCAGTACTTCTCGCTGTCAATACCTCCATTTACACCTTCTGCCGCCTGGCTCCGTCTACCCAATAGCATTCATATCGAACACAAGCTCCCGACAACGCGCAGGAGGTTGCGGTGAAGAGTGCCGGTGGGTCTCGTTGTCGGGCGCGCGATAAGAGTTGTGGGATTCTTCAGCAGTGACTGCGTCTGCTATCTGTCCTTCCCTGAGCAGCAATATTTGAAATTCTGTGGAACACGTAAAAGCTCTACGCACTTCCTGCTGCCTTGCAAAGCCACAGGATCCCAACAACCTCGCTTGATATAGCCGACCCAAATATGGCGGCTACGAAATCGAGTCCACCTACCGATGCCGCTGCACCACCACCAGGATTCTCATACGCACAAGCAGCCAAGAGAAAGTCACAGTCGTTACAACCGACATCTCACCCCGCGACTAACGCTCACGAAGTTACGGAAACTCAAAAGGACATCACCGACGGAAGTCCGGTCAAGGATTCGGCTGAAGAAACTGATACAAGCCTTGAGCCTGCAAAGAAGGATATGACTCATGGGACAGCTGCTCTTGAGAATACCTCAATCTCGAAGGAGCGGCCACAGCCATCGCAAACACCGTCAGAGTCGCAAGCTACTGTAGTCTCGGCGATCTCAACACCGGAGTTTGGAATATCTTCCACTTCGACGCTTGCTGAAAAAGAAGACGTATCGTCGATACCAAACACGTCCTCCGAATCAACATGGGAGAACAAGTCCCAAGCATCGAATCCGGCAGAGAGGAGCAACAGTACGCAAAAGGACTTCCATCGTAGAAGTGAGGACGTTGCAAAGGAAACTGCGCCACTCAAGGAGGCGCCACCACCACAAATCAACGTATGGCAACAGCGTGCAAAGGAACAGCAGGCTGCTAAAGCTGCTGTCCAGCCAGCGAAGGAAACCAGTCTTGCCAATGTGACTGCGGAACCCACCAACAAAGCGAGGAACTCCATTCCAAGAGATACGACAAAACCTGAACCCCGACGAAAAGCTCGCTCTGCTTCAGCTGGTCATGAAAGCAACAACGTAATTCAGGGAAAAGATAGGAAGAGAAGCGTGGAAGCTGGTGGCAAAGCCAAAGATGATGGAAAGACACCTCATTACCGTCGCGCATCGAGGCTTGATAACGAGGCCGAACGTAGCTCTGCCAGGAAGACTGGCTCGAGAAGCTCGCTGCCAGAGCAAGAGGGTCCTACGTCCTCGGTTGAGCCACCTTCGGTGAACGATCAGACATCCTGGCCTGCCATGGGTGCAAATGACCCAGAGGAGAAGCCACGCAAGCCTCAAGAAAAGGAAGAGAAGGAACGCACGCCAGCCACCAGTGGGAAGTCTCATGGGAAGCAGGGATGGGTCCAGATGCCAATTCCTCAGGCGAACTACCTGTTTGAGACACCCTTACCAAACACGAACGCACGAAGAGGTGGCCGAGGAGGGGGTAGGGGTGCGAGGGACAACGGTGGCCGCGGTGGGCCTGGTGTCGTCAATGGACCAACGAGAAACGAAAGACCGACCGGAAATGATCATGCGGCACCGAATAGTGAGGCTTCGAATAGTGCTAACAAGCGCGATAAGCTCGAAGCTGATAATTCGGGAAACCCCAATACCGTCCCTCGAAAAGGGTTTGGCAAGGAATCTGTTGATTCTCAATCATTAGATGCTTCCGCTCTTAGTGCTCATGCCGATCTCGAGTCTGGCGACAATGGAGCGCAGATGACGAAGGAGTCGCAATCGGTACACAGCTTGGGGCAGCGACAAGCAGGTGCACCAAAATGGAGGCAATCGCAACGAAATGGAGATATAGAGAGTGATCGACATAGGGAGAGCGAGGTCGAGGCTAAACGTGAAGGTCGGCGACTTTCCATCGCTACTCAGCATGAAGGTAAGTAGAGATCCACTTGCCTTGGCAATTAAGACGGTTCTATGCAATTGGAGTCCATGAGGCATCGTACTGCTTATTGTTGGATGCTAATGTATTTCATAGAACATCGTGGGCGAAGAGTTGCAGGCACTGCAGACTCTGTTCCAGCATCTCGATACGAAAAGTTTGAGCGACGTGATGAATTTTCTCGACCTTCCTGGAAAGAAGCAGGCCATGAATCATTTCCACCGCGTAGTAACGGTCGAGGTCGTGGAAGAGGTCCTCGTCGCGGTGCATTTGCACACGGCTTCAACCAAAATAACCACAACGGACCCTCCGGAATGCATGGGCAATCTTACGCCTATCAGACTTCGCCGACCTTCCAGCAACACTATGGTAGTTCCTCTCAGTCCCAACGAAGCTATCGCAGCCTGAGGTCACAATCGATGGCGAATGGGGAATTTGGTCGGACGACGGCATCTTATGCTGGTGGACCAGGCCAGTTGCCTCAGCTACAAACATATCCCGATTCTGCCGCTTATGAATATCAAATGATGCAACCGATGAGTGCTATGGCTTGGCAGCCGCCAATGGAATCTTTCCCTCTCGTCCCCAGAGTGGTACAACAACTGTAAGTTTCAACATTGTCATATGCTGAGTCATTTTTGCTAATTTGATCTCTAGGGAGTACTATTTGTCTTTAGAAAACATGCTCAAGGACACTTTCCTCCGAAGTCATATGGATTCCAAGGGCTACCTAGACCTCGAGGTTGTGGCCAATTTCCCGCGTTTGAAAGGATATGATATGGAATTGGTCAAACTCGGTTGTTACGAGTCTTCTGAGATCGATCTCAAAGTCGACGCCGATGGTAAAAATAAGATTCGCAAGAGCAATGGCTGGGAGCAGTGGGTCTTAGACATAGATCGGAGGCAGCCGAGCGCACAGAATGAAGGCTCAGAGCAACTACAGACTCCTCCCAGGCCCCAGCCCGCTTTGCCTGCACAGTCTACCCCGATGTACTTTGATCCTTACCAGTTTGGGCCCCAATCACCAATTTCACCGGGGCATGTACCCAGCGGTCCCAGTGGTTATGTCATGAGCAATCCCCATCAGGCAATGGGTAGAATGTCTCTGCCTGGCTATCCATTTTCTGCGCCTCCAGATTTCGCTCCCAACAGTGAAGGGTTTCCTGAACGATTCACACCTGGTGATTCCGCCACACTGGTGCAAGGCGGCGAATCTCAACAACAACAAGATCAGGCTACTGATATTTCTGGCACAGACTCTGCTCTCCAAGACCACGACTCTTTCCCTGATGATAGGATTCCTGGCCTAAACGTGGTCTACCGAATGCAAAATGCCAACAATGCCCGAGCACCATTCCATAGCCAAGAATCCCGAACATTCTCCAATGGCTCGATCGACGGTGGCAATGTCGTACCCGAAGCTAGAAATGGGAGCGAGCGACAGCCCTCGCTGGGTAATGGGGACGTCTCGTATGACGGGTACGCTCATGGCAACGTTTCAAACAACTTTTGAGGGCGTTCCTGACAGTACAACAGTGAAAATGGCGTTTCTCACCACACTCGCGCTAGCTCGCCTACCTCATCTCTTCCACAGCGAGCCGACAGCCCTCAAAACATCGAAGTTTTGTGGGTGAAAGATAGCACTACACCAGTCGATCGATTTCCTCGGGATACGCAAACGGAGCCTTACACAATCCTTCACGTCCATGCATTGGCCGACCGATTCAGCGAAAATATAGAACCGTGTTCCAAAAACATGCTTGTATTATATCAATTCTGGTCACACTTCCTCATTCGAAATTTTAATACGATCATGTACGACGAGTTCCGAAGATTTGCATTCGAAGATGACGCCAGAGGATCGACCACGGGCATCAGTCACCTTATTGAATTCTACGGCAAATCTCTTTCTAGTCAATTTCTGATTCGCGAATGCGTTGCTAGGGATTACGCAGCACTTGCTAAAGAAGATGGAGACTCTGGACGACCGACGTTTCAGCAACTTCGCAAACAATGGCGTGATGGCGCGCTCAACATGAAAAACCGGAAGCAGATTAGCGAGTACATCGATCAAGAGCTGAAGGCCAAACTTGAAAGTTGAGAGATTCTTTCCCTCGCGTCTTATTCGAGGATCTGCCTAAGGTATATCCTTCCTTTCCCGTCCGCCACTTACCTTTGATGGATCGAACCATGAACATCTCTTATACAAGCTTCATCCAACGAGTTGTCCTTTTCTTCATCTGCGCATATTCCCTGTGGAATCTGGAGTTTTACGGTGCAAGGAAAATCAGCTTCCATGAATCACAGAAAAATAGACTTGCTTTTTTCCATGTTTGCTTTCAGCTTCGCCCGCCTCGATTCCCCCGCTCACGATACTCCACTGGAGCAACCCTTCAAACCTTGGACAAAGGATATGGAGTTCCTTCTCCACGTTACTGCACCGTCAAATATACTTATTGGCTTCATCACATCGGCTCGAAAATGGATCTTTCTTCACACTTCTTCTCTTCTAAAAGCCATTTGCTTCCGCTTCGGCTCTTGCATAGCGACATCCTCAGCATGCGCCCTCGATGCTGTAGTTGATTTCATCTTTTCATCATCCTTTGCTTTTCGCAATCCCTGCGACGAAACAGAACAAACATGTTTGGCATCGGCAGCGAAGGGGGTTCTTTGTCTTCTGCTTGTCTATAATTCTCACTCTCATCAGACATCTGGTGGCTTTTGCTCAACCTCTTCTTCCTTGAAGACTTCATCACAAGTAGCACAAACCTTTTCCTTTGTGGAATTGTAACTTTGTGGCGGAGACGCCTAGGCATGCATGGCAGGATTTGGTGGTTGTTGTAGATGGCTATGATGATTGGGAGAGCTGAGGGCCATAGACGTAGCTTAAGAAGACCTAGTTGAGACACATAGTAATATCATAACGATCCGCACGACCTAAACGCTCAAAATCTTACAAAATGTGAAGAATTTTTGGCGTTACTCGAAGGAATCGGACGTCTATATCAATGTTGAGGTCAGCGTAGAATCTTTGTGGCCAGGCCATATGGAAGGAGAGATATTGAACAGCAATTGCTTTGAAGCAATACGGACTTCACTTATGATCTGATCTTTGTCAAGGGTTAGCCAAGAAATGACTATATTTCAAGCGATTTGAGTGGCACAAACGTGGACGTTATGACCTGAATCGGGAGTCCACCATGAGATTGTTTGATAGAAATGAGAAAATACGACTTGTCGCGATTTATCAAGAGGGAGCGCATTGTCTATTTTGAAGTAAAGCACCGGGCTAATCGATTCTTCTATTTATCATCGTATAATTTCTACTGAGATACCGTCCTGCGACTGCAGTATCGTTAGCGAACTCCCAGAGCCTGTCCAATCCAATCGCATTAAGCATACCTATAATTATGTATCCTGTCACTGACTCTCATGATTTCTTCGCATCGGGATCCTCCAATATCCCCTCCACTTCCAACCGCCTCCTCGCTTCCTCTAAAGCCCATGTTTGTATACTGCAATAGCCATCATATTAGCACTAATCCTCTCCACATTTTCTCTGCTATCTGCTCCCTCTATGTACTACGCACGCAGCACTCAAGCCAATCGCCTTCCTTCCTCCCATGGGTTGACTCCCGTCCCGTCCCGTCCCATCCCATCATCCTCTCTCCCCCCGATCCACACTCCCCCATTCACACAAACAACAATTTGAGAAACTCCCGAACGTACCTTGTATCCGGCTTATAGCAATACCCGACCACGAGAAACAGCATGCACCCGCCAAACCCGTACGTCCAGACATTCTCCCACCCTTCATTCTCGTACTTCTGGCCCGGCGGCACCCCCCAGAGCCAGCCGCCAGGCGGGTCGTAGGGGTCTTCATGGCCGTGCGAGGAGCCGCTGCAGATTGCTTTCGAGCTCGAGAAGGGTCGTTGGAGGGAGTGATTGAGGAGGGCGGGAGAGCGGTGGAGGCGGAGCGAGGAGGATGCCGTGGTGGAGAGGCGCGATGTGGCGCGGAGAGGGGGGATCATGGTGGTGGAGAGGAATTGGGGTGGATGTCAGTGGATTGGAGTGGAGAGTGGGAGGAGGATTAAAGTGGTGGTGACTTGGTGGAGGTCTGGAGCTATCTGCCGAGTTCGCCCGGTAGGTCGGGGGATCTTCGGCGATTGGAGGTTGGGCAATTTAGCTAAGCTTCAATACCGGCTTGACATAACGTTCGTGCAAAGCCTCACGGTTTGGCAAGCAGAAGATTTGATATTACTATCAATATTTGATTGAGTTTGATCTAATGCACTGGCAGGTGAGCAGATAAGTGCCAGCACTACACAAATATGTATTACGCTTCTTCTGGACCAAAATGGCTCAGAAGTCCATATGTGCAACCCGATGGATGAGTACAAGAAATCAGCAGAAAGTTCGGATGGAAAAAAGTGCACAGCAATCTGATGGACCGCCTCCCAAACACCGAGGGCACGCCTGTCGTTAGCCCTGTATGCACTCTCATGTAACCTAACGCCGTCGCCAACCTGTCTCTCATTTGTACAGATAAGTAGCAATATCCCATTCCTCTCATCCCGCATTCTAGTCTTTTGAGGGCTATCGTCTAGACGATCTCCGTGTATCTCGTGTTCTTCGATCCGAGCTTTCGCTGCCTTCAAAACGGGTTAGCATGCTATTCTGCAAGTTCTGGTCCAAGGCAGTTGCTACTCACTTGCACTCGTCGTATAATCATAACTATACGAAGCCGTACTACTCGAGTACTCCGTCTTCTCATCTTGGCGCCTCCGCCGCCGGTCGTCCCTCCTCGCCCTATTAAAGCCCAGCGCCGCCGCCATCGTCCCCAATCCCAGCGCGCCGCCCCGACCGGACGACTCTCTCCTCTCAACCCGCTCCTCCCGCACAACTCTCGCCGGTCGGTTGGCGCCGTACCACGTCCGATCGCCGCGCCCACTGTGGCTGCGGTGTCGGTGCTCTTCGACATACACTTCTTCCTCTCGCCTCCGTCGGCGTCGACCCCCGATACCGAAGAGGCCGAGGAGGAAATCGAGGCAGAAGTAGAAGCAGAGGAGGGCGAGGAGGATGACGGCGAGAATGACGCCGATGACGATGCCGGCGATGGCGCCGCCGCTGAGGCCACCGCCGCTGGTTGAGGATTGAGTGAGGGTGACGTTCGCTCCTGTGGCGACGGGGGTCTCGAATGGGACTGTTGTGGTTGGGGAGATCGTCGCAGTTGCAATGCCTGTTCCTAGGCTTGTGGGTCGGAGAGGTGCACTGGCGGTGTTGCTGTAGTAGCCTGAGCTTCCGCCTC
Organism: Viridothelium virens; assembly: GCA_010094025.1. NCBI lineage: Eukaryota > Fungi > Ascomycota > Dothideomycetes > Trypetheliales > Trypetheliaceae > Viridothelium > Viridothelium virens. The sequence goes on from ML991809.1 coordinate 181,610, forward strand.
CTGCTGCGGCACATTGGCCGGATACTAGACAGTATTGGCCGCTGGCACAGCAAATAGGTCCGCAGGGGGCTTCGTTGAGAGACCAGTTGCAAGATGGGGTAGCCGAGGCCACGGCGGCGCTGGTCGTGGCTGCGGCACCTGCGACGTAGCTGCTATACACCGAAGTCATGGTTATCGTGTCGGTTTCTACCCATGTCGAGGTGTAGTATTGCCAGTAGCCACCAGACCCTCCAGACCCTCCAGCAGCTGCTGTCGTTCCTCCGCCACCAGCACCATTGCCGCATTGTGCTTGATCGTTGGAGTCAGTGAAGCAATATTGATTGGCACCGCAACACAATCCGACCCAGCCGCAAGGATTTGCACATCGTCGGTCGAGCGTTGCGTTCGGTGCCTGGGTGATTTCGGGGTCTTCGGGTCCGTAGGGTAATGATCTTGCGGGATTGGTGTAGGTGAGGATTATTATGATTGTCGAGAGGAGAGTAGAAGGTGCCCGGAGCAATCGCAAGAGCTCCATGGCTCCTCGCTGGGCGAGGAATGTACGCTACCTTCGCGTCGAGAATGGCGGAGATTGGGGGGCCGATGAAAAAATGTCGATAGAGTGGAAAAGGCGGGGTGGATTGCGGGAAGTTTGCTTCACTCGGATCTCGTCCGTTCTTCTTCCTCGTCTTCTTCGCAAATCCACAACGACCTGGATGAATGACAACAGCAGTCAGCAAAGAGCGACAGCAGTTGGAAATGAGAGCAAAGTGAAGGGAGGGAGAAGATGAGCGGTGCCGACTGAGAAGGTCGGTTTCTATCCGCCAAAATGGGCGCCCAGCCCACGCTTCCAGCCTCCACCCAACCTCCCCACTTTCCAGACCTCCGACTGGGCTAATTCAGCAATTGATGACGGCACGACGGATCAGGGATACAGATGACGGCAGAGAAGCGTTCTTTGATTAGCAGCGTTTGTCTCATGCAAAATTCGTATCGGTTGCAGGTCTTCGGCGGTGCGCTGCGCTGTTTGTCTCCCTGGTCATTTTGTTTCTTGGGCGACGGTGGAGCAGGGACACTCCGCACCGACCCGCTCGCCCTTGCACACCACTACACCCTTCACACTGTTATCCACGCACCACCTCAAGTTACCTTACACTGTAGCTATTTGAAATAAAAAAGAAAAGAAGAAAAAATTGTATATATTGCATCATTCAGCACCTGCACATCTCTGAAGAATATTAAAAATACATGGTCGAATATTTTCTCCCATACAAATCTCACCGTGCCGCTGCTCTAAATGTCCAAGAATCCGTCAAATCCATCAAATCCGTCAAATCCTTACCATCAAATCGTCCCATCCAGGGGGGGTATCGTCAGAATATCGGCCCTAGATTAGCCTTCAAAGGCAGAAGCAAAACCCAACCCATCCCGTCCCAATCTCAATCCCTAAATCGCATCAAATCCGCAGTATTTGAGAAGACCCCAACGTCGCAATACCCATCTCTTCCCACCCCAATCAATCAATCCCTCCTTCTCTCCCCCCTCGCTCCCTTCGCCGCCCTCGTCCACTCATCCCACTCCTTCGCAATCTCCGTCAAGACATTTCCCATCACCACCGCACTCGCCATCAAGCCATGGCCCTCCGCCTCCAAAATGCGCACCTCGCACTTCCGCATCGTCGACCCCAACCACCGCACATTCTCCACCGGCACCCGCGTATCCTGACTCCCATGATGAATCACAACACTACGAGTAATATCGACGTAGCGAAACCCGATGTTGCGCGTACGCTCCAGGCACACGAGCAAGTCCACCGCGGGATTCGCGTGCGTCGTCGCAAGCTCCCAGATCGCCATCGTCAGCCGCTGGTCAAACGCCTGCTTGCGCTCCTTCTCCGCAAACAACGCCGCGGCGGAGATGTTGCTGCTGCGGCTGCGGTCGTGCTGCTGCTGCTGCTGCCCCTGCTGCGACTGTCCCTGCGACTGTTGCTGCGACGACCGCCTCCGTGCGCTGCCGCGAGCGAGGTCAGTCACGCTCGCCGGGTCGGGGATGATGCGGTCCATCAAGCCCATGGATTCGCGGCGCGCGGGTATCGCGGGAGGAGGAGGAGGAGGGATGCCGCCGTTGCCAACGGAAAGCTCGCGGGTGCGGTCGGAGCTTTTGCGCGGGTTGCGCGGGGAGGAGTTGGGGGAGACGCTGGAGCTAGTGGCGCGCATGAGGCTGGAGTTGGCGGCTTTGAGGAAGGTGGTGGGCAGGACGCGGAGGAAGCGCTGGGAGCGCGGGAGCGCGCCGCTGGGGGGGATGTTGTGCGTGAGGCCGATGGCGGACATTTGTGAGGGGGGGATCCAGGGGGCGAGGAGGTGGACCCGTCCGCGGATGTGCTGTGGGAGGCGGAGGGCTGTTGCGAGGGCGTAGATGGCGCCGGCGGAGTGGGCGAGGAGTGAGAATTTGTTGATTCTGAGGACTTGGCATATGGCTAGAACGTCGTCTGCGGATTGTTAGTTTTACACCCGTTCGATCATGATAGGTTGCTTACCAGGCCAGCCTAGAGGAGTGCCCTCACGCTCTGGATAGGGCTCACTTCCTCCGATTCCCGGTCGGTCCGGTGTGATAAGTCGTAGCTTCAAAGTCGTAGCGAGCTCGTCATAGAAGGCCGTGACAAACCTCGTTAACCCCATCCCAACGCAGCAAAAGACCGCGTACCCTTTTGGATCACCAACTTCGGAGAACATGATGACGCGACCACTCTGGGGGTCTGTAGCTTTTTGTGATAATCGAGGGGAGCGCAAAAAGTCGTCCACGCCCATATCAATGGAATCGATGCTTGAGGGCCTACCCTCGCCCGCCATGTACTCCATGGATGCTTTGCGCACCGTCATCAGATCATCGCGCACGCCATTGCGTAATCCTCTATCATGCGAGCGGATAAAACTATCAGTCTGAGACCATCTATGCTGATTCCGTTTTGAGCTATTACGTTCTGGAGGTGTTACTATATCAGCTTTGGTGTGCGGTCTTCGGCTCGGACTTGATTCGCTCCCAGGTCTCGTACTTGGATTCGATTTTCCAAGCAAAAGATCTAATGCCTTGTTATATTCTGCCAAGAACCCAGGCGAGTCGGGCTCGTAGAACTCTGCCAGCGCATCGGCAGCTGTATAACTTGGTTGTAATGGCGCTGGTGCTGGCGCTGGACGACCGCTCTTGTGCTCAGTCCCTCGATCTGGAGATTGTGGAGGAGTAATGGGAATGCCCAACATCTTCCTCGCTTTCACATTTGACTGCTTTTCACGAATCTCCGGATCGACCAGAAATTTGGAATTAGTAGCAGTGTCATTGGTACTCACTGGTTTCCGGGAAATCGATTGACTTTTGGATGTTTTCTGTGACGCTGGCGACGCTGGCACCGATTCTCTCATTCGTCGTTCTTTCTGTGCCTTAAGCTCCCGAATTCTACGAGTGACCTTCTCCTCTTCTGTTTCGTTTGGCGGCGGTTTTTCCTTGTTTGCACTCTGAGTGGTTGACTCACTGGAGAGATTTGATTGTTTCGGCTGTTGCAGACTGCTCCGTCGACTTGACCTTCGAGCTTCTATCTTGCTATTACGAGGACTGTGCGGATGACGTAGAGAGGAACCTCTTTCCGGTATAAGTGTATGTCCATTTGTGGTTGCAGGACTAGTCGGCTCGACCCGCTCCATCTTCCTCTTGCCAGCTTTTATGGGACTCTCTTTCTCCATGGTAGACTCCGGCGGCTGAGATTGTGATGGTGATGGTGATGTCGATTCTTCTTGTATAGTAGTCTCAGCCAAGATTGGCTGTTTGGGACTGGGAGTGCGGACTTGTGGTTGTACCGTAGCCAATTCAGAATCATGACTTTCCAATTCGTCCCTTTCTGCGACAGGAGAACCCGGTGAAAGTCTTTTTCGGTCCGTATCTTTTGCCCGCAGCCGCTCTTTCGAGGTCATAAACCTCAAGCCCTTGTGACTTGCCTTGCCCTGCCTGCTTACCGACGATTCTCGGCTGCCTAGTGGTGAGCTCGTGGCATCGACGTTCAATGCGTAATTATCTGAAGATGTGCGTTTTTCTTTCTGTTTCGCGCGCAGGGAGTTCGAGCTCTTCGTGCTTCGAAGGTAGTTCTTGAACGACCCAACGCTGCTCTGTTTGGATAATCCGGGGGCCGTCAATGATGAGAAGCCCGACGGAGGCTTTGACGTGCGAACAACCGGAGGCTCAGCAGCATCGTCGATGTATGGAAGTTCGATGGTCTGACCGTTGCCGAATGTGCCGTACTCCACGCCAAAGCCAGCTTCTTGTGCGGGCGCAGGCTTTGTTACTCCTCGATCGCGCGTGCTTTGATCTTGTACCGGCAGGGATGAAGGAGAGGAGCAAGCGCCGTTAAGATCGGGTATGTTCTCGAAGTGTTCCTTGGTATCTCGAGAGATGGCATCGAGGGAAGAGATGAGGGAGTTGATAACCTCTGGAGATGCGGAATTCACCCGCGGATAGTCTGTCGCACTATATCTCCCCCGAGCTCGCATTGTCGGAGCAAACGAACGATGGCGGTAGGATACATCTCCAGTGAAACGGGTCTGATTGGGCGGGGTGACTGTTCGTGGAGGTGTTACAGCCATTTCGGCGTTTGAATCCCTGACATTGCCTGTTTTAATTGCAGTTTCCCAATAGGGATTCAGGATGGGGACGGAATCGTCGCTAGACGCAACGCGAAGTGGATGTTGGAGGTGTCTGCCTTCGCTAAGAGCGACGTGTAGACTTCCTGGGTCGTGGACGCGAGCTCGACATTATCAATCTCAAGTGCGTGGAGCACAATTGAAACATAATCGTTCATACGGGAACTACTAGCGACGAGTCTGTCCTGGGGCTGGGACTGCTCGAGGAAGGGTAAGGCAAGGGTTGCAGTGGGTCCGGGCAATTTAGACGTCTGACTGGGAGCCTGGACCCCTACACTCCTAGAAAAGCATATTACACCGTGCTGTATGCGCAGATCGGCACTGCAATTAATTGGCCGACGTAGCCACTGACCCGGGCCGGCGAATAATGATGGAAGAGGCTGTAAGGCCAACTTAAAGCACCGTAAAGCTTGCCTGCCGACTACGTGCCCCTTTTGAGGTAAGCGTGATCAGGTACCTGAGGCACTGCGTCACTGCCGTATTCCGCAAATTGAACCTTGATGCTTGGTCGCTTGGCTCTCCCACGTCCGCATCAGCATCAGCCTCTACGCCAGACAGACAGCGACGACATCGATGCAAACAACTAAGCTTCAAGATCCTATCACTTCTCCGCAATCGCAATAATTCTGATCTCCAATCGTTTTACCAAGACAAGAGCGAGGATCTCATGGCTTTCGCAATACCCTTACCAGTTCTATCATTCTTAGCCGTCCCGGCTTTGAGCTCTTACAGCACCCAGCTCAATATCCTATTCTTTTACATGACATGGAGCACTCTATTGTTCTCATATTCGCCTCTGGCTATTGAATTCTTTGGCACATTCGCCATACGGACGCTCTTCTATACCCTACCTTCTCTACTATTTCTCGCTTTCGATACAGCAATTCCTAATGTCGCAGTACTTATCAAAGCTCAGGGCGATCCCGCCTTACCCTCACGACACAGCCCGAAAAGGCTGGCCTTTATTGTTGCCTTGACGCTATTCAATGTTGCTTTAGGTGTAGCGCTCCAAACAGCTATAGATCTTCTCTTCACACACGTATTCAATATAAGGAGTAACTTGAGGGTAACCACGAGCCTGCCGCTGCCATGGGAAATTGCCAACGACCTTTTCAGGGGTCTCGTACTGAGAGGAGTGAGCCATCCCCGAATACCTAGACCAACATGATAAGCAATGCTGAAACAGATAAAGGTGCTTCATTATTACCTCCACCGGTTCGGCTTGCACGATTCGAGATCGCCGATAGCCAAATGGCATCAAAATTGGCAGCACAGCATCCGAGTCTCATTCTCTATGGTAGCAAATTTCGACCATCCCGTCTGCTATTTGGTGGGCCGCTGGCTGCCCGCTTACTTACCCGCAGCTTTGTTTCGCTCCCACATTCTCACCTATCATATCATGGTTGCATTACTTTCTCTTGAAGAGGCATTTACTTACTCCGGATACTCGATTCTACCTTCGACTATCATCCTGGCTGGCATGGCTCGGAGACTTGATGGCCATTTCATGAACGAAGGTGAAGGAAACTTTGGCGCTTCGGGTCTTCTGGTACGCACTAAATTTCTTCAGATTAATAAGCACGATTTGTGTGCCCTCCCTGACACAATGTTGTAGGACTGGGCATTCGGAACGTCAATTGGGCGAGATGTTCTGGAAGACGTGAAGGCGGAAATGGAAAAACATGACGTAGAAGGCCGGACCGAAAACGCCGTTGGTAATGCAGTATCCAACGTGAAAGGGAAGGCAAGAAAGAAGGAGAAGAAATCTTCGAATAAATAGATCGGTGATGATTTGGTTATATTGATGGTGGAGTGTATAGTTTTCTCTTGTTTAGTAGGTCTAGTCCCGATACCCTTATGCGTCTTTGATGGGTGGTCCTTGAGCTCTTTTGGTGCGTGATACCCCTCGAGTCTGCACCTCTGAAGTTTTTTGAGGACATACAACTTATTGTTAATTTTCACTCAATGCGACAGCTGATCCACGGAAAGTAAAAAGCTTGTTACATGCTCTTGACGAAGTTATATTTGTTGTCAGTGAGCAAGAGGTTCGTGAGCGGTGTCAGCCTAGCCTGCCTTACGCCTGTCCGTTGAAATCCCCCACTGCCCTCCTCACACATCTAAAAGACCATCTCGTGTGGTTTGTCCCCCTTGCGCAAGCTGAAAGATGATGCCAAGTAACTCAAAAGGAAAGGTTCCTTCTTCAAGTTTCCGATTAATGTTTTGTCTACCGCCTTCTGGTCCTGAACCCTGCTGCTGGAGACTTCCTTCTTCTGTACAAAGCAGTCAGTCACACGTATATCAGGCAGTTAAATCAAATCTTCGACTGACCTCTGGCTTATCTCCCTGCTTGAAGAAGGCGTCCTCGCCCTGCTTCTTGTTCTTCTTATCCCGGGCAAAGTACTCCTTGCCTCCAACCTTTTCCACGACCTTTGAGTCAATACCACCGAGGTTCACCCTTGTGCTTGTTGCTATCACGTATCTCGAGTTCACTCTCCGAAGCGGCACACCATTGACCTTGAATGGTCCAGTAACCAGAAGGACACCCTGATCGAGGACTTTGAGAAGAACGACGCGCTTTCCCCGGAAGCGACCGGCGAGAAGGATAAGGACGGCTCCAGGCTGTAGCGATGGTCGAGGCTTGAAGGGACGGAGGGCTTTTCGAGACTGAATTCATGGTAAGACACACTTCGGAAAACTGGGACAAATCACTCCAGAAGGAGCAGAATTGAGATTGTCGGAGAAGAACATTGTGTATCCGTTTTACTGCTATGATTTCTCATACTTGGAGGAGGGAGACGAGTCATCGTACCTTCTTTGGCTGAGCGATATCTTCGGCTGGGTAGTATTTGGAGGCCTTTTGCGACGGGTGAGGAATAACGCGCTCTCCCTTGCCGAATTTCTTCGTCGTTGGCTGCTCCTGCTTTGTTGAGGCGGACATGGTGGATATCGTCGTTGACGCACACAGGCAGTGGATCAACGTTGTTATGTCTGCCACGGCACCAGGTCGAGAGGTCGGCGGGCAGAAAGTGCGTGGTCGTCGCTTCACGGAAGAACTATTTGGCCGGGACGCGGCGGTATCATGATCCGTGCGTCATCCCGGCGAGCTTCTTGAAGTCTTGTCACCGCAACACCTTTGGTTCACGAACCTCTATAGTCATGGCCACAGCTCCTCTCATTACCTTCAAAGCTGGAAAATGCGACTACACTGTAAGTTTCAGTGCGTCTTTGTATTATGAACACCACACTAAATTGCAACACAGCCCGGTTCGAAAAAGGTAGAACCTGTGCCTGGCCCAGGTTACATCTACCTGTACTCGGAGGATGGTATGGACTACAACCGGCTATCTTCTGAAAACAATGCTGATTCTATAGATCTGATGCACTTTTGCTGGCGCCCTCGGTCCGCACTATCTACGGACCCCGAGCTAGATTTGCTCATGGTCCCGGGCGATGGATCCTTCATACCATACCTAGGTCCGGATGGGGATACAAACTCGGACTGGATTAAATCGCCTACCAGTGGCCGGATATATGTCCTTAAATTCTCCTCAAGCTCACAAAGGCACTTCTTCTGGCTTCAGTCAAAATCGCAGGAGCCGTCAGGCAATCCTAGTGCTTTCAGCCAGAGAGATCAGAAACTTGGACAAATAGTCGATATGCTACTTTCTGGTCAAGAAATCGATGTTGAGGAAGAACTTCAAGATTTAAATCGTCAGGGTGATGGGCAGGATCGTGATGGCGATGATACTATGGAAGATGTGCATGGCACGAACGGTGATACACAAGGTCCCGGAAGTGGCGGTGCTGGTGCTGGTGCCACGGGCGGTGACATAAGAGACGAAGGTGAGGAATCGAGAGAAGGGGGCGCCGACGGGGCTCGAGCGTGAGTGCCTCCCCGTATATCAACGTGGGTTGTCCCGCCCCCCTGTGCACGAATCGTTGGCCCAGGTTTCAACGCAATTAGGCCGCAAAGCCCCGGACCTCTGAGTGACGACTGACAAATGTTATATCTAGACCTTCGATTAGTGCACCCAGTAATGACCCTTCCGAAGTCGTGCGGAACTTTTTGAGTTCAATCCCGGGCAGCAACCTCTCCGGTGCAGGTGGGTCTCAGTCGAGACAAAATCAGCCTATCGTCACTCTTCCAGATCTTTTCCCATCCAATATTACAATATCGATGCTAGAATCGGCGAGTCCCGCCTACATCGACAGATTATGTTCCCTACTCCCACCTACAATTTTGTTACTAGCTCAAGAAGCTGATGACCCTTCCGATACCGACTCTTCGCCGGCAGCCGCTGAGGCAGCGATCCAGGCATTATCAGTAGATCAGAAGAAAGACATACTGAGGCGTGTTTTGAGAAGCCCTCAGCTGATACAAAGCATGGCCAGTCTCACCGTCGCTCTGAGAGATGGAGGGCTACCTACTGTAAGCGAAGCTTTGCAACTCAGGGTTGACAATGGTGGTTATATTAGAGGTGGTTCCATGCCTCTTGGTGGGGCTCAGGCCATTGAGGCATTTCTGGAAGGACTAAAGAAGACGCTTGAAGAAGAGCAGAAGGGTGGAGGTGGTGATGGTCCATAGATATCATGTGAACGGCTAGACGTACTGGATATAGAATTGACCAAAGTTCCGACTGACCTCCGAAACTGACCCCCAGTTATCAAGTCCTGTGGGTCCAACGGGTGTCCCACACAAAGTTTCGAAATCCGTACAGGCACACAAAAGCGTCAAAAAGTATATACATCATGAACGTCTCTCATTTTCCAAAAAACCCATCTCGTTCACGGTCATGTCTACCTGGATGTCCGTGCTCCAGCGATTGGTGTAGCTCCCATCCCTCGCCATCGGATTGTCTCGAGAGCGTCTTTCTAGGAGGAAACGGCATCTCGCCCCAGTTCGACTAAGCGGATCTTATACGTCGGCAAATGCCCATGCACCCTCGCAAAAACTTCATATGCGCCTCGCAAACCGCTGTCTATCTGCATTTCAATTGAATTTCTTCTCTTCCAACTTCTTTATCAAGTCAGTCCCGTACGAGGTGATGAGCCATGTCTAGCCCTTTGCGGCGGAAGCCCGCTTGGGCATGAAAGGCTTCATTGGCTTCCGAAGAAGCAACAATAGTCTAACACTGAAATTAGCTCCCTCTGCGTAGAAGCGAGTGAACAGGATCGCAGACTTACCTTGTAGCATCCAACGGTTTTTGCCAGGAAATCCAGAGCTGTCAACATCCTAAACCCCAGGTTCTTGCCATGCTGGTTCTTTGCAACCGCTATATCCTGGACATGCCCAACGGAGCCCATGCCATGCAAACTATCAACCGTTTCATATCAGTCCGAACTCCACTAAGGCAGTATCAAGCAGCATCAGCACTCACAACTTCCTCTCCACCATCAGCGTCCCCGTACACACTACCGTGTTCTGGTCGTCCACGACGCACAGCACATAGTACGTATCCTTCATTCGCCTCAACCACTCCACCCGCTCATTCCACTTCGCCTCGCTCACATGCCCCACGCTGCTCAAACAGCTCTGCACCATGAGAAACCCGCGATCATAATCCGCCCGCTCTAGTGGTCGCAGCCGATACCCCTCCGGCAGCTTCGCCTCGACCTCAACAGACACCAGCTCCGGGTCGAACAGCGGCTCATTGGGATCTGACAGCGTCTCGACAGTGCCAAGCGCCGGTGTTGAAGGTGGGATGTTGGTGGTTCCCTTGGAGAGATCGAGATTCGGCGCGCCGAAAAGGGCAGCGACCTTAGAGTCGTCGATGCGTTTGGCATTAGGGTCGGGCTCCTTGTACTCGAAGAGTCGGCCGAAGCTGGGGTTTGTGATGGCCCGGACGATCTTGGATGGTTTTCTGGCGTGGTTCGGGCGGTCAGAGATGGGAGGAAGGGCAGAGATGGTTGAGTCCATTTCAAAGATTGTGGGAGAAGCAAATTGCGTATGATCGGAAGTTGTGTGTCTTTCAGGGAGAGAAGAGATCGTAAAATGGGAAATGAAAAGGATCGGCCTTTAAGGAATGAAGATCTAGCTTACCTCTCCATAATTTTATACCTTCAAGCATTTACTATGTAAGAGTCTACTAAGGACTTGTCCAGAGTATCGCATTTCAAATGCATGTCTGTCTTCAGGAGCGGCACGCGATTTATATCGGCCCCCCTCCCTCCGGCCGGACAACGAACGATCTGGCTTCATGCCATGGACTACCTACGTACGGCATCATAAAATTGGTGTGAAGACGCCAAAAGCTTGGGAGTGAGTCCCAAGGGTCATCTACAGAACACTTCTGGCGCATTTGTAAGATGCTGTTTCCAGCTTGACATGCATGACCGGCGTCACTGTCAGCGCCAGCGTCAAGAGGCAGCCAGAGGCTTGTAGAAATAAGATAAGGTAGGAGCCCTATTATCCGAGATTTAGTGGTCTGTGCGCACGAACAACTTCGACAGCCTCAAATTTCTTGAAGCCTCAACCGCGCCGACGTACTTCCTGTACAATCTGGAAATGTTGTGCAGCCTACACCCCCAGAAGCTAATGCTAATACTCATTAGGAGATATAAGTATTATGAGCCTGCGTCTGATATCCTCTGCTTCCTTCAAGGGAGATACCCAAGCCTGATGAAACAATCTAGTCAGGGATTGGCGGCGAATCAAAACCTCAAACAATCTCAGGACTCGAGAGCGTTCCCTCGTCCAGTAGAGATCAATAACTTTTTGTATGAGGGCATGTTAATGCACATCGTAGACACCTGAGGCGGCGACTCGCTATGCATCTGACTTATCGAGAAGGTGGCTGCCTCTCGAAAGGCAATTTGCTGTAGAACCGTACCTGGATCCAATGGTCGGGCTTCCAGCTACCCCAGCCCTGTCCCCTCGGCTTCTCTGATATTAGTATGCCGGTATTGAGGCATAGAGATTTATCGTTCGTGAGTTTAGACAGCTTTGATTCTTTCGCAACTCCGGTTCTCTGTTTACCTCAAATATCGGTTGTTCTCTACGAGCCTTCCAGCACACCAATCGAATATTCATGGGATCGACACCAGTCTTCCTCACTATAACGAGTCCTACAAATCAAACTCCAACCACCCTCACTGAGACAGCTTCGTGGATAACTTTAGGCGCGATCGTGACCGTGACCTTTGCGCAGGTTTCACCTGCGCCTACACTATCTTATCAAGTACTAGATGATGGGTCACTGGAATTGCTCGCGCCCGGAGCCATAACAAGCACAGCAGCGAACTCCCAGTTTACGGCACCAACAAGTCTTGGACCTACTACGACTACTCTCATTCCGCCCAGTGTCACCTCTTCTACTGTTCCGTCCACTGTTACATCTTCACCTATCCAGTCCACCGCACTATCAAACGCCGGCCTTTCATCGGGCGCAAAGGCAGCAGTTGGTGTGGGTGTCGTTTTTGGCGTAATAGGTATTTCTGCACTACTTGGTGTCATTCATCTCCTACGGCGGCGTAAACAAGAAAGTACCATGAACAACAAGGAGAACAGAAATAATGTGGATCATCAGTGGGGTAAATTTGAGCTTCCGAGTACGGAGAGGCAAATGGCTGAGTTGCCTGACACTCATGGAAGAGTCGAGATAGAGGCAGCCCCTGCTGAGCTAGCCCATGCTGAATTAGCGGCAGAAGAGAGACCTTTAGAAATGGATGGGAGGGACTGAAAATAGGTGGCTCACTGAGTACCTATCTCTGGTGCCGGTCTTGATTATTCAAAGGTGCATTCTTGGTATAAGTACTGGCAACACGATACTCCAGAGTTTTGAACTATGCGCTACAGGAGCTCCAACTGAAGGGTTTCTTACGCTGATCTCGGCCCTTCAAGTGCTACAACCTTCGGGGAACTTTTCAAGTACTTGGTCACATATTCATCACTACATCAGTATTTCAAGGCCAACCAGTTGACATATCATCCGAGGCCCAGCCCCTTTACACTATCGTCCTCTCTCAATGCATCCCGAATTTCTTCCTCTCCTACCCCCAATCTGACCCTGCCCACTCGTTCACCTCTTCGATTTTCTATCCCCAGAATCCCTGCTTCTGCCAGCTCGACCGCAGCTCCTCCTAGTCCCCACAGCCTTGCTGCCTTTGTAGTGATCTCCCTTTTCATCGGCAACCTTCCTCTCTTCCCGGGCGTGCCCAACAGTCCAGCACCCGGACCAGCTCCATCATCGCCGTTTCCCATGCAATCCTCATTCGTTCCGGGCGCAAGCATAAAATCATGGATCGGCTGCAGATCGACGGCCATTATTCCCATCCTTCTTGCTTCGTCGAGGACATCGCCGAGTACTGCTTCGCCAATGCCGGTACGCCGTATTCGAGCCAGAAGCGCCGCGAGAAAGAGCTTGGCGGAGAGAGGGAGTGCACGAAGGGCTGCGTGGAGAGGTGAGGACGTGGCTTCCACGATCGCGCGTTTGATCGTTGCGATAGTGACAACTGGCGGACTCGGCTTTGGCCTTCTATCCTCAGTCTGTTTGTCGTTGCGGCCAGGAGTCTTGCTTGGAGTGTTTGGCATGGGGATTTCTTGGAGATGTTTGTCTGTGCTTGCTGCTCCGTCTGATTCTGCTAACTCCACTGCTCGCCGGCATATGTCTAATGCGCGTCGAGCGTCTCCTGAGACGGCCGCCACTTTTCGAGATGCGAACTGGATAGCATCCGGATGGACAATCGTTGAGCCCGGTACGTTAGCTAACCGAGACTCGATAATATTGATCAATTGGGTGTGCGTGTAGCCTGGAAACGTGATTCGACGAAGGCCTAGACGACTACTGATCTTATTGCTCAGCGTTCGCTCAGGCAGGTCCATAGTGTTTGCAACCGCGAGCACTATCAGACGAGAGTGACGAAGGCCAGGCCAATTGAAGAAGTTGTACATGACCGACTGTGAACGAGTAACAAGTTGGTCCAATTCATCCATGAGGACTACACATGGAACACGACGCGGACTAGGAGCAGAGAATTCTTGCTCGAGGAGCGTAAGGGCGTGAGACGGGCTCACACGATCTCCACGCAAAGCTTCCCATAAGAGGGAATATGCTTGGTGCGGATCAGTGACCTTCATCCCGTTGATTTCGACGAAGATGAAATCGTCGAGCTCTTCTGCTTGCACGGAAGCATTGAGCTGGGCTATGGCTTCACGGACCGTGGCTGTCTTGCCTGTCCCTGGCGTTCCTGATATATATATGCAGGAGCCGGTGCCATCAGTGATTGCAGCTTCAAGCTGAGTATATACATTGGCAAATTCCTCCTCTCGACATGGTAAGCTGGTAGGGACAGACGAGACGTGAAGCTGGGTTCGCGCAACCTGATAAGGTGAAGATTGTGTGTGTTGGGGAGATAAGATGCGAGTTCCAAGCGGAGTAAATTCGAGAGGCTTCTTTATTGCGATGCGTTTGTGTGTAGGAGTTGTGAGCTTGTTCGGCGTCCGGTTCTTGTTCCGCGAGCTAGGAGTGCCTGCACTATCTAGTCTTCTTCTTTTCTTTGGAGTCCTGGGCAAGCCATCCTCGTCACCCTCTTTATCATTGACCACAAAGTCTTCCGAATCAGCCTTCTCTTGCTTCGAATTCTTTCTCGAGGCCTTTGTTTGACACTGTATTCGTTCTATGAGGCCCTGAAGATCTTCTACGCCATTATAAGCCTCACTCCAGTCAAGTTCTTCAGTATATGTTGCCGTCCTAGTGTTACAGCCTCTTCTACAGAAAAAGACCTTGTCATGGTCGCGAGAATTCCTGGATATCTTGCCGCTGGGATACTTCTTCATGAATGTCTCGTATGGCAGGACAGTCGCTTTGCCATTGATTGTAGTCAAAGAATTGTCATCCCAGGCAGGGGTAATGTAAAGCTCGTTCTGAAAGTCTCAGCGCTTGCCAGTGATTAGGGATAGTACGAACATACCTCAAGGCAATCAGTTCTTTTCTTTTTATTGATGATCTCCTTTTCGGTGGAGAACCACATAAAGTTGGCCATTTTCTCTCTTTCCTCATCTTCTTCGTCCTCGAAGAAGTAGCAAATTATGCCAACCCATACAGCATTCCCTTCTGCCTTGAGCATGACAATATCCCCTCTTTTGCATTCAAAGCTACCCATACGTGCCCCAACAATGATCTGTCTGCTCTTCGGACCTTCTTCGTAAATCCATTCCCATGGATGATCCTCGAGTCCTAACTCATCATCTGAGTCTTCTCGGAAAATTGCGCCGGATAGGTACCTGCGAGCAGTTTCCGTCGTTGTCCTCTTCCGCTTCACAGCCATTGTGATAGTATTTGGAACGGCGAGTTTCTCCGTTTACGTACGTTGGTAAATATGGGTCGTCATGGTGGTGGACGCGCGCGAACGCGAAGCTGCGCGTTAACGCGTTCCTATTAACGGGTTCCTGGCCAACCGGGTGTAAGCAGTTACGTCATCTCGAACTCCCACACCTTCTACCTAAATACGACCGCATACCTTGTAATTAGGAACGCACCCAACATTTCACACGCCTTAGAAAGGTCCCCCGTACCTCACAGGGGTATGAATATCATACTTGACTCGAGGGTTCTCAGGAGCCATGCCAACGATCAGTCCCTGTTACATTTGTATCCATGTAGGGAGAGACTAGCGAGATATCATTCTGGACCCGCCGAGCTTTCGTCAAGACCTGAGAAGCCAACTTAAGCGTCTTCTAGTCCTTTCCCACTCTTTTCGGGTCTCTGACAATGAGGCGATTTGTATTGGCTGACTTTATACCGAATTTCCTACGATCGCAATTGGGTATCAGTCTACTATATTTGAATCAATTATCTCTAGCTCCGAAACTAGCAAGGCTTTCTATGGGAGGAGGTAGAAGTTGGGGCGGGAGCGCCAATATATTTACGGTTACATGCCTGAAAGCAAACTCCAACACCTTATGTCAGTGTACCTTAGATTTGTCAATGACCAGTTTATTTATGGAAGCTGCAACCTCAACCGCAACGGTGTTGCTGAAAGCGTCGTGAAACACATACCTAGCTATGAGAGTGAGAAGCACACGAGTTGGGCAGGTGCCTGGCATGGCGACAGTGAGCTTGCATCCTCACCACACATCATGAGTCCCTCAAGCGCGCCTTTTTTAGTGGATCTATCCACGCTGCCACAGCGATCCCAGAGAACTTGAACGCTGATTCCACTGACGGCCTTTCATTCAACGGTCGTTATCCTCCCTTCATCCTCCCTCTTGAGCGCGTGAACACGCAAACAATTCCAACGACATCTGCTACTTCAATTAAGCCATATCCATTCATCGTTGCCAATCTCGATTCGACAACTAAATCACTACTCCGCTGTAGACCCGATATCTTGGTGAAAATGGAAGAGTAAGTTCTCTCTGTGCCCCATTACAGTCATATTTTGGCTAATACTTAACTTATCGAAGCTGGGGGGCCTTCGGTTCTGCAAGTAATACAGATTTTCCATCAGATTTGCAATTTGCTTCACTAACTCTTTTCCAGTCTGGAAGGATCGAAAGGGTAAACGTCCATCCGATAAAAATCCTTGGCGAAACGTTTCGCTGTCTGCATCTGTCGCTGCCAGCACACAAGGTATGCCCCAGCAGTACTTTGATTGTAGCTACGATATTCACAATGCAATAGGACGTAACTCCTCCGAAATCACACACCAAACTTCCGAACCACGAAAAATCAATTCTGATCCTAAGTCCCCGGAAACTATACAGGAAGCCAGGACTCACGGGCGTCATGTTCGCTCTGAGGACTCCAACGTTGACTCTCAAAGAATATCTATGCTCTCGCTACCTAATCAAGCGCGATACAAGCGTCCACCACGACCGCTCTTCACTGAACGCGACAACGCAGCTAGGTTAGCATGGCGTCAAAAGGCTCAGGAGACAGGCAAATTGGTCATTAACCGAATTTTCATTGAAATGGAAAACCAGGACCCGCATCAAGCACTCAAAACTGCATCATTTCCAAAGCTGGAGCAGTTGGCTAATGAAACTGGGACGCACATCCAAGTTAAGCGATCCGAAAAGTCTGGGAACAATGTCGTTTTGCTTTTCTGGGGTCAGAAGCAACAGGTCGATGCTGCAAAAGCCATAGCCAATAAATGGGTCTCGGAGCTGGGTGGGGAGAGTGTGAAAGCAAAGGCATGGGCGAAACTTTGGTCTCTCACACCGGACCTTAAGCAGAGACTGGAGAAAAAGCTCGTAGATGACGAGCAACGCCAAGCATTTAGACAGACCCCAGAGACTGGCATCACATTCCCTGCTATCGTAAGTTCGATTTCTGATGGATTTGCTTGGCAATGCTAACACTATTTAGGGTAATGTTCTATGGCCAGCTGACGAGTACCATCCAGTGGAGGTCCTAGGCAAGAGCTATGAGGCTCTCGATCCAATTCGTATGGATTGCCGGTGCTACATCGTCTGGGATGACGACGCTTTCAAACTCATGGGACGTGACAAGGAAATGGTGAGGACAGCCGCGATTCGTGTTCGTGGAGCCTTGTTCCATGTTGTTGCACGTCAGATGGATGTGAGGAGTATCTACATTCTCCAGCTTCCTATAGAACATGGTGCTCTCTTGAACATACGACCGTGGAAATATTATGCCCCTGACCAGCTAAGACGCGGTGTGGATCCGGACAAGGCGCAGACTCTAGTACGAGCTGACATGAACCGCTCCGGGAGTCTGCCGGAAGCCGATATTCTCCTGGATTCCACGCTCAGGTCCAGGCTAAACGCCATCAAGATAAGAGATACGACAATTGAGCTATTGGAAGGACTGCGTTACTACAAGGGCAACGTGAAGATGGAGTTCCGCCTAGGCAATTTCATGCTCCTGCGCTACAGGCACCCCTCGGCTGATGGCTGGCAATTTGAGGACTTTGAAAACATGCTGAGCCAACAACAGTTCAAGGGGGCTGTTAGTCAAGTGTGAGTTCATTCGTCTTCCTTCTGACCCTTGATTTCGCGAGTTTTGAGAGCGCATTTCTTTCCTTTTCGCTACGGGTTCTCCGGACCTACGATGAATGATTTTTTTGTGAGGCGGTTGCTAATAATTCTAGACTTGGAGATGAAGAGCTCGAAGAGATGCTCCTGAAACGAATAATGCAAGCCGATCATCTGCTCGAACCGTCATCGACCGGCACTGCTACCCTTGAGGATGAGAGACCGACGTACAGTGCTAAAATCAACATACACAACCCTAATGGTACGGGCAATTACCTTTATGAGCTTGTCTTTGAAGATAGCGGCCGTATGTTTCAGTGTACCTCCCAAAATTGGAGCAAGCTCGACCCCGATTGCAGCAGTCCGACCAAATTACTTGATGTTCCCTTAATAGACCTCCAGAAGGGTTCTGCATGGGCCCTCGAAGCCAGCGCTACCCAGGTCGTGTCCGACGAGTCGCAAGTCCCTTCAATCTTACTGAGCTTTGCCGAACGGCTTGCAGTCGATCCCAGGCGAGCACGAGATCATGCTAACCCCACACGTTTCCTCTGGTTTCCCGAAGGTCTCCCCGTCAACTACTGTGATCAGAAGGTGTCCTGGACATTCAAACTCATTGGTAGCATGTATCATGTAGAGGTCGCGAGGCACCAGCACATCGATCTGAAGAAAGCAGATGCAGTGATCGGAAGGGGAATGGGACCTTTGGGTATGATGGAAAAGCCGCGCTGGAGCGTTACTGTGTATCATGAGGGGTGGGGCGCGTCTCTAGCGACTCATGCAAATCTCAAAGTTGGAGAGTGCACGACTTACCCGATCGAGGCGACGAAGTGGTTCCCGGAGGACCACAACACTGGCCATGCGAGCAACACTCACGAGGATCAAGAAGGTTGTGTAAGCTTGATGGAGAAGCTTATCAAGCTTGAGCGCGTTATAAGAGAGAAGATTGAAGCGAATGGGAGATCAAACACAGCCGAATACTTTGAACCGGAGATTAACGGCCATCAGGATTCACTCTTGTAGATGGGGAAAAGCTGCTTGTACCTGCGTTTCGCGCATGTAGAGCAGACTTGCTTCCAATAGCTCCGACAACGATGGAAATAAGCAGATGGCAACTCTATAGTGCCAATGGAGAGAGACAACGACATATTCGACCCATTTGTGATGTAAGGGTGCCAATAGCTTTTTTGCCCTCGGTATCTAGATAGATTTCATAGTCACAAATCCAAGCCGCTACAATTTCGTCCTTTACCGCCTGCTTTATTCTCTGATACTCGAGTTTTCTCGTATGTACTAGGGCCGGTGTTTGTCGTGTAGCTTCTTTATATTTTTTCCCGGCGCGAACTTCCTTATCGAGAGGCTGCCGCATAAAAGAGGATCTATTCCTAACACGAGGACTTTGCCTCGTCATTATTGATCGTGTAACATTTGTTCTTGCACCCGCCTATCAAGCCGCCGCAGCCTGTGTACTACCTTCACCTCCTTGTCCAGAGAGCACCTTTTGTCTGATTACATCCTCAACCATGCTTACACTCCGTCCCTTG
Organism: Viridothelium virens; assembly: GCA_010094025.1. NCBI lineage: Eukaryota > Fungi > Ascomycota > Dothideomycetes > Trypetheliales > Trypetheliaceae > Viridothelium > Viridothelium virens. The sequence goes on from ML991809.1 coordinate 200,749, forward strand.
CTCTGCACCGCTTTTTCTAGATCCTTAAGATTCTTCTCTAGGTCATCTACCTTCTCGTTGTAGAATGTGGTCGCATCCTCAGGACTTTTTTCCAAAAAAAATCCAGTTCCAACATCTACGAGGACAGAACGTACAGATGACAGCGTAGCGGGAACGTAGAGAGAGGGCGTGAGTGGGATAAGTAAGTTTTGAGCTTTGGATTCCGTGTCGTTGGTGACGTGAAGCTTCTGCGGCCCATTTGGGAAAGTGCGCTGTATGTTGCTGAGGCAGTCGCGAAATTTGTTCTGAGCTGCGCGTAGATTTTGGTATGAAGTGGTGAGATGGGTGAGTTCGTCGTCAAGTTGTTTTTTTACTTGAGAGAGTTGCGGGGTTGAGAGGGTGCTGAGGTCGACTGGAAATTGATCAGCTTCTGCACTAAACCGCGCCAGTAGCATGGAAAAATGCTTGAGTACCTGATTGACCTTGGGGACTTGTTGTAGCTGTCATTCCGGCTACCACAGATGGAATTGGAGATGTTTGCTCTGCCCGCAGGAGATGATCGACGTCACAGAAACAGACCGGGAAGCTTTGATATCACGTGCATGATGATCGACACGTGCCCGGGACCCTGGCCGTTAGGCCGTTGATGAAAGTTAAGTCAACGCCGTGGGGTGGGATGAATTAGGTGCGGAAATAAACTACACCGTATTCCGTAGATGGTAGTTTAACAGCCGGAAAAGCAACTCCGAGTAGCTCCGCTAGTATGCGATGAATGCCTGACTCACCTCTAGCATCCAACACTGATGCCTGCGATTGATCTATAGGAAAAAGCGCCCCTCGCATTCAATCTTCCGGGGCCGCGTTATGCATGCAGTGCATTCGTCAAGATCTCAACGAACGGCTGCGGAATACGTCCGTAAATGGGAGTACGGCTTCGTGTTGCCCCTTACCGTACCGGCTGAATAGACGAGATTGGAGAGAGATTTATCGCTGCCTGCAGCTTGGCCGCCTTTGTGATTGGACTCGTGGCTGCATTAGCTGGGCAAGGCGCAATGCGTTGCTTACTGAGCGGGTTTTTGGAGTCTGCCTAGCGAGGCGGTGTTCACAGGATCGCTGACCCTGGCCGGTCCACGACGACAGGCCACGCAATAGTCGCAATCGCTGTGTCTGTGAATTTGCTTCAAGAAGTCATGCTGGGAATTATAGTCATGAGGAGCGGTCTTTGTGGTTGTCGTGAGTATTTGGGATGATCGCAAGCTACAGATCTCGTCGCAATTCACTGTCCGTGGCGGTGGGGGAAAAAATCATCTCACGATCCCGGCCGGTTTCAAGGTTGACCGACGAGGACGAGTGCTGGGCAAGCAGAGGGCGGCACGCTAAACCGCCTTGAGTCTGATGCATTCATCGGCGATTGGTCAGACGCAGCCAGGATTCACGGCTGGTCAGGGTTTTGCAGTGACTCACACTCACGATAGCGCGGGGATAGGGCGCACCCACACTCCCACACTTCCATTAATAAGGCACCAAACCCCCATCTCTGCCTGGCTCTTCTCTTCCTCCCAACCACCCACATTGTATCCATACAGTAATCAAAAGAGACAACCACAGGCATGGCTGTCTTCTAGTTCTTCGTCTTCACCTCAAATCTTGTCCAACGGCAAGATAGCTCGGTTCAGTCTACCGGTTAACTCTCCACTCAATAACAATTACCATTCAGAGCTTCTGCTTGCAGATCCTCTGAACTCAAGGCCAGCCTCGCGCACCTTCAGTTCACCTTCAAACACCTTCACCACGTTCGACTTCACGTCGTTCACCACGGCTCAACCACAGCAACAATGGCTTTCTCCATCATTGTCAGCTCCCCGGCATCCGCCACAACCAACCTTCAGCAATCAACAAGACTTCGTTCTGTACGATCAACCACCGGCACCCTCCCAGGCCAGCCGTCACTCTCCCGCTACGAATCCGCGGCATACGTTTAACAGCGTCCACAACCAATTTCCTACATCTTCACCGTCGACTTCTGTTGCCACTGTGCATCAACGTAGTAACTCTGTTCAACGTCCACCGGTTCCTCTTTTCTCTAGCAATAGTGGTTCTAGTACATCTCAGCAGTCTGTCACTATGTTTGCAGGTAGTTCTCCTTCCTGTAGCTCTGTGTCTTCTCAAAGTCTTACGCCATCTTCAGACATGAACGAGAACTCTGCGGCCAGCCTTGGTGGCTGGACCGACGGATTCGGTACTCAGTCTATGACTGATGCGGAAATGGCCGCCCACATTACCAACTTTACGTCGATTAATGGCAACAACAACGAGTTCCAGCAATCGACGTCAACTGGCGGCACCATCTCTCCAAGCGATCTCGTCAATGAATCCGTTCCGAACTCCACTGCTATGACCAACCTGACATCGCCTTCTCCATGGGAGACTCCACTCGATGATTTTGAGACTTCTCCCCTGTTCGATGGCCTTCAGGGTGATCCGACTCTCGGAAGCTCTGACCAATGGTTCTCTCTCTTCCCGGACCAGGAGCATGACAATGATGTTATCCAACGATCCACCTCCCAACGCTCATTCGACTCTGCCGCTAGCGCTTCTCCTATCGTTCTCCACCCTGGTGGTCAATCCAACCGCAAAATGTCTACAACTGCCTCCCCTGCTGTCAAGCACTCCCAGACTGCTGGTGTGCACAAGAAAAACCGTGAACTTCCTCCCATCCTCGCTGATCCTGGAGACCCGATCGCTGTCAAACGTGCTCGAAATACTGCAGCAGCTCGGAAATCTCGTGACAGGAAAGTCAAGAAATTCGAGGACATGGAAGGAGAGATCATGGCACTTCGCCGAGAGAAGGCTGACTTGCAGGCTGAGATGGAAGAGTGGAAAAAGCGAGCTCTGGCTCGAGGCTCGTAAGCTGCCTATTGTGATGCTTACTGCTCCTATCCGTCTCTTTCTTTTCTTTTGGCGCCGACTAGGATGTGCAAAAGTGCTTGGCTTTCCTGGGATTCCTTTTTTCCTCGCCATCTCCTGCTCTTTGGGACATAGCGACATCTCCTCTCAGGCTCACCTGATTTGCATGATGTTCGCATTGATTATAGTTTCTGTTTTAACCTTCCCGCAACTGCCCACTCTCCCTGATATTCTTGATTTACAGTTTTTGTTATTTTCTTGGCTGGTCGGTTCTGATTGTCGTCTGCCTTAACGGTGGATTCGACTCGTGGCCTTGCCATACTTAGTTTATATTATGATTGCTGATTGCTGAAGAGGCTGACGGTGGTGGAGACAGATGATTCTCGACTTGATGTAGTCTTTGCAATATACACCACCACATTCATTGGACTCACGTACACTGCTGCTGTGACCTACGTAGTCATTTGTAAAGATCTTGTGCTGGATAGAGAACACCTCCGTGAACATCGTCGCCAAAATCTGTCTAACAGAGGCCTCTCAAAGTTGACGCATCCTGCGTATATCTAAACGCGTCATTCAACCAGACGTGTGGCAATGAGGACGACCCTTGCTCGAGAAATCTAGATCCCTTTCAGGATTTGTCTGCACTGTACTCCGTAAGTCAAGCCGACTTTCAATCCTCGATGAAGACATGACCTTTGTAGAACCTGCTCATCCTCAGTCCATGTCTGAATCTATCCTTAATGGTGACATCCACCTCACCGGAATTGCATAGAGATAAAGTCAGATATTCATCGATTTGGTTTCGATTGCTTTCAAACATGTCGATGTCTTTGTATAGTACTAAAGGCTCTGTACACATGGCAATCTCTGCAACCCTCCCACCTCCAACCCCCTCCATCCTCCCCTTCCCCTCAGATCCACAACCTCCCCACCCCATCCGCTCCCACACTCACACACCACGCCTCTCGTCCATGCCACCCCACCTCCAACACCCCCAGTCCCCCTTCCACCCTATGCCCCACCAACCGCTTCAACGGCACAATAACCGGCTCCTCCAACCCATCCGCCACCACCCTCGCATGCAGCACATGCACCGCGCCATCATCCGCCCCACTCGCCAACAACGGCACCCCACCACCACTCGGATGAAATGCAACACTACGCACCGCTCTCGCATGGTACCTCAGCGTCTTCCAGGGCAGCGGGCCCAACTCCAAGTCATGCCACAGCACGCGTCGATCGTACGCCCCGCACACGAGATGCGCGCCTGCACCCGGGTGCACGGCGATGCTGCTGAGCCAGCGCGCGCCGGGCCGCAGCGTCTTCGCCAGCGTCTGCGCCTGCAGGTCGTAGATGCGGACGGAGCGCTGGGTCGCGAGGAAGAAGAGCGGTTGCGTCGGGTGGAACGCAGTGGTTTGCGGGGCGCCGCCGCTGGAGCTGGGGATCCGTCGGAAGGGGTGCTGTGATGTGTGCGTGGGGAGGGTGTGGATGGTGACGGCGGTGCGGGACGACGCGGCGGTGGGGCTGGTGCTCGACAGGTGGGCGCCGCGCCGGTGGAAGCTGAGCGATTTGATGGGGGAGGTGGTGCTGGTTAGGGTGATGAGGAGGTGGATGGAGGAGGCTTGGAGGGAGGCGGGAGGGCGCGTCCAGGTTGCGGGGGAGTCTTTGGCTGGGATGGAAGAGGAGGAGGAGGATTTGGTGGCGGCATGTCCGAAGCCGGCGGAGAGGATGTCGTGGCTGGCTTGCTCGAGCTCGGGGTTGATGAGAGAGGACGGGATCATCCAGTAGATGGTTTCGCCGGCTGCTGCAGTAAGGATGAAAGCGTCTCGGCCTGGGCGCCAGCGAACTACGTTGACGGCCTCGTCTGAGGAGAGTTTTGCTGTCCAGCATTGTCGGCCGCTGAGGATATGCCAGACCCGGACTGTACCGTCATCTCCAGCTGTAGCAACCCAGTTGCCGGACGGGTCGACGTCTACGCTCCGTACTCGTCCCTTGTGGCCTCGGAAGACAGTGGCGCATGCTGTAGGGAATGGGCGCAGTTCCTCGGGGCTTGGCAATTTTGGTAGGAGGGACTCAGGATCAATATTGAGCTTACTCCGTCGAACTCGAGGGGCAAGATACAGATCTAGACACCGCTCGAACTTCTCTTTCACGAAGCCACCATATCCCGCCACCTTCCGTAATGCGTCATGAGTCTTTGGTAGGTACTCCCTTTCCCTTTCTTCAGGGTCCTGGCTTTCCCAAGTAGCCTTCTCGTCCTTGTCGGGCAGATACTCCGGTGGAGGTCTGTAGCTCTCCTCGTAACCCGGAGGAGGGAGCTTTGGAGCTGGGACGTGCATAGGATGGTCAGGTCGTGGAGCTTCGTCGGCCCAAATGTCGTACGTCTTCACGTCCGGATCTTGCTCTTCTTCCTCTTCCGGGGGTCTGTAAGGTTTTATGCGTCCTTCCCTTATTGCTCTCACCATTTTCATCACCCGTTTGGCTTCATGCTTTGAAGGCACAAAGCGGCGCTTGGGTTCTGGAGCCGCACTCAGTGGCATGACCTCCTCCTTCCCTGAAAAGTATTCAATCATGTTCGGATAGGGGTCGTAGCCGTCTACTGTGACTTCATTCCTTGTAAGCTTCTTGAGCACTTCCAGCTCCTCTTGGTTTAGCTCCAAAGGCTTGCCGGTAGCTGGATCGGTCAGACCCGTCCACCCCTCTGGTATGTCTATACTGTCAAGTAGTGCATCCAAAGCTTCGCCCTTTGCCGGTCGCATAATCTTCTTGCCGTTGATATCATAACCTATATGTGGATATACCTCATAGAAGTGTGAAGGTATGTTGCCGACAGTGTTTGCATTGGCCGGCGCGTCAGAATCATCAGAGTCGTAGATAGGGTCAATTTCACGGTAGAGATATCGTGGATTCCCATTGGCATCTTGCGTGATAGTGTAGTTCGGTCCAACATCATCCTCGTCCACTTCAACGTCAGCCAGAGCGTGGTCCTGTTTCGTGCCATTCTTAGAGATCACAGTTCCATCAGCACTTCTCTCTACTTTACTGGCATGGTCTTGGACCCTTTTGCTCCCCCCTCCTTGCTTTTGAGACTTGAGATCACTGACGAGCTGCCGGAGACCCCCCTTTCCTTCCTCGGACAAATCGCCGTTACTACTCAGCTCGTCGAGATCCGTTTCAGTGCCTTCGTCATCAAGTCCACTGAAATCGTCCTCGTCACTGCCACTATCATCTTCGGCCTCGGAGATATTTTCGCTACTGAGGTCAAGACCGTTGACGAGATCAATGGGTAAATCATTATCTGCAGATTCAGGCGGCGAGTTTCTTGTCACAATCTTCCGTTTCTTGCCCGCGACCGCGTTCGCCATGGTAGACCGCTTCTTTCAACGGGATGTTGGGCGTCTCAATTTTTTTGCGCGTGCAGAAGCGAGAGAAGATCGCGATAAGATAGGGCTCGGATCAGCGCCGCACCTCCGGTGCTGCTGAGTCATTGGGCTACTTAACCAACAAGCTGCTCACCGTTGGCCGACTCCAATGGCCCCGACCCGAGTATGACGGAGGAGAATTGCTTGGCTTTTTCATGGGATATTTAAATCCTCAGCTGGCCAGAAGGGGGGAGTCGCCGGTGATTCTTTACGTGTCTTTTCACTCTGCAACAGAAGATTATGCGGCATGTCGGGAGAGAAACAGCATGCAGCTTGTGACGAGTGCAGTAAGCTGAGCCCTACCAGTCCTGTCTCTTGACATCATCTCGTCAATAGCTGATTCACGAGTCTCAGGAACGCGCAAGATCAAATGCTCTGGAGGCCTACCAGCTTGTGAAAGATGTACCCGTCAACGCATCGATTGCGTCTATTCGCCCCAGAGGCCGATGGGCAGGCCGAGAAAAAGACAGCGTCAAGACGAAGATAACGTAAAGGCCGGGCCAAATGCGCAATATCCGACACCGGAATTGGACCATCAAGACGTATTCTTCGATCTAGCGAGTCAAGGACAATATCTCACATCCAATGATGATCTGGGCAGGCATTCTTTGGACAATCTAGCAGCAGAAAACCTTGGTGCAAGTACTGCGTTTCTGAATACCTTTAACCCACCCATCGATCCGTCATTAGATTTTAGGTATGCATCCACGGCCGGTTTCGAGGTCGTTTCATCCCAATCTTAACCAACTTTCCTACAGTGCTTTGCCTTTCGACGCCGATCTCTTAGATACTTCAGCAATTCAACTCCCAACTTCAGTAGCCATTCCAGACATAGGAAGCCAATGTACATGCCTAACGAACATCTATCTCATCCTGTCCGAATTACGTACCTACAGTGGATGTAGCTTCCCTCTCCCCTTACCAACGCTTCGCAAATCAATGGTCACTGCCGAGGAGGTGCTGACTTGTGAAGAATGTCCGAAAGACTTCTCCACCGCCTCCCAAAACCTACATATGACATGCGCTCTGCTCGGCACCATCGGTAATGGTTTCCGTCAATTGCTGAAGGGAATTGATCAAGAGGCTGCATTCGCCGAAGCAAGAGGAGAGAAGAAGGCGCTCCGCGTTGGCGATATGAATGTAGCTAATTCGCATCTCCACACCGGTACTCTCGACTGTCCCATGGGATTCAATGTCGAGATTGCTGCGTCAGAGTGGCGAGAACTAGCGAGGAAAGCGGTCATTGCAAGTTTCAACGGCATGAATGGAGCAACAGGTCTGATGGATATTGTCCAAAAGCTGGAGGAACGTCAGCGCGCACGGCATTTTTCGTCGGATGTGGAGCATTACCAACCGTCGGGAAGTCATCATACTGCAGGGAATAGTGAGTGCGAAGATCCGATTTGTGTAAAGATGGTCACCCAGACGCGCCAGGTGATCGAGGTCCTTGCCGCGGACATTCGTTCCGGTACTTGAATACTTAGCTCCCGGCATATGGTTTATTGATTACGGAGCTTAGCCAGGGCTGCTAGTACGCCTTCGCTTGGCTGCTCGTCCGTCGGGTTCCGTGAGCTAGGCCTTTTCTTCGCTGAAGATTGTGTCTGCTCATGTCTTACGGAGTCCTGAGCTGCGGCATCCATCATCGCCTCCTCCTCATCTTCATCTGGATCCTGATAGGACATATCTTCCGCCAGTCGACCTGATGGTCTACGCTCAGCATCTGGGGTGCCATCACCCGCGGCATCTGGCCCTACTAGGCTTTGGCCCACAGGTACTGGAGATCCAATTCCGAGCCGAATGGCAACTCCAGGATCGACTTCGCCTTCAGCTCTAGAGACATCACGGGACATGACCGATGTTATATCAGGATTGGTCAGTTCGCGAGCTACTCCACGCTTGGCTGCTTTCTTAACTCTAAAGGGCTCACGAACCGAAGTGCACCATCTCTGCACCTTCTTCTCGCCCCAGCCAGCCACTAGGGCAACCTCTTCAGGTCGAGCATTGACGGCAGTACGGATGCTACCGAAGCTGGAAACAAGGGAGACGGCGTCCGTTTTGTTTATGCTTCGTGGAGTGGTGATGAATTCGGTTATCCTATCAGCATAACCAGTGGCTTGGTGGGCCTTGATGCTCGTCGGTGCAGCGTGTTCGTACTGTTTGTAGAGTTCTAGATAGCGTCCAGCTTCCTGTGCACTCCAGCATAACATAATCGTCACATTATTAATCAGAGACGTCTTGGAAAGCTCCTTAATAGACTCTTCGTGATTTTGAATATCCACCATTGTGAGTAGGATGCGAAGATTATAGCGGCCCTGAAGCTGTCTAATGCGACCATAGATGTATTCTGGGTGCAATCGATGGTATTTCAGAGAGAGAAACAATGCACAAGTGGTATTTCCCATGACGTAGTCAGCAGGAATATCCGAATATTCCCAGGGCATTGCCTTGATGTTGTTCAAGATGGGGTTTCCCTTTTGTCGTGGAGACACCAATACGGAGCTCGGTCCGGAGCGAGAAGGTAATGCTTGAGGCTTTGGCTGTTGTACCTTGCCAGTGGCCGGCGCTCCATTCTGTCTAGATGAAGATGCGGCAGGGGTGGTACTTTTGCGCTCGGCGGCATCTGCAGCTGCAGAAAAAGCAGCATCATCAAAGTCGTCTTCCATTGTGCATTTGTGTTAGTTTGAGTTCGGGCCTAAGCGAGCGACCCTGTCCCGTCTGCGGTACTACTGTCGATGTTCACAAACACGATGTTGTGGCGCGCGAGATGCTTCTGAAAGTGGAATGGCGCGTACCTCGGTTTAGCCGCTTAGTCATACGGAACAATAGGAATGAGCCGATGAGATCGCCAGCACCAACCTCACTCCGTACACCGTCCACTTCTACGAACCATCCCAGGAACCACTGTCTACGGTTACTATCGCCTATCTCAAGCCCTCGTTCACTCTTACAAGCGTCCGCAACAACATATGACCACAGCGCATTGTTGAGAGAGCCTCACGTTGGGGGCCAGCTGCGCCCCCACCTCTCCATTGCTCTCACTTCCACCTCCACCACGAGCAGAAAGCCCAGAACCGTTGCAACTCCCATCGCGCTCTAGCCTCTCATGTCCGCACCTTCTCCGAAACGACAACGATTGCCAGGCTCGTTTTCACCGGCTTCACCGCCGTATCACCTTGCGGCCAAGGGAGCCATCGGTTCTACGAAGTCCACTATAGTTCAACCTCACACACCCATTTCACCCTCAGATATGTCTTCCTCCGGCCGTGGAAACAGCAACTCTACCTCTCCGACACAACCCTCCAACCTTTCTCCGCCGCTGTCCGGATCTGGAAGCGCACACCCATCCACACAAACTTCTGCAAACACTGCCCTTCCTACACCCGCAAGCAGTGTAAAAGGAGGTTCTACGACTATGAATGACGAAGATTTTCCGACAGATAGCATATCACATTTATCAACAGCACGGCCAGTCACGCAGGACACAGCGACCGACGACTCCGCCTCACATACTCGCACCGACCACGACTGGCAAAACGAGAATGACACTCAGATGGAGGATGTGGATCAATTACCAAGGCGTGTAGATGCAAACTCTGCACCATTTTACTACATTCTTGAAGAATGTAAGGTCCCTTTGACGACGGTCAATTGAGCGCTACGCTCACTTGCCCTCTCCCTTGCTTTCAATATGTTATGATTACTTTATTGACATTATCTGATCGGATAGCACACCCACCATCCGCACCACATCCATCGCAAGACCTCATCTCTATGTACAGCCTAGACCCAATAGCAGCCAGCGTAGCTCGGCGCGATCCGATAACTGGTGATAAAATCAACAAGATCCGCAAGTCCTACGAAGGCAAGATTAAGACTCTTGGCATTAGCGGCAGGAACAAATCCACCACAAAACCCGGCGAGCTATCAAGCCTCTTCCACATCCCCGAGGATGCTTGGCAAGCAACCGAAGTCTCCACCCGCAACGTCAAAAAGGGCATGACTGCCTCTCTCGACGCCAAGCTTGACCGGGCCCTCAAAATGGCTCCAGGCAAGCTTCCCCCAGAGGAAGCCGACAAATGGAAGAGCCTGCTCGCCGTCGACGAACCCGCCAAATCCAAATCCGGCGCTGCTGCCACTACCGACACGACGAACCGAAAGCTCGGCACCCTCCCTCCTCCTTCCTCGAACGCTAAGACAGCGGCATCGAATTCCACGACAGCAACAGCAGGATCAGCGGCGGCGCACCCTGAGCCCTCGCGGCCTCAGCGCGCGAACAAGAAGCGGCGCTACGATGACTCGAGCTTTGAGGGGTATGCCGAGGGCCTCAACGAGGAGGACGCCGGATACTCGAGTCCAGAGGAGAAGTTGGCGACGGTGGCGGCTAAGAAGAAGCGACGGAAGGTACGCGTGAGCACCGATGAGGGGGCAGCACCCGTGACGGCAAAGACGGCGATGACGACTACTGTCGCTGGTGGAAACACAGCGATGGGAGGCCGTGGGAGCGAGACCAGGCAGCAGCAAGAACGGCAGCAAGAGGGGCAGATGCAGAAGAAGAGGAAGAGGGAGGAGGAGCGAGACCGAGAACAGGAGCAGAGGCAGGGGAAGAGTCTGAAGCAGGATCATCCGAATAAGAAGATGAAGAAGGACTTTCGGTTCAAGTTGCGTCCTACTGAGCCTTGAGTTTTTATCTTTGTTTCCTTTTTGGGAGGATAGTCTGTCTGCAGAGAATGTTGGTTGCTGGTTAGATGGAGAGGAGTGAGAGGAGAGTGTGATCTTGCTTGCGTGTGCGGTCTGGCTTGCGTGTGAGGCCTTTTGCTGTCTTTTTGCTGGTAATGGGTGTCTGCCCCCAAAGGTTCTTTCTACTTTTTTCCCCATCACAAGCCCCACTTTGATACCCCACTCGCCGTTTTGATAGGTCTACGTAGGGTGTAATACCTTGTGCTTACGACGTTCACTCTATAGGATTATGGCAGTGTTGCCTCGCCCGGTTACGGAATGGGCATGGTGGGCGTGAGCTCGCGTTCTTGAACGCCCCACTGTGTTACTCACCCCGCCCCCCCCCTCGGACGATCATAGATTGATGGAGGTCCTCACGATGATTTTCGACGGAGTTCACGAGTAAGGTGTGATGGGTGGTGGCGCGGTAGATATTTGTATTCTATTATACCAAACGATGTCGGACGCGGCGTTTGCTTTTTTGCTCTTTAACGGAACGAGACTCCCCCCGATGATTTTGTTCGGGCATGAGACAATGGGGGCCTTTTTGCAAAGAATATGAAAAGGCTAAAAGTCTTTGTAAGACGTTTCCTGTAAATATGAAGCGGCTATTCATACATTTACTCTCGGAGCTAACTCCCTCGATCTATGTAAAGAACATTTGCTTAGCCGCTGAGCTCGGCCCGTGGCATGTAAAACGTATCATCGATTCCCACTCTGTGGCCCGCCATGTTGGCCGTCATCTGCTCCTGCATGCGTTCTTGCATGCGTTCCAATGTCATCTCCCTCCTTCTCTCCTGCTCTCTTGCATCCGTCACACTCCTAATAATATTCAGAACCTCCTGCCTCTTCTGATTCGGCACCGAGTCATGGAACCCAAAGCCCAGCGACGCCATTACTCCCACCCCAGCCTCCACAGATCCCGGATCGAGCCCCAGTATCGCAAGCGAAGCTCCCTGCGCCAGGAGATACTGCACTGTCGTCGCGTGTCCATGGTACGCGGCATAGCGCAGCGGCTGGCAATTGTGCTCGTCAGGCGTGTGGACGCTCCCGCCTCGATTCACCAGTTCCTGGACGACGCCGAGGTGCCCGCCCTTGGCGGCCTTGCAGGTCGGCGAGTCGTTGAAGCGTGGCTTGTTGTGCTTGCTCGGCATCTTTAGACTCAGCGCCGCGCCGCGGTCGAGCAGGAATCTCACGACGTCGAGGTGGCCGTGGATCGCAGCGAGGCCGAGGGGTCGGTCGCCTGCGGGGTCGCGGGCTTCGAGGTCGGCGCCGCATTGGAGGAGGATGGAGAGTACGGGGATGGAGGCGGAGAGGGTGGCGAAGTGGATGGGGCGTTTGGGGTTGGAAGAGCGGTAGCCGCCTTCGATGTTGGCGCCGGAACCGATGAGTAGTTGCACGAGGGCTGGGTCCGCGTTTTCGCAGGCGTAGTGTAAGGGGCGTAAGAGGGAGGTGCATTCGGCTTCGATGGCGGCGCCGCGGCGGAGCAACAGCTCTGTAGCAGCGAACGACTTTGAAAGGATGGCAAGATGAAGCGGGGTTCTTCCGTCGCCGTTCTTCACGTCGACGTTTATGCGCTTTTGTTGAAGGAGGAGATCCGCAATCTCGTCATGTCCATTAGACGCTGCCCAGTGCAGAGGCGTCATCTCTCCATCAGCTTCGTGCTTGCAATTGGCTTTCCTCGCTAGGAGAAGTGAGACGACTTGTTTTGAGCCCGATGCACAGGCAATGCAGAGCGGTGTCATGCCACCCATTCCCTGTGCTTCAATGTTGGCTCGACTACCGAGGAGCGCTTCCGCAACGTGATCGTGGTCATTTTGGGCAGCATAGTGGAGAGGCGTCATGAGTTCGCCATCCTTTGCCTCGCAGTCGGCGCTATGTGCGGTCAGAAGCTTCACAATCACATCGTCGCCGATCTTAGCTGCGGCGTGGAGAGCGGTAGAATAGTTGTGATCTCTTGAAGTCACCTTGGCACGGTTTTGGAGCAGGATTTCGACCACATCGTGATGGCCGTTGTCTGCAGCAATCCTCAAAGCCGTTTTGCCTTTTGGGCCAATTGCATCAACGGAGGCATGATCATCCAAAAGTAGTTGGACGATGCTGTAATGATCACGCGACGCAGCCAGATGAAGGGGTGTCATATCAGAAGAATCCAAAACATTCACATCAGCTCCACGCTGCAGCAACAATGATACGACTTCCTCATTGCCGCAATGTGCGGCGACTGCAAGAGCCGTCCGTCCCGAGCTTTCGTGACGCTCTTCGATGTTCACACGTTGCTCCAATAGCCTTAGAATTTCCATGCGGGAACCAGACTGAGCTGCGCGAACAATTGCTGGTGCTCTGAGACCTTCTGGGGACCCAAAGTCTATGCTGGTATGCACATTGAATTCATTCTTGCGCTTGACTCGCCTGGGTCCTGGTGTGGGGCTCAAGGTATCAGTCGAGGGCGAGGGAGGTGTTGCAGTTTTTAGTGCGGTAACATTGGGACGACTTGCTTTCCGTCTCAAAGTTCCCCATATCGACTTCTTTGGATCGGGAGAGGTCTTTTGACGGGATAGGTTGAATGAAAATTGACGAGGTATTGCAGAATCGGACGCAGAAGTTGCATGTCGTGCTGGCGGACGATGGTAATAATTAGACATACTATCCCCCAACTCAGGCGAGGTTGATCTTGGGAAAGGGCGTGCCCTTTGCCAAGACTCATTTCTGAATCGTTCCATTGGTGTCAGCTGATCGGCTTCTTCCTCTGCATTCTCAGCAAGCTTCTTTGGTATGTCATGATTGTGTCTCCTGGCTGGATGGGAGCTACTGTCCGATACAGATCGCGGAAGTGGTACGCCAGCTTCACGGGCTTTTGTATTAGCCATGGTCTGACGATAAGCTTCAGGATTGACCATATCGGCATCCATATCGTAATACCCGCTATCTTGCGTCACTTCAGTTGGTGCAGGAGTCTCCACACGTGGAGGTGGCTTTCGAAAAGGGTTCGTCGAGTCCGAAGCAGACCGATTGGGCTGTTTAATACCTGCCTTTGATTCATTATGTGCAAGCGCATTACGATAGGGTCCTGTGTTCACAATTTCTTTATCGATATCCAGCTCGAGACTACCGATTGTAGATTCCGGATGGCTGATGACAGTAGGGGATCCTTCTTGCGCCTTCGTTACGCTAGCTCGCAGCGTTGAAGTGTCATCGACGATCTTTTGTATTACGCGACGGCTTTTCGGCTTCTTAAGCATTTCTGTTTGCTGTGTTTCTGTACGACTAGTCTGTGCGTTAACATCTGGGGGCCAACTCTCCAAAGCCTTGCCACCATGACTTACCAGTGCGCTGCCTGCAGTAAAAATTGCAAAGCTGCCACCTGTGACTGTAAACGATGTTGATGGTCCCTCATATTCGTTTCATTCCAAACAATTTTGGCGCTCCTCAGAAAAGGATTGTTCGTCACTAAAAGCGCCACTTCTTGTGCCATGATGTCCACGAATAGCCTACAGCCTTCCAGAGATATCTTGAATCCTTCGATTAGCTCTCGCTGTGTCGGCGAAGAGGGGACACGGTTGCGAGCCCATTCTTGAATTTGGTTCAATGCACAATTCACAGTAGTCAACTCGTAGACAAGAGACTGAATGGTAAGGTCTGCATCGACGAATTTCCCGCGAGCATCGGAGAGATTTTTAATTGTCTTCGTGATTGCGGCGATAATACCTCCCACAGCACTCACGCCCCCAATCAGTGATAGAGGATCCATCTTCGATCGAAAAGGTAACCGGAAAGACTCGAGACGAAGCAACGAAGACTAATTGGAGTAGAGAAGATGAAAGAAAGTACAGCGAGCGATGTTCAAGACGACATGGTCATTGGATAGCAGACGATCTGTGAAAGAACAAATGCGAACGAAAATTTTCGACAACAGCCGCCGCTTGGTGAAAGAGCACGGTCGAAAGCTCGTGCTGCCGCATGGTTGGAGTAGACGGAGTGCTTAGATATGCAGCAGGCAGCGAGGCTGAGCATTTCGGACCTGCATCTCAGCGCCCCTCAGCTCAGATGCTGATATTCTGCTACAGGGTTCTCCGCTGAAGTCGTCGATCATTTCCCTAATGGATTTCAATGTCGCTTGCTTGCTTGCTTGTTGGCGTGACCCAAGCGTGGCGCAGGGGTGGCTTAGGAAGCCATTGGCTTCTATAAGTTGCATACAACTAGTCATTAGCCATCCGTGGCGGGTTGTTTGTTTTGAGAGGTACATCAAGATAGGGAATGTCACTTCTGTCGAGTTTACTGTCCGCAATGGACAGTGGCTAAGTCGAGTGCAGTTGCAGTGGCATGGATGAGTCTTTCCTAGGAAGGGCGATAGCGGAACCGCAAGGATCTTCAACGGGCCATAAGGCCAGAAAGATTGGGCGTCACAGTCGGTATCTTCACTTCAATAAGGTCCACATGAATTTCATATTGTTAAGATGGAGGCTTGCACGCACGTAGCATGGAAGTTATAAAATTTCCTGAGGCATACTACTCCCTGAAATCACATCTGTCCACAAAGAGGCAATCCCATCACAGCGGCCTTGATACGGTAACTCGTAGCCAAGCATGACCTAATTTGTCCAAAATGTACTCTGTCTAACGGATTAAACCTCCCAAAATATCCAAATACTGGCCAGATGTAGTCCTAACACAGGATAAGAAAGTTATCCAATTAATCTCTTAACAAGTCGCGAACACTCATTCCTCTAGTCTCCTCAGCGTCCCAAGACCTACGATCAGCGTTAAGCATGAGCAGAGCAGCGGTTGCTTGTTGATCTAGATCATTGTCGCCGATATTATTACGTTTCACCCTTGTGCTAGACCGTGCTCGACTTTGTGCTGTCGCATTACCTGGAAAAGCAGCAGAGGGATGACTAGCACAGGTAGGCCGTCTATGGCTATCACTTGAGAAACCGCGACCATCGAAATAAGCATTGATTGGAGAAGACGAAGAGGACGCGCTCCCGATCTTTTCCTGGAGGCCAGGATCGGCCTGTGGCTTAAGGGCAGGACTCGCCAGTCGAAACTCGGCGAGACTGCCGCTAGATCCAAAGGGCTTTTGATTGGCAAAGGTTTCGAGAGATGGAGATGGAAGCGCAGAGTTCAAATAGCCAGAAGACGCGTGAGTGATATAAGAAGACGAAGAATAGTGACGGGAGCCATGATGAGCTTGTTGGTTATCAGTTGGATGAATGGCGGGTGATGCATTTGCTGAAGAAGCGTTGCTGAGGATTGGAGAAATACTAGGGAGGATCGGACGAGCAGCAGAACTTGGGGGTTTTGTGAGTCCACTGTAAGGAGACTGCTCTGCCATAGGGCGAGCCTTTGCAGCAGCTTGCGCGTTGCTCGTTTGAGCGGAAGGTGTCGATGTGCCGGAGCCAGGGCTATCAGCCATTTCCTCGTCTTCGTTATCGTCTTCATTCTCTATGGGTTCAGGGTGGTAGTTTGGAGGTAAAGAAGCGTTTTTCTGTTTACGTTCTTCGTAGGGCGATCTACTAGCAGCCTGAAGGTCCGAAACGCATTTCTCTAGATATCGCAGATATTCGATGCTGGCCTATAAGATTGTTATTTCCGAATTTGGCTGTTCGCCTTTGGAGTGCATATCTACCTGGAGGATTGCGAGCTTGTGCATCTCTTGCCCAGCACATGCTGGTATCATATCTTTGAGCACCCCAAACTCTTCATTCATCTTTGAGCGTCGCCTTCGTTCAATCAAGCTATGCGCGGTTTTACGCGCGATCTTTCGCCCTGCAGCAGTATTTCCATTTGCCTGTTTTTTCCTTCCGCCCGCATTCTGTGTCACAGCAGTCTTATTACCAGCAGGAGTTGTACTGCTTGGCCCCTGCTGATCTTTCACCTCAACGGCTTGCTGTGCAGGCTTGCTGGGCTTTTCCTCTTGACCGCGGGGTTTCATCTGGATGATCTTACGAGATCTCGTAGGTGGAGGAGGCAAGGCGAAGTCATCGGCACTGCCGCCAGCGTGGAGGGCCGCCGAAGAACGCTTCCGTGGGACGGCATTGGGAGAAGTCGGAGACATGGGACGGTACGATGAGTCGGAGGATTGATTCGCGGAGCTTGTGGAAGAGCTCATGCTGGTTCTGCTCGAGGTATTGGAGTTCTGATTGCCTGCTGCCATCGCGGCTGGCGGCAAGGCGAACGCAGACTCGATTTGAGAAAGAGTAGCATCTTGCTTCCCAGAAATGTCAGTTGAGGAGGCCGGCGTAGGAGGTAAGCCCGGTCGAGGCATTGGGAGAGCCTATACGGTCAAGCAAGATTATGGTATTTGCTTTTCGCAGAAATCTAGGGGGAGACTTGAGGAGGATAACGGAGATTCGCGAATTGGCAGACACACTAGACTGCCCCGCGATGGAGAGAGGGTCTGGGCGTGCCATTGCGGCGTGCAAAGGGTATATACGCCAGTCTGGATGGTGGTCGCGTGCGTGCAACGATCGATTGGTGGGGGAGCGTCGGCGGTTGCCCTTCCCACTCCTCCCATTGTTGTCCACGGTTCGGGAGCGCAGACTGGGATTGGCTGGACATTGCGACTCTGCTCTCGTGCTCAATTCATATCTCCGCCTATTGCGCGAAACTGGTCCGGCCACCGCATAAAGTCTGAGGATCAGGTTGAATGCTCAACAAGTAACCTGCAGCAGAATGACGCCCTGTCCGCACGTGCCTGCAGTCTCCACTGAGAATCGGTGTTTCCCCTCAGACGAAGGCCAGGGCCCCCGTACCTATATGATAACCTGGCATTTTCAATCAGCATTGTTGACACGATAACAAGGAGATCCGCATGTTTTGATCCAGAGTCCCAGACTTCCTGCTCGGTCTTATCAGCCGAGGTGCATGCAGGATGATGATGTTGCGTCCAGTTTCGGATCGAATTTAGCCTCTGTCCTGGATTTCCATCACGATCCAGCATCACATCATCCTCGCAAATTCGCTTGAACGTCCCTACCCCCTGTTCGCTTTTGTTCAAGCGAATAAGCAAACAGAGACGAGGTCACAAGGGTTAATGATCTAAGAACGGTAGGCTTTTTGTCTTTGGATGCCATTGGATGAATAAGGTAAATTTACCAAGCCTAGAGAAGCGTATATAGGAAACCAACCTCGTATCATGATACCTGATCTCAAAATCACTTGCTTCCATCGCGGTACCGACCCCTCGTCTTCCTCTGATTCGGTCATAGCTCAGCGAACCTCTCTTGTACATCATCTGCATGGACCCGTCGTCCCGTCTTGTCATAGAAGCCGCTCGCAATCCGTAGCCATTCTCTCTCCTTGTCCTTTCTCACCAATTCCGAAAGGATCTGCAGCTCCTCGAAGCTGAATAACTCATCTTGTGACCATTTCTTCCACTGTGACTCCCCAGACACCAATTCCGATCTACCATCACCTGCCGGTGCAGCAGCATATCCACGCTTGTTCTTTTTGCCCTTACCCCCTTTCTCCCTCTTCCCTCCCTCTTCTTTCACACTACCTCCATTATTTCCACCCCCGCCTTCACCATCACCTCCACCACCTCCACCACTCCATGTGGCGCCATCACCGTTGCCGCCGTTGCCGCCGCCTTCTCCTCCACCCCCTCCAACCTCCTTCTGACCACCCGAATCTCCTCCGGCGGCATTTTCAGCTGCCTTTAGCTCCTTGAAGCGGGCTTTAAGTTCATGCGGCGGCTTCCCAAGTTCCGCTGCAATCTGTTTCCATGTACTTTTGCCATCTGCTTTCATTTCCAGGAGCTTGGCGTCTTGCTCGGCCGTGAAGGTGGTAGTTTGCTCCGGACTGGCGGCAGCGACTTCGGTCGCATTGACATTATTGTTATCGTTAGGTGCATTGTTAGGAGCGCTGTTGGCACCGTCACTGTTGCGATTTTCCTCGTTGTTGGTGCCGGATGTAACTGGCTCTGCAGTCGTCTCGGGCTGTTTGGCGGCATTCGGGGCAGTCGTCTCGGGTTTCTACGAACACAAGACAAACGTCAGTGATATGCGGTAAGCATGCTTGGGTCTCTGAAGCTCAGCCGGAGATAATCTTCACCACCTATCACAGTCTACAAACCTGAAAGAGGAAGCCGAGCCCAAGGTTGAGAGTGAAGTGGAAGACGGTTGATGTCATGTTATACAAATGTATTATGATCATCGATGACCTAGATTGAATCGAGGATATCCAAAGTTAGGGAGCAACACGAGTGAAGCCAAATTGTAATCAGAAGGAAATCAACAGTTAGGGACAACTATGCAGACGGCGCTCCACTATTTATGGGACGCTACTTCTAAAGGCTCGGCCAAGTATCTGACCCTGCGTCTGTATCCACTGTGGAGCCAAGTGAGGCTTAAAATGACACAGGAAGCCCTCTGTAAGTCAACGCCTTACCTTCATGGTAATTTTGCGCGTTCTCAATGTTCGAGAACCTCTAGCATCGCAGCTGAATATGTCCAAAAGCGAGACCTTCGGTACTTGTCCTTTTGGGGGCATTTTGGTCGGTGAATTTCGATGAATTCGTGTGGGGCTGCAAATAGAAAAAGCTTATTGGAAGATGGGAAAGCTAAGATGTGACGATTTTTGACTCCACTTTATAGAAACAATGCAGATGATGCAAGTGACTGACCAAGTGTGGTTAATGAGAAGAATTACTCACTAAACATAACAGTGTTTGTCTTGCCTCAGGGTCACACGCTGTGGCAAACAATATGCCCACAATGAACTTATCTGCTTATCTGATTGATAGCTCCACTCTTACTGGGTGAATACAGTACAAAGTGAGGTTCCTACCTCGACGTCCGTCTTACATTCGAGGCTGGTATCCTCAGGCATAAAGCCAGGAATAATCGTATTTGAGGAAGTCTCCATTCCTACTAGAAAAGCTCAAATCCAGAATTGTTGAGTGTCGCCCTGCGATTAGCCTATTTATGGTACCAATTCGCTTAAACAAGTGCAACACTAGAAAGCAGTAGTAGTTTTCTCAGAGGAAGTCCGTTTTACATCGCCCAAATTGCCGTGGGTGTAGGCTACCCATTTGCTCATTGAGCTTTGGGTCTGGCTTCTCTCTACGTGAGTAGAGCTCAAAGAATAGTACAAGCCAATATATAGGAGTTGTTGGAGAGAATTTGTTTTGTTTGACTGTTTCAGAAGAAGGGCATATAGGGAAACTGAATTGGAAAGGACCTCGTGTCAAAGGAGAAGCAGCCTAACAGAAGTTGTCTTAGAGACATGATCACCAGGCGGCGAATTCCTTGGACACCGCTAATGGACGACATTGAAATGTCATGTCGAATGTGCCTATGCCAGTGTTAGGACGACACGACGCGACAAACGGTTTTTGAGTGTTGCGCGAAATGAAGTCTTCCGACATTTGTCCGAGCTCAAAGGGACAACTTTGCCGGTCAAGCTCTCCAAAGGAATCATTTCTCCTCGTAGCTTTCAGCTGAGCCTCGAGTCTCTCTTGAGCCTCGGACAAAATGCTTCCAATTCTATTTCGTGTGTTTGCTTCCCTTAGCATCTTCATTAGCCTTGCTTCCAGTCACAATGTCCAGATGAAAGCACACTCGCGAGAATGCTTTCATGAACAACTACATGCCGACGACAAAATGACCGTCACCTTCCAAGTAGGGGATCGAGAATTTGGACACAGCAGTGGAAATCTCGACATCGACTTCTGGGTAATTTATCGCCCCATTCCCATCGCCCTCAGCAGAGGCAATCGCATGCTGATAAGTAACGCTTTCGTTAGATTCAAACACCTGGAAATACAATGCAAGTCCACGAACGTGGCATCTCCTCAGGCGATCATTCCTTCACGGCATCGCAAGACGGACGCTATACATACTGCTTCAGCAACGAGCACTCCAGTTTCACAACAAAGGAAGTGAGCTTCAACGTGCACGGTATCGTTTATGTCCCGGAGAGTGAAGCTCCTCAAGACCCGTTGGATAAGGAAGGTGCGTCAATGCAAGGATACAGTTCTGCTTGCTTGCTATGTCTCGAAGACGGGAGAAAGAGGGTGTCAGCTAACGGTTACACAGTGAGAGTCTTGTCGGATTTATTAGCCCAGGTCAAAGATGAGCAATCATATATCGTTATGAGGGAACGGACGCACCGCAATACCGCTGAAAGCACAAATGCTAGGGTGAAGTGGTGGAGCATATTTCAGCTGGGGGTGCTGTTCGGTGAAGGTATCTTCCAGGTTTGGTGGCTCAAGAGGTTCTTCGAGGTATGGCTTCCGTTCTCTGACAAACATTTACGAGTTGTAACTTACATGTACTCTTCTCTAGGTCAAGCGCGTTGTATGATACCCGATTAGATGCAAAATGAATACAGTGATGATTTTCGTCAGAATATTTCGTAATTTAATCTTTGGGGTATCTTTTCTAGAATTGCTTCAGTGTTGGACTAAAACAAATTCAGTCCTAACAAGCCTCCAACGCCACCCCATGGATCTTCTCGATCGCTGTACCTCAGAAGCTTTGAGAGCCGAGCGCCTTGTTCGGTAAAAGCGCTATGGATACCACACAGCCCAACGTTACACCGCCAGCCAAATAGAGCACGCTGTCCACATTTCCGCCGCTCCCATATAGGTGAGCCGCGATCAAGGGGCTCACGATCCCGAATAGCCTTCCCCAAAAACTTGCCACCCCACAAGCCGTTCCTCGAATTGGTGCCGGGAACGCCTCCGGTGTCCATCCGTACAATACCGCATTGAACATACTCTGGAAGAAGTATTCCATAACATTGAGACCGATGTTGGATTTTTCGTCGTTGATGGCACTGAATATGAAAATGGAGGCGCCCATAAGGCCGGATGATATGACCATGGTCCATTTGCGGCCCACGTTGGGAATTTGATAGAGGACGGCACCCAGCATGACTCCAACAACCCCGGGAAAATATATGTATATGTATGAGCGGTAGGTAAATTTAAGGGATAGATCGAGTGAACTATTCTTTAGGGCGAGAATTTTAGGGAGGTAAAAGCCTGATCGGAGAAAATGTTAGTGTGGGTAATTGAAAGGATACGGTCGAGTAAAGAACTCCGTTTAACTTACCAGCGACAGTGAAACCCCAATAATCCATAATATAAGTCAGCCAGACGAGAATAGTAAGGCGTGTGACCTGCCAATCAGAGAAAAGCATTTTGTAGCGATCAAATTCAAGCCCGACCTTCTCAATCCAAGTCGTCTTTAATTGCTTCGCGCCTCCACCTAGCATAGGTTCGCCGCTGCCCATTGAGTTGTGCTCTTCGGTCAGGGCTTCCAAAGTTTCCAAAGTAATATCGCTCTCTCGGCCATTGAAACGAGCGATGTATTGTAAAACTTCGACAGCTTTGTCGTCTCTACCCCGGTACACGAGAAACTTGGGCGATTCCTTAAATCGGAAGATCACGGTGCGGAGGATAAACACGAAAAGAGTGATAGCCCCAAGTGTATATAGTAGGTACCGCCAGCCCATGTTGTCTTGTTTGCTGCAGCAAGGAGGCGCATGAGTTTTGCATGAAGGCAACGCGTCGCCTTGACTGAAATCGGGGTGACATGAGTTGGTGGGTATGAAGCCGTAAGCAATAGCGCTGCAGATGACGACGCCGATAGGCTGGAAAATCGATAGAAGCGCAAGAAGGAAACGGCGGTTCTAGCGTGGTGTCAGCATCTGTATCCAGCTTCATTCAACTGTCTCAAAGATAGTAAACATTATTGCAGAAAGAGGATGACAAACCTGGGGAATGAACTCTAGCGTAATGGTAGTGTCGATAGGAATATTCCCTCCTACTCCAAAGCCAACGAAAGCCGTTAGAACTAGGAAAGTATTGTAGGTATTGCTACCGCCAAGTCCGATACCAAAGGCAGAAGAGACCAGAACTGTAAGATTAAAAGCCCACTGGCGACCTGCAAATATCGGTCAGCGATACTTCGAATTTGTCTTTAGTGTTGAATGAGAACAACCAACCTATGATATCGACAAGAACACCCCAAACAAAGGCACCTGCATGCGGGTCAGAAAGTTAGTCCTGAAATGCAACCCGGGAAGTCGGGTGCAACGGACCCGCTGTTAAACCGCTATTGAAGGAGGTCGATATATTGCCAGATTCGGCGTCTGTCCTTATCAGATCTCCTGTTTTCCTGAAAAGCTTCGAACGAGCATATTCATACTGCCAAAGCCTAGTTCTTGCTGTAACGGTCCCAGCACAAGACCAAATGCTTGTGCCCAGAGAAGATCGAGCATGTAACCAAATCCACAGAGGGACCAGATATACCTATAGCTTTATGTTAGCAATGGCAGGGAAAAGCCTGTCTCTGATTGGGCAGTCCGAGGCTCAGTACCATTGATATCGACCCATTCCATGGGAATCAATTTCGCGATTAATGAGCGTGCATTTCTTCTCGTAGAGGCTAAGACCCTCAAGATCATCGTACTCAACGGATGCTCTCGAGCGACCTGGTTCCTCAGGCACAGTAACGTCTGCCGAAGGCTCGACAGAACCATCCTTGAGATCAGTGCCTTCCATGATTGACTCTTCGGGTGGAAGCAGCTCGTAGTTCGCGCGGGACGAGCGAAAAGTGGTGGGGGGCATATTAAACACTTAAAGCCAGGCCATAGGGTGATAGGTCCACCAGGGTCCTAGTGATGCAGTGATCCCGGGTGACTGTGCGGTGGTGGGTTAGTCGATGGAAAGTTCTTCACTCATCAACGTCGGTGGCTACACCGAGACACCGGAGAGGAGATAATCAGGAAGATTGGAAGAGGAGCTCAGGAATGGCTAGACTCAAAAGGGCATGGGTGCCTTGCGACGCGGCAGAGCTTGCACGGGGATGGAATGCGCCCTGAGACAATCTTGTGTGAGGTCAGGTAGCCAAGGATTCACGATAATCTCCCACCAAGCGCTATGTTGGAATAGCTCTGGGAGCGGTTCGACGAGTCCGTCGTATCCTAAAGCACTTGCGCTCTTTCCGTAGTTGGTACCCAGTTTCCAGCACGACCCAGATTCTTGCGCACGCGATTCGCAGTGGTGACGTCTACGTAGGCCTTAAGGAATGTTAGCTGATTTTACTGCTTAGCGCGGTGTTGCCACCCGACCGTGTCATTCTCCTACCGTTGTACCTACCGCAACTCAACCTTTGATCAGCATCAGCAAAATAAGCATCCTTTTCCCAGCAGCTCCGATCCGTCCAAGTTAATGGGCTATTAATTACTTTGCTTACCTTGCCAAATGACCATACTGTGATTCGTGTCTCCATGTCTCCATTAAGCTTGCCAGGCCCTGTCAACAGTACCTTACCGAAAAACCTCAACACCTGGACATGTGACGATACTTTAAGCGTAATCATGGGTTTTCGGCAGATCGAACTTCCAGACCTATCTGTAATCAAGTCGCTGGATGGATGCGCAAGTCAACGCAAATTCCTAGGAACCTTTCCCCAGAGATGAGACGCCAAGCCCAGTACTCTACGCAAACCCTCTCGAGAAGACTAAAGATTGTATTCATGTCACTCGCGCAGTTCGAGCGTCAGTTCCCTGCTGGCATGTGGATGGATTCGCTGCCATTCCAACTGTCTTTGCTTCTTGGATTTTTTGCTCTTCTGCTTAGGCCAAAGTAAGTCTTGCACTGGTTAGATTGGATTCTAGTTTGTCTCCGTGTACATCTCTCCGTTCAACAGGTCTGGTGCGCTTGGAAAGAAATGTCCAACGTCCTTTTCTCAACACCTTAGGCCCAGAACGTCAATTTCCACTCCAAACACCACATCTCGTCGTTCTGTAGCTCTCGGATATCTCGAGGGAACTGTAAGGGTTGATTGGTAATTGTTAGAGTGGAAAGCATTTCTATGGTAATGTGACAGAAACAATCGGAACCAAAACGTGCGCTCTCTGAAAGATTATATGGCAGCGAACAACATTATCGAAGCTGATCTTTTTTTAAGCTCACAGCATTGGGTTATAGTAAAGGAAAGAGTAATTTTAAACCTATCCTCCTCTGTGGGACACCAGACCTTATCCACGCGAAGTCCGCAAGGAGGGAGGGGCGCCCTTGTTCATTACGTTGCACTGAAAACGATGAATTCGTCCGTTCCGGATCTGGCCGGGCTTGTCCTTTGATATGATTGTCTTGTTTCGAGTTCCAAAGAACGAGCTCGCTGCCGCTGGGGACCTTCAGTACCTACGGCTCCAAACAGCTGATATTCAATGCTCCAAAAGCAGATCGCGTGAACAATTCACGAACGGACAGTTAACTGAAGGTTCTTATAGTTTTGCTAGACGAAAATTCGAGGAGATGATGCCCAAAGTCTTCGATCACACGCTGGAAATCAATACATACCTCGTGACTGTTATTCCCTTCGGAAGTGTGCAGATAATTAAACTAAAAGTAGGATAGCGGCCGAACTTACGCAGGAATGCCAGCCTCCCCTCCGCACTAACGTTGTGCCGTTTGCATAAGGTATATAATGCTCATCTTCAGCTTTTTCGCCTAGATCTTATGCTAAAAAGGTATAGCATAAGCCAGAATGTACGGAGTATCGAAGCCTGCTTCATTGATACATACGTTGTCTTTAATATCTCATTGTGATAAGGTCTTTTCACTGGAGTCTGCTTGCATAGGTTTATGCATTCCCAGGGGAATGTATAAAATCTGAGGTGGTTCTATAAGATGTCCTGAAGAACCTTGTCTTTGATCATAGACTGCTGCGAAGTGCTGTGTAGTGCTGACCCAATTTGCCAACAGTCTCCCTTGAGCCTGCTTAGCCTCTGCTTACCGGTGGCCGGAAAGTTCGGATACGCATTGGCTTGTGCAGCTTTCTTCATATTAGCTCTATTCATGTATTGGCTGGGCTCCAGCTACTTGACCAGGCGTGCGATGTCAGATGCCCAACCGGTTTCATCAATTTTTGTAATTTATGACTTGTATACTATATAGCTACAGCGTCAGGAAAGATCGCTAAAGGAATTAAGACGTAGAACGGCCATCCTTTCGCTATGATCTGTTGCTAAGTCTATGTATGCCGGCTGGCTATGCCAATGAACCTCTTACCGACACCATCCAGACAAAGCGGAGCCCCTCAAGTACCCCTACTCTAGCGAGGTACTGTAGCGGTCAGTATCATGAAATTTGGTCAGAATCGAAAATGGATTTGCTCCGCGCCACCAACGCAAAGTGTTTGGTCTTTCCCCGCAATATTGGAGCTTCAGTCTCCAAATATTGTGAAAAGAATCAGACCTTGGACTTCTCCTTCATTTCATCAAATGCCAATGTCCCAGGTTCATCCCATTTTCGCCTGCTCTGAAGTATCATGTCCTGTTCCCAGTGGACAATAATGCCCCGATTCTCCGTTCGGCATGGCTTTTCTGGGCCTTTGATACGGATTGCGAAATCGCGAAGAAGCTGCAACTGGAAGTTGTCAGCGCCAAGACGAAAACTACAATGGATCTGGACCGCGATGCTTACCTGGATGACAAACTTCTGCGACTCGGAGAGCGCTATATTCTTCCCCAAGCATCGGCGACTTCCATAGCCAAATGCAAGTACTGCTTTTTGAGTCGAGTCCTTGCTGGGTGTTCCATCCATCGCTCAGTTGTGAACTCTTCAGCATGCTCGCCATGCATTCTGCGCTCCCGATAAATACCGTATGGATTGGCGGCCACCTCAACCGATTCTGGGACCCAAGTGTCACTCAAGTACATACCGCCTTCGGGAGCATACTGGGGAAGAGTCATTGATACGGAAGGAAACATTCACAATGCTTCTTTGATACAGGTCAAGAAGTATGGCATGTGCTCCGTCTCTTCGAGGGCAACAGGTTGGGACAGTCGTCCCGACCGGTCGAAGGCCCCAGTTCCTCCCACCAGTCTTCTGTACACCTGTTCGTGAGTAAGGATGAAATGCAGAAATTCGCCAATGAAGGCTGCAGATATATCTTGCGAGCCAACGGTCAGAATGAAATACTGATGTTCGGCTTCTTCGAGGGTAAATTGCCTCCCGGCTATTGGGTCGTATGAACCAGGCTGGTGGGCTGCGGAGGTCGCCGCCGGGAAAGATGGGAAGGAAGGGTCCACCGAGGATGAGAGAAAATATCATCATAACATCTGGTCCTGGAAGAATCTTTGGAGAGAGGTCGAGAGGAAGACTGGCATCAAGTGAACAGTACAAGTGTCCGTGAAGAGTCCGAGCGCTTGGTATTCAGAAAAGGAAGACTGTGACTGGAAGGGATTCTTTGCCGCGTTTTCTGTCGTACGCGAGTAGTGATAGGAGGGCCCAAATGACTTTACCCCGTCGAAGCAACTGCATGGCGGGAATCAATCTAGAGCTTGGATACGGCGCTGACTTCTACTTTCTTGGCAATCTCGAGAGCTATGGCTTCTACTTTGGATTGCTCGCAGACGAAATAGGTCTTCTGCCGGTCTTGGGACATGATGGCGCCTCTGACAAGTCCCATCGTTGATCCACGGTGCACGACTTGAGACTCAATTACCACGGTGGCGGGCAACGGAAGGGGTCGGAGGCACGTCATGTTTAGATTCCAGGTTAAACCGCCAGGAGGCTTGAACCTGACAAGCGTAACCATTAGATCGAGATCATAAAGTAAGAAGTTTAACGCACTTCTGCTCTTCAAACTTTACAGGGAATGGAATGAAAGCCGAGGCTGTGAATTGATCTATGCAAGATCTTTTTAGCGTAGGTATAGAAGTTTGATTTCTGTAGCCACCCATACCAAGAAGTAATGCTGCTGCGCCACCATGCAGAATCTCTAATGAAAGCGTTCAGTTTAATGTCGAATTCTCGGCATAGCTTTGGCGACTTACTGCCGCGATTGCTGTATCTCAAGTCCAGATCTAGCTCGAAGACTGACTTGCCGGTCGACGAGGCATCTATAAGCCGGCAGGTGGTCATGATATGAGCATCAAACATCTTCCTGTGCTTTAGCTATGCAGATTGAGTTCGATATATTCAACCCGTACCGGGTCTTTGCTTTCCCGCACCCACCTGGCAAAGAGATCGAATCGGCCCTTGATCTTTGCCATAGCCTCCTCCCGGTCTTGGGACTTGTCCATGGCTGCTTATTATTGATGGTCGATCTTGGATTGAAAAACGATTATAGGAAAAAAAAGCTTGCTGGATAGAAGAGCAGCTGAGTTTCGAAACAAGACGAAGGTCTCCAGCTTCACTCATGCGGCGCGGTCGGACCAAAACGGACAGGACTCCACGCACTAAATAATTAGGAGACGGGGGCTCCGTCTGCGGCCTTCGGTCCATCGTTCAGCCCATCCTTTGTTTCTCACTAAGCAAAGACGTGTGCTCTGATCCTACTTCACACGCGCTAGAAGCACTCTGCCACCGCTGCTACCGACAAGTGGATCGGCGAAGGAGCTGCTGCGCCGCAACAGTGTCGAAAAAGTTAATCTTTATCTATTCAAGCTATCAAAGTGATATCTTCTATTGACAAAGGAAAGCAAGGTGACCTCTAAGAGAAAGCCTGTCACCTGCCCTCCGGACCGCCAACTCTCCAGAGCATACAGCTCCACTAGTCCCGACTTGCTGAGCACACATTTGCTGCTTTGATTTCTCGGGATAAGCATTGTGTGGACTTAGCCCCACTTCTGCACTGCCTGAGCAACTATGTCGCTCCTTCGATTATGTGCAGTTTCCAGTCACGAAGACATCAGTTTAGTCACTGGCACAATCCGGATAGCATGCCATGGCCTCTATCCCCTAGAATTTCACGTAGTCCAATAGCTTACTGGAGGCCTCGGTAGCAGATCACGGGCCGACGTTGTCACCAACAATGAAAGTATTGGGCAGAAGCAAATCTCGTTTCGACTTTGTACAGAGTTCCTGAACGAATAGTGAAGTTGGTCCCATGGTAAGACGGCATAAACACAAGCCTTCCCAAACAATGCCTGGCCTCGATTGTGTATACGCTTCTCGCTGTTCCTATCACCAAGGCATGCAATTAGGAATGTCAGAGGGATCAGCAAGGCTGAAGAGCTTACCGAGGTCTTCCCAGGTTGTATAAAGCTAAAGAAGGAAAAATGGACAGATCAGTACCGGTTGTTGTCTGATAATTCAATTAGTACGTTTATACACTCCTGAACCCCTTGTTACTGAGGGACATGTAGAACCTACGAAGGATAAATATCGGCCACTTCTATTGGCATCGAGAGTTCTTGTTTTACTCTTGGTGCTAATGCCATACGAATATGCGTGCATCATCCGATCGCCACGACTTCTCGGTTTCCTGAAAGTGCTGCTTTAAATGCGACAACTTCTCCGTAACATCCTCAATCTCATTGTGGATCTCGGCGTAATAATCGTTTTGTTCGACTATCACCCACTCTCGTTGAAGCTCTTCCGCTTCAGCACGGGTCAAGAGTGTTAGAGGTGGTGGTGTCTCAAACGAACACTCAGACCTCGGAAAAGCGACTCGCCTACGACTTTGCGATATTTGAAAGAGTCGCAGGGCTTTCAAATTTGAGAACTCGCGCAGTTCATTCAGTAGCCTGAACCAGGTGCATCCTCTGACAAGAGTACAATTGACTAGCACAAGTGACTGGAGCGTGCTCTTATGGAGCCTCAGGAAATGGACAAATGTGGGGCAAGGGTCACCACCGCTGGACATGCTTCTCAGATCCACCTCCACCCTTATAAGGACGAGCTCGCGGAGATGCCCTAGCTCCACATGGCGATAGATACTCCGGAAGAGACGGACGGTATCTTGCCAATGATCAAACTGGAGGTGGAGACGCTCGAGATTCGGCATCCGTTGCAGAAACCTGGAAGTGATGCTGTTCCATTCATCTCCATAAAATTCTGTAGAGGTCAGTTGCAATTCTTGAGCCGTGGATCTGAAGAGAGGGAAAATTCAGCCTCATGACCTTGAATGGGAACAAACTCACGTTTGAGCGCTCGGTCCCGCGTACTAAGGTAGAGTCGTAGGCATCGCAGACTCTCCAGTCCCGGAGTGAGTGGAATTGGCAACGCCAGCTCTTGCACAGCAACTCCGTAATACTCTTGATCACTTAAAAAGGTCGATGGAAGTTGTGTAAGAAATTGAGACAGACGGACACCACTGAGCCCGATGGCACTCAAAACGATGGAAGTGTTGCGCGACAGATAATGCGAGCCAAACTTGTGGATGCTTGGGCATTCACCGCTCCCAATTCCCGGGAACTCCACTTCGACCACTGAAAGGTTTGGCAAATTCGAAAAAGCCTTTGTAAGCATGGCCGAGTCTAGTCCAGACCTTTCGGTGTAGCCCCGATCGATGGTACTCATTCTCCCAGCAGACAGGACAGACCCGGCCCACAATTTGTTCTGATTAGGAGATAAGGGGTTATTCATGTACATCTGGGCGAAGTGAACGTCCCATATGAAAGGTGGTTCGGAGCATAAGACCACTTTGTGAATGGCGGCAGCAAATTCCGGCAGCTGAGAAATCTGCAACAACCTGCTGAGAGATCTGTACGAAATGCTGAAACTGCGTTCTCGAAATACCGTTTTCAGGAATTCATGTTTTGTCGCGGCATTGAGGGTTCGGCAGGTCAGTCTCAAGGATGCAAAGCTTTCCAAGCGTCGATTTCTTGGGCCATACAGATTTGCAAAGTGCATTCCGCCGACCGTTGGGGTGAAGTGGCTCAGACAGTGAGCTCCTATTAGTGCAAGAAGTTCGGGTGCCAGCGCCATCAGACCTTTGGGGCTCGCCTCGAGCTTCGAGGGAGATGGTGAAAGAGAGTCCTCCATGGCGCATTCGTAGTCTGGTATTGAGTTCCAAATCGTCTCAATCTGCCGTGTAAAATATTGTTGAATTGGTTCAAGATGTCGCAAGGATTCGTGCTATGGGACTTCTTCGAATCTGCTATGTACCTCCCTGGTACGTCCCTACCTGCAACTAAGGAGTGGTGGAAGTCGCATGGAAGCGCAGGTGGAAGGGGATGGATTGAGAAATCTTGGCAAGTCATACCTTGCCTTAAAAAAACTGCCTCTGACTTGAAATCTATTGCGATCCTTTCAGATAAAAATAAAACTGGAATAGAAAATCAGAGAAGGTTCTTTTTCTTGACAGATACTTCTTCGATATCCCAGTAATCGGTTTTTCTGACCTCCTGAACGGACTTTACGGAAGGGACCCTAGACCTGGACAAAGTCAAAACATTTGGTTATGTCTAATAATACTAACATCTAATATTTTACTCCTTGATGGGAACGACCGCTGGTGATGGCGGCCTGCGTCTCGAGTTGGTAAACCCCACTAGGCTACAGAGCAGAGAACAAACAACCAATTATCACAGCCTGACGTGATCTACGAAGGGGTTGTCCAAAAGTATTCTCCAGCTAATGTTCCCAACCCGCATAACCTAAGGCCCTCAATACGGATCTTACTCATGAGATCAAATTGTGGGTAAAGTCCGATATTGACAGGACTCGGAGATATGCGACGTGAATTGGAGTTTGACAGGCCTCTAGAAACTCTCCTCGGAAGGATAAAGCTCAATGCGGCATCACAGTTGCCAATGCTGGGTACGTTGTGGCTCGGTTGTTCTGAGTTGGGCCTGATGTAGGATCGTAGATTTTGTATGCAGATCGCCTTCATATGCATCTAGCTTGGAGCTAATCTTCGCGAGCATTCAATTCCGATGCTACTAGACACTCAAACGCCGGAGAACAGTGACTCTGAAAACTATGCGTCTTCCTGAATGTGACCCCTCTCCGAAACGTACAGACCATCCAAGAACTGTAAATGACATCAGCACAACACTCGCAAAAATCGGTAATCTTACATACCTTCCGAATATCCTTGTTCCTCACTCTGCAAACTTGCTGGATATCTGCCGCACTTTGTGACACATCCTCCAGCGAATTGCCCATGAGCAGCAGCTCATCCTTCTGCGCCTTACTCGTTTCCACATCCACACCCGGTTGCATAGTCACGCGCCTGACAATCTTCTCGCCAATGAAGTTTCGAATCTCAACCTCCCAGAGCCCGGTCTCGTTGTTCTTATCTAAATTGACGTTGATGGGGAAGTGAGCATAGACGTAGCGCATCTTGTACTTGAAGCCTTTCGTGACGCCGATGATCAGGTTATTGATGATGGTACGGACGGTTCGTAGGGTTGCGACGTTTTTGCGGGCGCCATGGTGGAGTTCAATATTGATGATGTTCTTCTTGGGATTCGTGAAGGAAACTGCGAGATGACCAAGGTTCTTGGTAAGTTTTCCTGCGGCACCATTAGTATTGAGCATTTTTGTACGCTTTGAGAAGAGTGGGGTGGCCAATTCGCGCACCTCGAGGGCCTTCGACGGTAACGTTTCTTGTCTTAATGGAGACCTTAACTGTGAGAACTTGTCAGTATATGCTGTGTCCAAAAATGCTAATTGGATTATCAAGCGTGCCACATACCACCCTCTGGCACCTCCAGCGACTCTTGTGAATAAATGTACTTCATCTTGACGGCAAGATCGAGGAATGAAGGTCGTTGATCGTCTCGAGAATTGAAGCCTTCTGCAACGCTCAAAATTCGGCCGGTGCCGCTAAGCGAGTGGGATGTCACCGGTGCCGGAAAAACGCTACGCCGTCATAATGATCTATAGCTGCTCACACTGCCTGACCAGCACCTTGAATATCGTAGGTAAGATCTGCCGAGGTCCCACTAGTCGCCAAGAAAAGGCATGTGGAATCAAGAGCCGCAAATTGATCATGCTTACTAGGTAAATAAGTAAAGCTATGTCCTCTAACAATACATGAAGACTCCGTTGGCTTCAGTGCCCGCTAGCTCATTCCGTACACAATGCCTGGGCTGCATTTTAGCAAACTGCCGTTCATTGCAAGTGTCATTTCAGCGATTCTATATCAGAAGCGCTTTGAGCGCGAGAAGTTATTGTACAGTTGAGCATAGGGATATATGTAATCCCGCTCTAGAGAGTGGCGCCTCTCTTCTGTCATGAACCACCAAGTTCAATGCATGTAATAAACATTACGCAGCATCAGTCGTGACACCATAGAGCGTGCATAATCTAGAATGGAAAATAGAAGGTTAGATTGTGCGAAAATTAGCGCATAGACCTCTTTGCCTTCCTTCTCATCTCTGGCTTAGTCTCCTCTTTCCTCAGCTCAGCCGTCATTATTCTCTTCCCACCCATACTCTTGACTGTCTCCATGATGGAACCCTTGCCATCATCAAGCGCGGCAACGTCATCGCCTCCACCAATGCTCTTGCCATTGATCAGAACATTTGGCACCGTCTTGCGACCAGTCATCTTGCCCAAAGCTGTTTGCAATAATTTGCCAAGAGGATGCTCGTCGAGCTCAACGACGTATGGTGCTGGTATGATTTTGTATTTCTCGACGAGGATATGTTTGGCTTTTTTCGAGAAGGGACAGTAGGTTTTCGAGAATATGATTACTGTATTTAGATTAGTTGAGGTTCAAGCTCAAACCAGTGGTGGGAACACAATTGACGCACTGGGACTTCGCTTTAAAATGCTGTTTAACTCCACTTCGACAGCATGTTCCTCTTCCGTTTCGTCCTTATCGGTAGTACTTGACCCTTTTTCTGTGTTACCAACTTTTGCGACACCTTCCTCAGTGTACTTGTCATCTTTCATCTTCTTCCGCCCTGCCACACTCTTCTCGCCCTCGCTGGAATCATCATCTTTCTTAGGCGCGATAATAGGCTTCTGGGCGGCTCCCTTCTCTCCTGTTATGGCATGCAATTTTTCCGCTTCAGTGGGAGGTTTCTCATCCTGGTCAGTGTTGACCTGGGCAATCTTCTCCCTGACTGCAATTCGTTGTTTGATCTCGAGGTCTGCTGCTTCTTGTCTGGCGGCTTTGGCCTTGCGATCGAGTGCTGCTACAGTCCTGGTGTAAAATTCGGAGGTTTGTGTTGATTGGGCGGCCGTCGTTATGTAAATAACCATAAGTATGGATACGACAACTACAACGGCAATGCCCCTCACTCGCCGTTGGGAAAGCATGCTGGCGCGTCTGGGGACTGGTAGAGTGGAGACGACAAGGTATATATGCGGGAGGTGATCGGTGGGGGAAGTGTCAACAGTCGACCCAGCTGGACTGGGCGCCTGATTGCTGACCTCCTTTTTAAGTTCTGGACTGGAACCCTCTGGTCTTCGTTTTGTTGTTCGACCCCGGCTAAATGATGACAGATATCAATATTGAGCGACGCCGCTCGATGCTATCAAGAGCTGCTGTCATGCGACAGCCATCTGGGGTTCTTGTATTGCCCGGCGCAGCGCGAAATTGAGGGGCACAGGGACAGCGGGTTAGTCCTCAGTCCCAATATTGGCACGCCAAGCCTGTCGAGAACCAGCACTTTGCGGGGAAAACCAAGGGAGGATTTTCAGAAATGGTGATTCGAAAATTGAGGGATAGGATGAAATTTCTATGATTCGTTCAGAGTGGACGCGGCGGATGTCGTGCGTGCGCTTCATCCCTATTTTCTGCAGCAAGTTATCAATAGCAATGGCAGAGGCCAACAGATGCCCATGCTCTGCGCGACCTCGTCTAATCCTGGTCGGATAGCTCTTCTTCTAGCGCGACCTTCTTAATGCGGTTGCTAACTCTGCCTGTTACTGACAGCGCGTTGTTTGGAGAAACGAAACAATGTTTTCTCACCAGGATTCCCCCCGCACCTTCGTTCCAAGACCTGAAGCCAAATCGGCAGGCCTCCAGTCAGCCTTGGCAATAACCACTAGAGAAGACTCTTAAGTAAGCATGTACTGTAAGGGTGATTTCTCGGCAATCGGTGAGCCGCAAGACCCTGCACCCCTAGACGACTGTCTCTTCCTGACCCAGGAACCCGGGACCAGAAGCAATCTTGCGTGTACGTACTTATCTAGGACGCCTAGGTACCAATGTTTTGTTTTCCTACGCCAACTCCGAGGACGAGGCGAGATATAAGCACGTGTGGAAGATCATTTTTCAAGGCAAGGCCGTAAGACGAGCGCCAGGCTCCACTTTGTTGGTAGACATCCCGTGCAAGATCTGTCCCTCGTTGTATGAGGCATTTTCCCATTGTCTCAACGCCGGGAGCAGCGGTGATAGTAATGGCTTGGCCATGACTTTCCCGTGGACCCTCTCTCTTCTCTTAGTCTCTTTCAATCCGGCCAATGTCAAGGCTTCGAACGCTGCTCGCCAGGAGATCACACCATGGTTGTGGTGGGGAGCCATGCCCATCACAAGCTGAAGGTGCACTCACGGCAGTACAAGAGCAAGGTCCACTCCTCGTAGAAGCTTTTCCAAGATGAGAGTTCCAGCCTTCAATCAAGTTTAAATTTTTTTGCCTCGTACTTGCGCTGCAGTAGGCGACACCCAGTTGCGTGGGCGCCTGCATTTCTTGCTCTTCTTTGTCCCCCTCGAGTTCTGTTGCTTGTTTCGCTTCGTGCTTCAAGCAATTGGTAAGAGTCATGGCCAACAACGGAGAACACATCCACTTCGAAGATCACGTAGAACGTTCGGGAATCTCCAAAGTCAGAAGCAGAAGCGAAGCTCGTTCGGAACGCAGCAGGAGTTGGAGAACATCCCAGCAACCCCCTTCTGACGAAGAGAAAGAGGTTCGACCCATTTTCGAGGATGAAGTTCCCCCAGTTGAGGATCGTGACTTCAAACGCAGACAGGTTTGCAATTTTCCTATAGCCCTGATTCCGTGTGCCTAATATTAACCACCCTAGGTATTTCACGGTTGGACTCTGGCATGGTACGCTTTGCAGTTACTTTCCGAGGAAGGGCATGACTGAGCAATCATAGGCTAGCATACCAATCGACTGGTGTCATTTATGGAGACATTGGCACGAGTCCTCTCTACGTCTATTCATCCACGTTCTCTTCAGCGCCAAACCGCGATGATCTTCTAGGAGCCCTCTCTCTGATAATCTGGACCCTTACCCTAATTGTTTCTGTCAAATATATCCTCATCGTACTCAGAGCTGACGACGAAGGCGAGGGTGGAACATTTGCGGTTTACAATCTACTTTCTCGCTATGTAAGGACCAGTCTAAAAGATATTCAGGGTTGAGTCCAACCGGCTAATTGTAATTGCAGTGCAACATCGCCGTACGCGATCCGAAAAGCAGCAATACTGTGAAGTTTGAGCGGTATCAGAGTACTGAGTTGAAGCCAAGTAATCGTTCGGTTCGGTCATGGCTTGAGACAAGTCCGATCGCTCGTGCTTTCCTCAAAACTTTGGCAGTCTTTGGCGTCAGTCTGATCATGGCCGATGGTGTCCTCACGCCGGCCCAGTCCGTACTTGGCGCCATCCAGGGTAAGGCGACGCTTTCGGATTCTATATATAGTAGCTAATTTAGTGAATAGGTCTCGAAATTGTGAAGCCAGATATCTCTACCGGGACAATAATTGGAGTTTCTTGCGCGATCCTTATCGTACTTTTCGCCGTTCAGCCTCTTGGAATTCACAGGATCGCAAGCGTATTTGCACCGATTGTTATCATTTGGCTGGCCTTCAATTTGTCATTTGGTATCTACGTAAGTGCAGATACGATGAACCGATTCAATCTTTCTGAAGAGTGCTGAAGTCATTTGTAGAATCTGGCCATGTATGATGGCGGCGTTCTGAAGGCTTTCTCTCCATACTTTGCGGGACTTTGGTTCATTAGAAATAAGACTGAAGGTTGGAAGAATCTCGGTGGTATCCTCCTAGCTTTCACTGGTGTAGAAGCATTGTTTGCAGGTAGGTATCGATGTCCGAGTTACACCAGTCGTTGAGCTGACAAGAACACAGACTTGGGAGCTTTCAGCAGACGGTGCGATGCACAACTGCACTCACGTTCAAATATTCTAACAAGCTGAATAGGGCTGTCCAGATTTCATGGCTATGCTTCGCATACCCATGTCTGCTATTCGCCTACATTGGACAAGCTGCGTATCTTGCAGTCAATCCGTCCGCGTACTCGAACCCATTCTTCAATACTGTGCCCCCAGGCATGTTCTGGCCATCACTAGTCGTCTCTATTCTAGCTGCCGTGGTCGCCAGTCAAGCGTTGATCACAAGTACCTTTCAATTACTTTCGCAAGTCATGCACTCAAGCTACTTCCCACAGATAAAGATGATCTACACTAGTGAAAAACATCACGGTCAGGTGTATATCCCAATGGCGAACTGGCTCATGATGGTAGGTACTGTCGTTGTCACGGCCGTGTATAGCAACACGACCAGGCTTGGGCACGCCTATGGAGTTTGTGTCATTCTCGTGACATTCCTAACAACAAAGTGAGAAGACCCCTGGTTCTTGTTCACAATCTGTTCCTCTTCCGAGCTGACATATTGTAGTATGATAACTCTAGTAGCACTTGTCGTATGGCGCTTGAATCCGTTATTGGTCTTCGTTGTCTGGCTGCCATTTGTCACGTTTGATGGCCTTTACCTGACCGCAGCACTTACTAAAGTACCTAACGGAGCTTGGTTCACCTTACTTCTTGCTGTGATTCTGGCCAGTATCTTCATCCTGTGGCGCTACGGCAAAGAATCCCAATGGAGCGCTGAAGGCAAGAATCGCTACAGGCTAGATTACCTTGTCGTCACCGATGACGACGGTAAGCCATATCTCAACGAAACATTTGGCGGTGGGGAACTCTCAACAATCAAAGGATTGGGCATCTTCTTCGACAAGGCTGGCGACTTGGTTCCCTCAGTCTATGAGCATTTCCTGCAAAAGTTTCAGGCCCATCCAGAAATCGTCGTTTTCCTGCACATGCGCGCGCTCTCCGTCCCGCACGTTTCCCCAGACGACCGCTTCTCCGTTACTGGCACCTCAATGGGCAACTGCTACCGTCTCATGATCCGCCACGGCTATAATGATCATGTCGTCACTCCTGACTTGGGCCGCCTCGTCTATCAGGAGCTGCGAAAAGCCGTTATTCAGGCAGGTGCCAGACTCGGCTCTTCATCATCGCCAAAATGTCACAACTTGGTAGCTAAAGACGCTGCCAGCGAAGACGCTACCGAGATCAACGGTATGACGAGTTCCAGCTCGGATGTAATTCAGTCGGCAGTTGGTCCTCTAACACAAGCTGCGGTCGATGCGCAAATCGCCCGTCGCTTGGCGGCGCTTGACGCGGCCTTTGCGACGCAGGTTGTATACATGCTAGGGAAGGAGCAGTTACGGATCACGCCCAGTAATAATATATTAAAGCGTACGTTGCTGGGTACGTTTCTGTTTATCAGGGAGAACACCAGAGCCAAAGTTGCCAGCCTGAAAGTACCTATAGATAAGTTGGTCGAGGTGGGGTTTGTGAAGGAGATATAAGGGATGGACAATTCGAGTTATATCAGATAGATTTGAAATTTTATACTCACCAATCCTGCTTCAGATCAACAGGATGCCTTGAATCAATGATGCAGTGTGAGCATGATCGAAGTTGAAAATCGAGAATCAATCAGAAAGGTAGGTCAGTCCAAATTATCCAAATCTCTCTGGACCTTTGCTTGTTCCTGTCAAATAGCATAGGGTTTCCAATTGATCACGGATGTAGGAGACGGGGGAAAAGGAGAGAAGATCCTTGGCGACTAGGGCTTGGAGCGAAAGTAGATAATTTGGAAGCGATATACAATAGTGAACACCTGTGCAGCTTGGATCGTCCAGATCTGAACTAATGGCTATTTCCTATTCCCTGATGCTTCATGTTTGTGGTGCTGGGAAAGTCCAACAGCGGTCGTCTAAGTTGGTGTATCTTCCCCGCTGGCTAAGGAGCTTCGAAATGGCTATGTGGCTTCACTAATCTTAATTTAACATGGTTGTTCTGGATTTAGGAAGCTTCGACGTTAATATCGGTTTCTCTTCGTATACAGGAGCCGAAGTTACTCCCTCTTTTCTTTACGATCGCATGTGGGAAAGCCTCACACAACTACTCATAGGAGTGCCTAGCTTTCTTTTAACTTGTATTCAATAAATGGTTGGTGGAATGCCATACTTATGCTCGTAACATCTCGAGGGCATGCCCACGCTCGGCGCCGAAGCCTCTCAAACTCTGAAGCTCTGGGGTCCTGCCGCTCCATCGGCTTTGAACGCTCGTGTTTGCCGTGAAGCACTGCAATGTATCTCGTTCCATGCTGTGTCCTAGCACCTTTACGTTCAATATCCAAGAAATGTCGCCAAGCTCTTATGCATCGTCCCTTGATCATTTCACACGTGTTTCGTAGTGCCAACGACGCTTCCTCTGACCTGACTCCAATCGATGCTCGCATCCAGCTCTTCATCTACAAGTCCGCACGCAACCACATTCTCGCCCCGAATTATATAAAGACCATGATGAGCCTCTTCGCTGGGTTCTGGGTCCTCTGGAGGTCGGATAATACGTTCGATAGTATCACGGAGAACGAGGTTGGTGACCTGGTCGCAGGAGACAAGCTCGCCGATCAAAGTGCGGCCATCGGTAGTGAGCACGAGGACTTTTTCTAGAGAGCAAGTTAATCAGGAAGCTGGTAATGGCGCAAGTATGATTCATTGGGGCAGAGCTTACTATTTATGTAACCATTTAGAGCCATCTTGAGGCACGCTGATGCTCTATCACCAATCAACAAGTCGTCAGTCCAGTGTCGCAGGAAAGGGCACGTAGTTAACCGATGGATGAACAGGACAGTATAGACGTCGCGCCGTGAGACGCGTTTGCGGATGGCTCGGGGAGGTGTCCGAAAAAATATTGCCCACAACGTAAATGCTCTACTCCGTACCACCAGGCCGAACTTACAGGGTACCTCCTCCTACTGCCCTGTTCGCTGAGTGTCGTAGTATGTCTTTGGGAGCAAGTGTGTGTTCGGCCCAGCTTCGGCTCAGCCTCCGCGGTGCCTGTATCGCTACTGCTTTGACAACACTGTTGTATCGTAGGATCGTTGTTTTAGCCTCTGGAAGCTGGTGCTATTTTGCTCATCCATCAGTATGTTGTATAAACCTCTACCGACAAACACATCCATCCGGCTTCTGTACGTTAATTGCACTGAAAATTTGGGATCAGCTCCAGGGCCTTCACCCACTCTCTCCTGTTTTACAAGGGTAATCGATCTAGACGATGAAGCTGGAGTACCTTCGTATGCATGTCTGTCTTACACGTGGTGCTCTCCATTCCCACTTCATCACCATCTTTCCTCCCAATACGATGTGACAACGAGATCGCATTTGCAGCAACCATTCATTGTTGTGGACGGAGAAAAGATGGTGGTCACGCTCTCGTTATATGAGGCATTGCACCAGTTAAGAAATGATACTCCCGCGCGACTGCAGCCGATTTGGATAGATGCGGTTTGCATTGATCAGAGAAACCCTCAAGGGAATGTAGAGCGTTCCAAGCAAGTCGTCATTATGGACCGTATTTACGCAAGTGCTGAGAAAGTGCTCGTATGGCTAGGACCCGCAAGCCCCAAAGCATCAGATATTGCGATAGATGCCCTTCGCAATCTTGCTCGCATCAATGTGAATGCGCTCGGTCTCGCGCTCATGAACGGCGTTATCGATATATCAGACCCAGATACTTATACAACACTCGGTATCAGTTCCATTTCCCGAAAAACTTGGAAGGATATCCGTGATTTTTACGAGCGTGCATGGTTCCAGCGAACATGGGTCACACAAGAAGCGGCACTTGCTCAATCTATATCATTTCATTTTGG
Source organism: Viridothelium virens (assembly GCA_010094025.1). Lineage (NCBI taxonomy): Eukaryota > Fungi > Ascomycota > Dothideomycetes > Trypetheliales > Trypetheliaceae > Viridothelium > Viridothelium virens. Next base: position 241,400 of record ML991809.1, read on the forward strand.
ACCGTATTCACTTTCATGGAAGGAGTTAGATGACGCATCGCACAACATATTTCGTCTGGGATTACCATTCGCATCCAGCACTGCCTTTCTCGTTGGAGTAATCCAGAGTTTAGTAGAGCCTGACGAAGACCTACAAATAACCGAAGCCACCAGTCTTGCCTTCAGTAGCATCAACACTATCAGGAGTGTTCGCCTTCAGCATGAGCGAGGAGGATACGGCACTAAGAGACGACCGCTTCCAAGGGCCGAAATCTCATATAATTCTTCCATAACTGCGACCAAGGAGTATGGAGGGGATCCAGAATCATGGAAAGACTTTTGGAAACTAATTTTACACAAGACGCGGCAAAACCAGGCCTCCGACCCTCGAGATAAAATCTATGGCTTTTTGGGTCTTCTTCGAGGAGTTACTGACAAATCCGGCCGTGAAATAATTATACCAAGTTATGAAGCTGACAACACTGTACAAAAGCTGTATACCGAAGTCACACGCAAGCTAACCGTTGATCAGCCAGAGGCTGCTTATACCCCCCAAACTAACAGTACTACTAGGGTTCCTCCTATCGAGGACCGTTCCGTGCGAATCCAGAGAGATCTGCCGTCTTGGGTACCTGACTATTCAGCTCCACAACGGCCGCGGCCTCTGATATCCAGTTCTGTAACTTGTTTTCACTATCGCGCCAGCTTGCATATGACGGGTGGCTTCTTCGAGACGGGTAATGTTCGCTGGTACGGAATCCGCGGTATGCTGGTCAGTGAAGTAGCAGCTATAGGAGAAAGTTATGATGAGCTTAAGGAGACGTGCTCAGTTCGAAGATGTTTGCAAATGCTCACAAGCCTTCCCAACGATAATGATAGAGCAGAGACTTTGGCACGTACACTCATCGCGAATCATTCACTTGGATTTGAAGTTCAATTAGACGAAGTAGCGGCTATTTTTCGCAGTTACATGACCTTGCTCAAAACGACCGAAATCCATCGCGAGAAACGAGGAAAGCTGAAGAACGAGGATGACAACACTCTCCTCTCAGACATTGAAAGATCATGTGAAGAGCTCAATATACTTGGTGAACGCTGGAGACCGCACATATCTGACGTATTCGATAGCTTGACAGCGTTGCGAAACAAGAGCTCAATCAGGGCACGTACTGGCTTGGATAAGGCTCTCATTGATCTGGCTTCCCGCTACGAATCTGCTTTGGACCTACTATTTGACTGTAGAAGATTCTTCTTGACAATTGACGCTAGAGTTGGGATTGGACCGCGATCCACGAGTCCTGGTGATGAGGTATGGCTTCTTCCGCCTGAGAGGAACTTTCACATTCTGCGCAGGCAGAGTAAGGGGAGACATGAACTACTGGGTGATGCATACGTACACGACATCATGTTTGGTGAGTTTACGAAGTTCAAGTGGGAAGAGGACTTGGTCGATGTTTGCCTTGTGTGAACTTTGAGTTACCTCGGCTTAAATTCTAGCGCTGCTTTATCTGTCCTTCTACTTTCGACGTCCTTCATTCTTGCCGTGTCCGTTTGAACACTATTCCATTTGGTCTCTGGCAACTAAGTGACCTTGATCATCTTTGTGGTGGCATGACCACTAGAAATGGCGCCATCAACGGCAAACATACTAATACCGCTCAAAAAGGCCCAGGCAGTGCTAATACCAGCATCTTAAGAGCATGAGAAGCAACACCAAGTCGTACCAGAAGCAGGCATATCTCCGAGAAAGCCAGATTTCCGACCAGTAAAACTATTTATGGCAATTTGAGCTTTGTCTGAACCACCCGACTTGGCAATTGCACCGACTCCAATTCAGCAAGAGTACGCTATGTCTCGTTAAGCTGCCTCGTTTTTATCTTCAGTCGTCTGGATTTTAGCGCATGCTTATATTACGTCCTTTATATCGTTGTGGATCTTCGCACGTCTGTATGGTCTCCCGGTTTGAGCTGTATCAGCATATGATATTCGAACGCAACCGCTCGAACATTTGCATGAAAGTTTGCTATAGATGTTCTAGGGTTGCTGCAATTTTACTGCACTGATGAGAGATTACTATCCTTTTCGTTGGATCGTCTCAAACCAAGGTCTTTCTGAATTAAACGTACAGTTTTGGCTACGATCTTTCCACAATCCCAGAAGAACGCATTGAGATGATATAATATCAGTATTTGAGTGGCTTGATAACTACAGAGACTTGAGTTGGGTATGGAGTGCTTCTAACAAAAATCCACTAAACTTCAAAAACGACTTCTCCTTTCTTTCCGCCTATAGAGGTTATCGGCGATCTTTCACAATCTTTAGGCGCCACCTTCCCGCTTCGCATACTCCTCCTCAATCCTCTCTTCATACAACTTCTCGGCCGCCTTCTCTGCATCGCCCTTTGCACCATCGTTCCCTCCAGACGGCTTATCTGATCCGCCAATCGTACTGCTAATGTTGGAAACGCGGTCTCTGACCGAAGACGAGGAAGGCGATGTTTCAGGAGCCTCGGGTTTTTCTTCGGCTGGGCCGGCGGTTTGAAGTGGAAGTGGCATTGTTGTGTTGATAGTTTCCGCAGTGTTCTGGGAGTTGCACGGAGGATGGATTGACTTGAACTGGAGCTGAAGTTGATTTGTTTCTAGAGGCCAGTAGAGCTTTCAAAGGCTCCTTGCAGGACTTACGAGGAATCGTGAGTTGGGAGGATCTAAAGGAGCAGGTGAAGAAAGGCAGATGAGATGTCCGGAAGTGTGGCGTTGGGTAAACCTTCAACTACGTCATCTGAGAGGTGGCGTAATGGTGGCGGTGCACGGCACTTGTGCGGCGGTAGAGAAGTACAAGAATCTAACTGTCGTGCTACAATGCAGACCATTTTCACTATTAGAGGCTAATGTCTTGACTAGGAGCTACGTAGACAGACTTAAATTTGGTACATAGAATAGAGCTGCAGGAAGGAAGACAATGAGGTATCTCAAAAACAAAAAGAATCGACGCAATTAAAAACCTACTCCATCTCTTCCATACCCAAGAGCATCCAAGTGTGATTCTAAGAAGCCTGAACCTCCAGTCCCGGGATTGTCATCCCGTATCCCACTGTCCGTCCATTCGGATCATTGGCTTTCACCTCAACCATGATACTCACATCCAATCCGTACTTCCCTCCCAACCCCGTTTTTTTCAGACCACTTGCAGCAGGATGCTGCGTGCCTGCGTTCTCCTCTCCAGCATGCAGCGCTGTGCGAGGATTGCTGCTTTTAGTGCCATTACCATTCGCAGGAACAGCCTCACCATCAGGGACGCCGTTCGTGGTGGCAACTCCATCCACCTCCGCGTCATCAAAGCTATGGCTCTCGTCGATAATGGCGTAGTTGCGGCTTGGCATGGTGGAATGATTTCCATCTGCCGTCTTCCTCGCTACACCGGTGTCGCCCTCGCCAGGGTCCCTGTCGAAGAAGTACATAAGCGTCTCGTCGGTCTTGTCGTCAAGATGATGGACTTTGTTTCTTCTCGCCAATAGATTTGCCACGGCTTGGGGAGGTGGCTTGTTTGTTATAGCGCTTGAGATGATGTTCGGCATATAGCGGAAGTCGTTTTCGGCGGGGATTTCAAGCTTAGGGTTGCTATAGAAGCGTCCTAACGCGGCTAAATGCACGTCACCGCCGAGGATGGAAATGCGGACGCTGTGCTTCTTTGAGATATCTTGAAGACGATGAACAAGCATTTTGCGCTCTTTCTTGTGCTGATGTGCGGTATAGTGGTCATCGAGATCATCTAAAATGTCGACATTCCCATCAAAGTGATTGAAAAATCCTCCAGCTACACCAAAGCGCTTGTTGAAGAAGCGTATCGGACCAATGATTGGAGACTGCAGAATGTTTTCCAACCATTGAAGACGTGGATAGGCGATAGGCACGCCGAGTAGGAGGATGAAGTGCTTGAGATTCTTGTTGGCCTGCAGTTCGGTGGAAACTCGAGCGAAGATTTTGTCGTAAGTATCTGGGTAATTGATTTGGTGACGAGTCCGCTCCGTACGTGCATCAATACCAAGAAAAGCGACATGTGCACCGAGCTGGCAATAGACTGATCTGCTCTTCTCTTCAACGTATGGCCCTGGGCGCCCACCAAGGACGAAAGAGGGATCTTCATTCTTCTCAGTCATGACGAAATTCTCCTTCTCTTGGACGGGGTCTTCCGCAACACCATTTGTGCCCGGTGTACCAGTTATGCCTGGGGCATCGGTTGTGAAGGTTGTCCTTGGGGGAGGGACGTGGTGTTGGAACAGCATATAGTACTTGTGTGCAACACCTCCGATCCCGCGGAAGACGGGACATTGCATGAAATGATCGGTGTACGAGCCAAAGCCGTCGATAATATCATGGTCGTCCCACACATTCACCTGGGGAATTTGACCATTCGCCGTTGCAAAGGGCTCAGTATTGTACCACCGTGTGTAGTTTTTGAAGTAATAGTCGTCACAGGCTCGGCGCATGCCCTCGTCAAAGGGAAATTTTCTTCTTTTCTGCGGGTTGCCAATGTCGGTCCAGGCTCTCAATGGACCGTCTACTCGCACACCATCGTTGTAAATTTGGTCACCGCCTCCGATCATAACATGTATTGGTTTTTGGGTGTGGATTCTGAGAACGTCTTCCCAAACCACTGGTCCACCACCGAATGCAGGAATATCCGTGCCAACACTGAAGCCATTGCAGGAATGGAACATGATGCGCATCGATTGTTTTTTGGATGGAACGCAGAACGTTTTTGTGGATGTCTTCTTGGTGTCCTGCCCGCTATCCTCCTCTACAAATCGTACCCTTGGTATTGTGTATTCCCAACTTGACTCATGCTCCTCGAAGGGCACATCAATCCGAAATCTCCAAAACGTCTTTTCCTTATCTGCATATAGCTTCTCGCTCGCAAAAGATCGTTGTTTGCCGGACTGACTAACACCGTTGATCCCGTTGACCTGGTTTGGACCGCCCGGCTGTCCAAGTCCCCTCAAATGTAGTTCTGGCTGGGGCTGTGCATTCTTGGTAACGATTAAGACTGAACCATGCCATACCGGGTTACGGGAGGTTCCATTGCTGGTATGCTTGTAGTTGAGAAGGGGTCCACAGAGGACTTCGAGCTCATCCGTGTTGTTCCTGCCCTGCCGTTCGTTCACAGCACCATCCATAGAACTCGGAGGAGGCTGATGAATGCCATTCGTTTCTTCGTGCAGCTGAACTGCTGATTTGATCTCCCCAGCAAATGCATTTGCAGCAGTGCCGATGCCCGGTCTGGTATCTGGGTCTGGCTCGGGACCAGTCCTGCTCATATTATTCGAGTTCATTGAAGCACAATGTTACGAGCAGTGGGACAATGTATTTCGGAATCGTTAATGTAGGCCTGTGCCGCTCGAAAGGAAAGCTCGCTCGAGGGATAAGGTTCAAGGTACTTGATTATGAGTTAGAGACAGTGTTAAAGGATTGACATAACGGCAAAGTCAGCTGGAAGTCGAAGAGGTCATCGACGGAACAGGGAAATGAGCGCCAAGCGTCCGTTGTGGAAGGCTGCATGTGTAAGGGAAGACTAGGGTCGTCAATGGTGGATGTTTGACCTTGACAGCTCGAATCCCTACCTTGGTATGCACCTATCGTACGGGGGTTATTAGTTTGTCGATCTTCCGAGAACCATTAGTGTCATCCAACGAATCATGCAACCGGAAATTACCGAATGACACCGAGCAAGAGTTTGATTGCTAGAGGTACTGATGCTACCTGTTTTCTGATTCGTGAGCAGCAGAGACCCAGAAGCTAATTAGAGCAATTCACCGAGAGGCATTCTCCGCCACGCTATCATTTCCCTGCTCAATCATTTCAGCACCTCAGTATGCTTAGTGTGGATGACGCGCATAGAGATGAACCCCCAGAATTCTACGAAATATACGCCGGCAATGATGCCTTCGTGGCAAATCCCCCACCAGATAGTGTTAGAAACCTTGTAAGCACAGCTCTGCTGACTTCAATGTCTGGTCCAAATCAGAACGATTGGGCTTCTTGCCCGACTACACCTCTCTAGGTCTGCTTCGCAATCTGGATATGCCCATGCGTGTCCACTAGGAAGCCTCTGTCGTCGGATTCTTTGTTCAGTACGCGAGCGTATCCTCTCGGACCTACGAGGAAAGTCCTCCCTCCGGCTTTCTGGGACATTGGAAGATCCGCAAAGTCTATCTCCGAAGTACTCCCTACCCTGACCTCAGTCTTAACATTATTTCTTGAATAGAGAAAATATGAAAGAATGCTGTTTGCTTACTCTCTATCATCTTGGCCTTTCTCGGTTCTGTTCGCTTTCTTGGACTTCTTTGGCTTTTGACCATTTTCAGTCCCGTCGTCCTCCTCTTCCCCCTTATTTTCGAGGCCTCTCTTCTTCCTTCTCTCCTGTCCCGCTCCAGTAAACATTCCATATTTCCTCCGATTCGCCTTAACCGTGACATGGCTCGTCACCCCATCATAGCTCTTCCCCTTGCTCATCTTCACATCAGTCCTCTCTCCGGCACCCTTCGCCTTATCATCTTTACGGACGTGGCCTGCCCTCACATCATCCTTGTCCTTTCCCTTACCCCTTCCCTTCCTACCCGCTATCTTCTCGTCCTGTGCTCTTCTCATCTGATTCCTAGCCTTGGTCGTCTTGCTTTTCTGGACTGCGCGTCTCACTTTCTGAGATAATTTGGGTTTGCCGAAGAGATTACCGTAGATAGCCTGCGCAATCTCGTCCTCGCTTCCTTCGTCGGAGTCGGTATCGTGACTTCCTTTCCCGATGTCGCTGTCGTCTGAGACGGAAACGAAGTCGTTGCTGAGAGAGAATGGTCTCGCTTGGCTCGGTCTAGCAGTCTGCTCGTCTTCTTTTAATGCGTCACCTCGTGTGGGAAGTGAGTGGGAGTTTAGGTTGCGAGATCCCTCAGTGGGTGTGGTGGTGCGAGCGGCGAACTCGCGTTGGAGACGAGGGGAGAAATTGACAAACTGATGGAGGTGGGTATGGAGGGTAGAATTGTCAAGGCCAAAGGATCGAACATCCTTGTTTGGACTGGGATCCGAGTCTGCCATTACCTGGTAGGTAGGATGATGAGTGAAGCCGAGAGTGTTGGCAAGCCTACAGTCTCCGCGCACAGAGATCAGGTATAAAAAAGGCTTGCTGAAGCGAAGAGTAACGACATGTTCGGGGCATTCTCACTAGGCATGGGTGATGTGAGTGACCATGCTCGGGACTCAATGCGATTAACGGCTTTTCCTATTTTGGTCTGCTAAGCTTTTCCTATTATAATCTTTCCAGTGCTGTTCGCGTCCGAATTCCATTTCATTCATCCTCATCATCAGACCCAAAGATTGCCTTGAAGACTGCATCACCGGGTCTTTCTCCCTCGAGCGCCTCATTCTTCTCCACGTCCACTGCCGCTCTTTCTGGTACCTCCTGTTCCTTTGTAATGTCTCCCTCCGCTGCCTTGGCTTCACGCAACCTATCTGAGTCCATTGCCACTGCTTCCATCATCATCTCATTCATTGCAGTTTTACCAACAACTTCCAACTTGTTCTTATTCCTTTCCGATTGTCCATTGTCGCCGGGGGCAGCTCCAGAATCCACCATCACGTGAACCGGTGGTTGAACATTAAAGCGCTTGCAAACTAATCTCGTTGGAAAGAATCGAAATTCGGTCCTGGTCATGGGACCAAACATGCCCATCTTTGCTGCCTCCTCTGCAGGATCCTGCGATTTCTCGCTCGCCTTTCGCAACAGCGACTCACCCTCCCGCCCACTGCTGGTCGCATCTCCCCGTTCGTGCTCCCGGTCCGATGCTCCCTGGGGACCGGTAGAGCTCGATGTAAATCGACTAGCCATCAGCCCCTTCATCGGCTTAAAGACTCTCGCCGCGTGTGCAAATTCCGCAAGCTCCCGCAGCCATTCACTTCTTGTGTGGCCCGGGGTCCGCTTCAGGGTCGACACGTCGGAATTCAGACCGCCGCGATATTCCATGAACGCTCGGTACCGCGCCCGTTTGTCAAGGTCTTCAGAGTAGGGCATCCAGCCTCCGATACCGCGGCCGAGAGCGGCGAGCGCGATCTCTTTGTCGAGATCAGGGATAGCATTGGCGTCTGAACCAGGCTGTTTGGAAGTAGAGCCGGAAGGAGGTAGCTCATTTCCGGCGGCGGGGAGGTTGGAGCGGCCGGAGGCAGAGACCAGGCGGTCGCGAGCTTCGGAGGAGAGGAAATCAAAGACAGATTTTCCGGGGAGTTGAGTTTCACCGAGGAGAGCAGCGCGAGATTTGGGATCAAGAGTGGATGCTTTGGCTGCATCTGCTGTAGATTGGTAGGGTGTGGAGGTTGAGTTGGGACTGGATGGCTGCTTTGATGATTTCCAAACAGAAGGTATCTCAGGCGGTTGGTATTTCTTGCTAGTTTCTGTAAGCGTTGTCGTGATGGCTAAGAGGAAGCCATTGAGCGGCAGGCGACCATCGTGGCATTTTCGGAACCCCTTCGCTGAGGCTTTACTCTTGGAAATAAAGACCGGCTTGTTTCGGAGCGATGGATTGGCAAAGCTTCTAGAGCTTACCTTCACGCTTGATGACTTCTTGCCTTTCTTCTTGTCCCCGCCAACTGTCCGATTCAGTGACAACTTGGGCCCTAGTTCATAAGGATCTTCCTCATCTGACCCAGTATCGTTCAGAATGCCCACCCCCAACCCTGTTCGGTGACCATTATCTTTTTTGGTATCAAACCTTTTGCGACTTGCTGCGAGGAGTTCGGCATCATCTTCCTCGTCCTTCAGATCCTCTTTATGGTCCACTGACGCAAGGCCACCCTCGCCTCTATAACCAAGACCCTTGTTATCGGTTTTCCTAACAAAGGATATCATTGGACTGTCTTCAGGTGCAAATAGATGGGCATCTTCTTTTGCATCTGTTTCGGCCTTGACCTCATCAAATCTAGTGGCACGACGGACTTTTGGTCCCACTCCTTGTCCTGGTCGCCAACCCATTCTTTGCAGCAGTTTCCGACCCATGGTTTCGCCGCCTGGTCTGAGCAAATCGATCAACGTGTCCCTCCGTAACCCATCGTCCTCAGTAGACCCAAGCCCGGCAAATGCGCCCTGGGTTTGCAGTTTTTGAGCTTCGGCGACATCTGCTAGATCCTCCTCGTCCATGAAATCTTCTGCGCGTGCGCGGGACTGTGTTTGGGTGTCCTTGTGGCGATTTGTACGAGAAGATACGAATGTGGAGGGAGTCCATCCTTCTTTGGAGCCCACAGTATTGAAGTACCTACATTTTAGATAGTCGGTTGATATTTAAATCCGCTAGATTGTTGCCAAGCTCATCTTACCCAGCGCTGAAGCCGCCCGTAAACGCCCCATGCAGGCGTTTGCGGCCTCGTTCATCTGTGACCTCCTGTTTCCAGACGGGGACGTAAGACCCATCATCTCGAGCGTCCGCGTCGAGGGGAGGAAGGGGAGTGCCATAAAAAGCGTAAGGCGACTCCTGAGCTTGAAGATCGGCTTCGAAGCTGGCACGAGGCCTCTTGTGCGCCATAGTTGTAGAGGTGCCGCGTATCAGCTTGTGGAGAAGAGAGCGAGCGAGAGACGTGCGACGTTGCCAGCGCAGGTACAGATAAGAAAAGAAGCTCGACGTCAACCAGCTCCAGCTTCATCCGCTTTCGCACCTTCAGGTAATACCACACTAGGTACCAGCGCGCAACCCCTGTTAGTAAGGGAAGCCTCAGGACCCTGACTGCGGAGCTTGACACCTTAAGGTTGGCTGTCATCCGCTACTCCGTAATCCGTTTGCCTACTGCGATACCTTCTTCATTTACGGGAGCACTGCCTGAGCGCTTTGAACAAGACACAGCCAAGTTTGCAACAGCGGAGAGGCAACCAAGCTCCGCCTTTGTCTTGATGAGCATCATCCCGGTCGAGCAAGAATGCCCCTGACGACTGCCTCCTCATCTTTGCAGACGCGCCAGAGCATTCGCGCGTGAATCATCTGGGCCGCTTGCGCGCCGCGATTCATCTGTTCATCTCTATTTGAACCTCGTGCGTCGACTGCGTCGTTGTCATCAGACCCATCTCTCACGGCTAGGAGGGGCCTCGTGCTAGGACAGCCAAACCCAGCCTCCTGCTGCCAACAACCGTGCGACTCGACGCGACATCCCACCACTCACGCGAATCCACAAAGTCTCGCCTCCCGGTGTCGCACGCTATTGCTCATCCCGATCGAGAGATTCTAGTGGTCAGTCAGCCAAGGGCAGCGCACCCGCAGGTTCTCTCCACAACCTTCACTTCCCACGGCCTGTCTTTTTCTATATTTACTACCCAGACATCACTTCTCAGCTATTCTGATCTCGTCAATCGCTTGGATTTGCCGCCCTTGCGATGTCTACGGCTGCCTCACCGTCGGTAGCTCGGAGCTCCTCCACCTCCCGGCGGCCACAACCTTTCAATAGCTCGCCGGAGAAGCCTCACCGAACGCAATCGGCGAGCCAGAGAAATACAGGAGCTTCGCCAGCTTCCCCACAGCGAACACAATCCCAAACGCACTCCCGCACTCCTTCGTCACAACAAGCCAATCTCACCAATGTCGCCCGACGAGATTATGAGCAGACCAACGTCGCCCAGCCTGCAGCGACCTCTCGTCGAAGCATGTCCCGAGACAGGGGTAGTGCTGTACCTCACCCGCCCAGAACAGACTCCATGAGAGCAGGTTCACGCCAACGAACATCATCTGCGACGAGACATCAGCGGTATGGTTCTGATGCACAAAATCCGTCTGCGCCGGTGGACGGGGTTGCGGCTGAGAGTGGTAGTGGACGGCCTGCACCGGGCAGCAGTGGCTCACAACAAAGGCGACGTACTGCAATCACCGCTCAGACGGGGCAATGGACGCTCGGCAAGACGATTGGCGCTGGTAGCATGGGCAAAGTGAAGTTGGCACGTAATCAAGAGACTGGTGAACAGGTATACAAGCACTGTACATGATCCTATGGCGAAAATTGTCTCACTATGCACACAGGTGGCTGTTAAAATCGTTCCTCGTCAATCGACTGATGAACACCGCTCCGCAGCCGACAGAGAGCGGGCAGACCATTCCAAAGAGATTCGCACCGCGAGAGAAGCTGCCATTGTGACATTGGTCAATCATCCTTACATCTGCGGAATGCGTGATGTCGTTCGGACGAATTATCACTGGTATATGCTTTTTGAATACGTCAACGGGGGACAGATGCTCGATTACATCATTTCTCACGGCAAACTAAAGGAGAAACAAGCTCGGAAGTTCGGACGCCAGATTGCGAGCGCTCTAGACTACTGTCACCGCAACAGTATTGTCCACAGAGACTTGAAGATTGAGAACATTCTCATCAGTAAAACGGGTGACATTAAGATTATCGACTTCGGACTTAGCAATCTATTCGCCCCTCGAAATCATTTGAAGACCTTCTGTGGCAGTCTTTACTTCGCGGCACCTGAGCTTCTACAGGCAAAACAATACACGGGCCCAGAAGTCGACATCTGGAGCTTTGGTATTGTATTGTATGTACTTGTTTGTGGAAAAGTCCCCTTTGACGATCAGAGCATGCCACAGCTGCATACGAAGATCAAGAAAGGTGTCGTAGACTATCCTGCTTGGCTCTCAGCTGGTGAGAAAACCACCGAAGAACATCCCCAGGATTTGACGCTAATGGCACTACAGAATGCAAAAGTCTCATCGGGAGGATGCTAGTCACAGACCCCTCGAGGCGCGCAAGTCTCGCCGAGATCATGAATCATCCTTGGCTTACCAAAGGCTATGGTGGCCCTCCAGATAATTTCCTTCCTCCCAGGCTTCCTCTACAGCTTCCATTGGACAACCGCGTGATTGACAAAATGACGGGTTTTGACTTTGGCTCGGCAGACTATATCACCAGGGAACTCACTCGGGTTCTAGAGTCCGACGAATACGAGTCTGCCCTTCGAGCCCTCGACCGGAAGAAAAAAGAAGAACCTACAGATACAGATCGAAAGAAGAGCGTCTTCGACTTCTACAAGCGACGAAACTCCATGTCACGGGACACACTGACAAATCCGTCCTCCGAAGGCCTACAACTTGGGTACGACCCAGTTAATGCTTTCAGTCCTCTAATCTCTGTTTACTATCTGGTTCGGGAGAAGCAAGAGCGAGAGTTCCAGGAAGCGAATCCTGGTGCCCTTCAGCTACCAATTTCTCCTGGTCAGCAACCACTTCAAATGCCGGATTTGCCTGCGCCAGAATCCGCATACACAAATGCCAACACGTATGAGATGAAGGGTGAAGCCCCAACAGGTGGCCGTACAAGACCACGAGCACGAACCCATGGCGAGGATGAAGTGACAGGGGAGACGGAGAAACTAAAAGTCCATAGTCCTGGTGCACCTCCTTCTCCAGCCATCGTAACACCGCCAAATGAGCAGCCACCTGCGAAACGGGAGAACGCTGCTGTCGGTTTACTGCGCCGTCTAAGTACACGCAGGTCGAAAGAGCCGGATCGAACCCGGCCGCACAACGCTCCACCACCGTCACTAGCAGTTTCAAGCCCTAATGAGGCTACCGGACCTCCACCCCGAAAAAGCTTTAGCGTTCGAAGGCCGAAGGACCGAGAACACCCACCACCGTCGCTCGCTCGGGTGGGCGGCGGTAGTCAGGTCGACCAGTCTGGCCTCTTGTCTCCTCCTGGTTCCAGGACTGGAAAGCTGAAAGGACTTGCGAGATCTACCAGTGTTAACTCTGCCGACATGCGCAGGCGTTTATCACGACGTGTAGCCTCCGAAGCAACACCGGCATCGCACGAGCGTGAACCTCCTGCTACGAGTGAATCTGACAATTCTAGCATCGCCGTCACGAAGAATCGCCCTGGAGATGCAGCATCTGACGATCAAGGAGCTGGCCGCAGTCGAGCACCAACTTCACGCGCCAAATCCCTCGGACATGCAAGACGCGAAGGCATCCAGGCGAGGAGAGCTCAACGGGAGCAGGCGATGCAATCAAATGTGCTGGAAGCGACGGACGAGGAGGCTGTTGCTGAAGAAGTTGAGACTGCCCCAAAAGAAAGTCTGGGTTCGGAGGGCATGAAGCCGGTCTACCTCAAGGGTCTATTCAGTGTCTCCACAACAAGCAACCGGCCCCTACCTTTTATACGGACAGACATAATCCGTGTCTTGAAACAACTTGGTGTGCAGTATCACGAAATCAAGGGCGGATTCAGCTGCAAACATTCACCCAGCATCGATCTGAGCCATGAAAAGCGGCCTGTTGGTGAGAGCATGCCTACTAGTCCGGCACAAGGAACGACTGGTAGCGGGACACCACATCGACGCAAAATCAGCTTTGGTGGATTTATGGGTGGTGACCGGGATCGCGAAGAATTTCGAGCACAGCATACCCCGCAAACGCCACGGTCCACACCAAAAGTGAAAGCTACTCCCGACCGTAGCTGTCCAGGATCGGAAGACTCGGACGAGAGCGAGGGACAGGAAGCTCAGCTAAACCAGCCCCGGTCGGCGAGACAGCGAGCCCCGGGAGAGACGTCCACACACGTCAGAGACGATACGGGCTCCAACATGGCACTCAAATTCGAGATCCTGGTTGTGAAGGTGCCTTTGTTGAGTCTGCACGGGATTCAGTTCAAGAAAGTTGACGGAGGGACGTGGCAGTACAAGAACATGGCACAAACCATTCTCGGCGAGCTCAGACTATGATGGAGTAGTCGAAGGTACAGTACAGCTTCTCCTCCGAAAATCGTTCCATCGGCGATTGCGTGAGAAATTTCCCATAGAAAGGTACATAACGACGTTGCATGGCGCTGGTGATATGGGTGTCTCTCGGAAATGGCGTTTCTTTGATGAACGTCTATGACAGTGTTGTCTTCTATCATTGTAGTGAGCATTGTAATTCGAACCCTGCTTCAATTCTTTTATTGTGGAGCAACATTGGGCGATGCACGTGTCGGGCAACGATGTGATCCCAAGAGAATTTCCACAAACAGCTAGACATGGCAATTCCCAGCCCCCTCAAATCCATCCTGCATATGCCACCTGATTTGGCGAACAATGTGTAGAGGTCATGAATAGAGTGAAGTGACTGTGCTGCTTCATAAATAGGCAGCCCCGGCACTGCATACCACCCGTTTGCTACGAGCAGCTGCAACTCTTTCCCTCCTGCCAATTGCACGCTTTGCCTCTCTTGCTCTTCATCTGCAGGCTCATTTCGATTTCTTTCCGCCTTCTGTGGTCTCTGGTCTCCCGAAAAGAGTAAGGATGGCGGCTGTTTCGAAGAGGTTCGACGCAGGGATGCAGGGACCCCAGCAATTCGTCTCCACTTCGCCCGAGCTCGAGCGCCGTCTCGACTTCGACGCCAAAGCATTGCTCCTCTCCCTCTTGGAGCGCTCCAAGCCGTTCACTCCGCAGAAATCCAACCGCCGTGTCGTCTCTGTCGATCAGCTCTCCTCTTCCAGCTCGAGTTCTTGGTCCACTACCATCAATCCTCTGTCCGATGCCGATAACATGCTGACCTCGCAGCACGTCTATTCCCACCAGCAGCAGTATCCCCAACAGCACAACGACTGGCACCAAGGACCCCACCATGTAGCCCAGGAACATGCACGCGCTCAGGCAGCCCAGGCAGTAGCTCAACAGCACTCGTATGGCCGACTGAGCGCGAACAATATCAATGGCGCCGGCGACCATGCCCCAAGTCCTGCCAACGCGAACCAGGACGGGATCATGAACGATGACAACAAGCGCGTGCTGGAGTACATTGCGCAGCTTATGAATGTGAATACAAGGGAAGCGGCACTGCTTGAGCTGAGCAAGAAGCGGGAACAGGTACCGGAATTAGCTTTGGTGCTCTGGCACTCATTTGGTATGTGAACGCGAGACAGCTTGGAGATGGGAGCAAAGCGACTAATCCGGTCTTGATTCTAGGTGTCATGACTTCTTTACTCCAGGAAATCATCTCGGTATATCCTCTTCTCAACCCGTCGCAGCTCACGGCCGCCGCCTCCAACCGTGTCTGCAATGCGTTGGCTTTACTCCAATGTGTGGCTTCGCACACCGAAACTCGTGCACTATTCCTGCAAGGTTTGTTCACGACCATATCTTCAGCCGTTCACCGGACAGCTATACTGATAGGTCGTCCAGCACACATCCCTCTCTTCCTTTATCCATTCCTCAATACCACGTCAAAATCCCGCCCCTTCGAATATCTTCGTTTGACCTCCCTCGGGGTCATCGGAGCGCTCGTGAAAAATGACTCATCCGAAGTTATCAACTTCCTGTTGACTACAGAAATAATTCCCCTCTGCCTTCGCATTATGGAAACAGGATCCGAGCTCAGCAAGACCGTCGCGATCTTCATCGTACAGAAGATTCTACTTGACGATGTTGGTCTGAGCTACATATGCCAGACCTACGAGCGCTTCTATGCCGTCGGTACCGTCTTGAGCAATATGGTGAGCCAATTGGTGGAGCAGCAGACCGTGAGACTGCTCAAGCATGTCGTTAGGTGCTTCTTGAGGTATACTATATGCTTGCACTCCCTTTGTCTCTTCACGCACTAACACTCAAACCCACAGATTGAGTGACAATGTCCGTGCTCGCGAAGCTCTTCGCCAATGCCTTCCTGAACCTCTTCGAGATGGCACTTTCCAATCTGTGCTCCGCGACGACGCTGCGACCAAGCGCTGCCTTACGCAGCTGCTCTTTGCGCTAAGTGATGGCGTTGCCGATCCGAGCGTCAGTCAAGGCCTACTTCAACAATAGTTCAATATGAGGCGATATTGATCAATGTCTCGATCTATGGTTGAGCACTTACGTTCAAGGATTGCGCACGAACGACCACGACACCAATACCCGCTCACCCAATCTTCAAACACGTAACTTGTGGAGAAGAGAAGGAGTTGATACTGTATCATATTCATCTGCATAGCGCTCGGGATTGAACATATGAAAAAATCGGATAGGGAGTTGGGGACAGGCCTCATTTCCACACGGGAGGACGGCGACATCCCTTACTGTCTCTAAATTTTCTTTCTTTCACTGCAAACGACTGTTACCCCCAACTTCCTGCAGCAGAGATACCTCCTGCAACAGATACCCAATGACCCGGAAGAATCGGATCTGCTATTTTCTCCTTATATTTTTCTTTCTTATACCTATATTTGCCCCATTTTCTTTTCTACGGAGGATCGTTGCTTGAATGCTTTACGACGCATCACGGAACTCTTAAAGACTCACAAACCTGGCGATGCAAGTACTAGGAAAAGAGACCACGAAACCTAAGTGCGGAGCTCTGCGCTCTGCAATGTACTATTGACGGACTGGACACCTCTGCCTTCTGATTTTTATCTTTTATCTTTCATCCTTTATCCACCAAGCTGACTGTTCATCTCTCTCCCATGGCTTTGCCCCCAGGTAACGCCGAAACGGGAGAGGAGGAGGGGAGCCGTCTGAAACAAGAAAGAAACCCACAAAAAATATGGACCCGCGAATTGGCTACTGTTGAGCAGCAGCTCATGCGTAACGACCTGTAAGGCGCTTCGGGATGACCCAAAAAATAATTCTGAGAGCATAAGTGGAGCATGGCGGATATGACCGGCTGTTTTATCTCTTCGGTGAAGATTTCTTTCCTTTTCCCTTCTACCTAACTAAGCTCGTCGTTCTTGGTGGCAGAGATATTAGAGTAGATTGTGTAGATAGGCGTTTTCTCAATCAATGATGCTTTCTCCAAAATCCCCGATAATCGTACAAGCACAGAAGCTAGACCTCTGTAGAGTTATCGGACGCTGGAGTAGACTCGCAAGGACGCTACCCCGACTAGCATAGCAAGTCGTGGATGAAAGCTTCCCAATTTTTCGGAGAAGACTTTCGAAGATCCATTCCACTTACCCTTCAATTTCTCTCGTATGGATGTAGGTGTACGACCCTGCTAGGGCCCAATGCCTGGATGGCATCTTGCCTATCCGAGAAGTCAAAGCAAAGGGGATCAGTAGAATAGGCCCGGATTTCACGTCCGCAACTGATGGAGACGGAAGGGTAGCAAAGAAGGGACCAAATTAATAGAGTCCACTACGCCGAGCCAACGTTTTCGTCCGTCTCTCTAGAATAATTGCGTACCTGTTGCTTCAAAATCGTAATTCCAACAATGCAAACAAACTGACAATCCCACCTCTGGGGTCATTGACCAAGAGCCTTCTCAACCGCGCCAGACCACGACCATATCTCAGCCCCAAAACCTCAACGAAACCCCTGCGCCCTCTTCACCTTCTTCCTCACCGGCTGAAGTCCTCTCCCTCCAAACCTGCCCGGCTCAACCTGACTCGCCACCGCCAATCCCGGCGCCCGACTCTGCGACTCACCCAGCTGTGTCCCTGCTCCCTCCGCCTGCAAGCCAGCAGCACCCGTGCCCAGTCCCTGCTGACTCCCCCCCCTACCCCCACCCCCTTCACCAGGCTTTCCGATCCCTCTCGCAGCAGCCACACCCGCAGGCTGCGACGCCGCAAACCCAGGCTCGCGCCTCGGCCGCGACGACGGCCCCCCACGCACAAAAGACGGCTGCGTCTGCGCCTGGCTGCTCTCACCACTACCACCGACCTTTCGCCCCACCTGCCGATAAGCGCGCTCCTTGCGCTCCTGCCGCTTCGCCTCGCGCGCCCGCTCTGCCTCAGCTGCCTCCCGGCCTTGGCGCGTGAGGGTGCGGCGGAGGCGGGCGGTCGTAGCCTCCCAGTCGTAGTCTGCGGGGTTGGATTCGGTGTCCCAGTGGGCAAGGAGGCGGGCGAGGCGGGTGGGGAGGGCGGGGGGGGGAGTGGGGATGGGGATGTAGTGGGAGAGGTGGGTGGCTGATGGGTCTGGTGGTGGTGGTGGTTTGGGGACGGAGGTCTGGGAATTTTTAGATGAGGTGGCGGCCTGGGATCTGGAGGACTGGGTGTTTCGTTGTGTGGGATTGCGTTGGGAAGACCGTACGGGAAGACTGAACTGGCTGAGTTGGCTGAACCCGGGGGTGGAGGATGGGCCGTTGGTGTCTTGACTTTGCGTTTGGTTCTGGCTTGGTTCTTTGGCCGGGATATAGAGGCTTGCGAGACATGCTTCTGCTGCCACGCTTTTTATACAATTATCGCTTGCTGACACGGTCTCGTTAGGGATCTTGGAGCCCAAAGGGGTAATCCAGTCTTCTCTAATCTTTTTGTAGGTGTCAGAAAGATTTGACATGCTTCCGTGAAGATGAATAAGCTGATCCACAGCGATTGCTGAAACTGTGCGAGCCAGTTCATGACCATCATCGCTGTCATTGTTGTCGTCATCTCCAGCCTGATGGTGTAAACTTTGTTCCAGTATCGATGAACATCGATCCACGTCATCAATAGCCGGCATTGAGGACAAACCCTCTGATCTGCAGAAGTCAGCTTCACCAAATCACTGAGTCCCTGATAATTTGGTACTGACAAGAACTTGCAAGCAGTAGCTTCCACCAAAGAGCTGTCCTGTATAGTGACGCGGTGTATGTCGTCCAGGAGGTCTCTGAGGTTTCTTTTCCTTCCTGCATCCTTCATGACCTGGCAATAGAGCCGGGTGAAATCGCAAGTATCCTTCCCATCATGGAGTGGCCGACCAACCCCTTTTTTATTCACACGAAGGCCTGCTGTCTTTTGTCTCCACTGCGGCGGTTTGTATGGTCTGATGGCATCCTCGCCGTCATCCTTATCCAGTGAATTTCCAACCACAAAATCTTCCGCAGCGACCTTTGCGGCGGTTAGAGTCGCTTTCTTTCTCCATTGAGGCTTCAAGATCTCGAGCCCTCCGGTACGGAAGTTCGTATCTCCGCCATCACTAGAGCTTACCATGGCACTGTAAACTAATGTTCGAACGGACAGATCGTTGAGCAAGATCAGGAGCTTGTAAAAGCGAACACCTGCATTCTTGCATTCGTCCCAGACCCCGGGCCTACGATCTCGAGTTGCCCAAGAATGCTTTTTCTGATAGCTCATAGGATGAATTGATATGCTTTTTATGGCCTGAGACCCAACTTCTTTGGAAAATTGGTCTGAGAAGAGGCTAGGAGGAAGAGGAATCCGCACAGGATCCGAGACAGATATTGGGACAGCGGTCTCCTCATCCATACTCAACCAAAAGGCAGTAACGAGCGTATTTGCTCGAGAATACAGTAGTAAGATTGTGTCTAATTAATGGGAAAAGTTGGCTTGGTCCATTGATTTGGGCTAATTTAGACTTACTGCTACCATCCTGAACGGCTCTTGTGCAAAGGCTAATATCCTCGGAGTCTCGAAAATGAGTCCACGAAAGCAGAATTTCTACTCGACTCTTTGCCCCTTTCTCTGGCAGAGTTTTATCGATCCTGAGTATTCGCAGCCAAAATATTTGGCTAGTGGTGGTGATGAGGAGATGATCCTGGAAAGTGGGATGCTGACGGATGTCCAGTAGCCAGCCGTGATTCTCTGAGATACTTAGTGAAGAGGTTTCGATAATCAGATTGTTTGTCGGCACGTGGCAAATGCCCAGTGTGATCCTATTACAGACCACAATTGTATCTCGATCTGTAACCCACATGACGCGGCCCCAGCCATCGTCTAGAGTCATCTTCAAGTCCTCCTCTTCCCTAGACTGGTCTAGCAGATCTCCTTTCTTAATGAGCTTTACGTCTCGCGCATACCTGCGGCGCAGGACCTTCTCCAGTTCCCAAATGCTCCATTGACCTTGACGGTTCAAGACAACAAAATGATCCTGATTCCATGGGTTGAATGATACATCAGTGGGTGGTGAATGGCCTAGCTGAGTCCTGGAAAGTGTACAAACGTGGTTGAGTTCGAAGGGTGAAGAATTGAGATAATTGTAGCTCGGAGACGGAACATTGGGAACTTTCGCCGAATGACAGTGAAGTGGGTCAAAGATGGATACGGTCGATGCCGTTCTGACCGCCAGACATGTTCGTTGCTCATAAGGCACACATGTAAAGCAAAGCTGCTGAATTGGTTGCTTTACGCCAGACCACCAGGTAGCCTCTGCTGGATTTGGCTCGAGGGATTCAATAAATTTGTGAGAGTACGGATGCCACCCTTGTCTATCAGGCTGCATTGGCATCAGATGAAGCAATTCTCCAGCTGCACCTCCGGGTAATACTGCGACCGGAAATATCCACCAACTACCTTTCCGCTCATCAGTTGCGAAGCCAAAGTCTAGGAGCTCCCCTTGACTTGGATCAAGACTAAAAGTCTGCGCCATTACACTTTCCGAGATTCTTGCTTCAAACCTCAAATAATCAAATGCAGAATCCGTATCCGGGTCCTTTCTTGTGACTTTTTGGGTTTGCTGCGAGTGGAGGTTTGTATGGTTGGAGTGCGCTGGTATAGCGATCTGAATGGATGGTGGAACAAGTACCGATGGCGAATCGAAGGGCTTCAAAATCCATCTGCTTAAGATATCTCGAGAAAATTCCCATTTTCGAGATGACGAGTTGTAAGCTGCCGGTCCTGGATGACCGTATCTCAAATCCCGTAGGCCTTGAGCCGAGCGTTCAGCCATTAGGTCCGAGCTGCGGCTTATGATCACCAAGGACTATATGCGTATAGATCATGGCCGTTGGTAGTAGCTCACGATATTTGATACGCGTCGTCAAGTTGCCACAACTTAGGATGCGTGCGTTCCTGAGCGAGAGTGAGTCCCAATCAGGTATCTGTAGTTGAGAGAGACAAGAGAAGCACGTCAAGTGTGTAGGGCTGCACAGGCACGACGGGCTACAAGGCAGAGGGCAGGGGCAGGCACGGCAGGTACGGATACGGCAAGGGTTCAACACATAGAAGGTAACTTAGCCGAGTGCATCGCAAAACATCCCCAGGCCAACTTTGTTTACTCTGCTAAACACACACGGTATTCACCAGCATCAGCTTTGAAGAACGATCCAAGAGTTGTTACCTCTTGCGCTACTACATCTTACAAAGCCGAGATGGCGACTATGACATTCGAACCGTCGCTTTCTTCCAGTGCAATGCGCCCGCCTCTTGCATCTGCCGAAGCGCCATCAATGGCCGACTCATTACCCAGCGTCGACTTTGGATTTGAGGACTTGCGTGATCGAATGGCTCGCTTCACCGTGCGTTTTGATGAATTCATCGAGAAGGGCAGGAAGCGTGTATTGGAAGAGCGCAATCAATTCAGAGCGAATCTGGCAGAGCTACACGGTACTTTTTCCTTTCAAAATGCCAAATGCGTGAATAAGCGACACTGATCACCTTGGCAGATGACCAGCACATGCGAAGACGGGATATCGAAATCGTCACCCTCAAAACGCAGACGCACTCGCAGACACTGTCCAAAGAAGCTCAGGAAACGGCAGAAATGGAATTCGCTATCTCGGAGCTCTCTGCCCAACGCGATGATAGAGCCGCCCACCGTGACTATCTACGCGAACAGATAGGCGAGGCCCAGAAAGCTATAGCTGCACGACGAGAAGCCCAACAGAAACACGCGCGATACCTTGACAGCCAAGCCAGATTCAACGTACCGGAACTGGAGTTTTGGCAAGATTATCTATGTCTCAGAATTGAAGGAGCAGGCATTGAAGATCGTCTAAAGTTCGTCTACAGTCATGTCAGTGAGCGGGATTGGGAGCAAGAAGGATGGTTTGAGTTGGATATGAGTTCGAGGGAATACAGAGTGCTGCAATACAAGCCCAAGGTCGAGCGAGATTTAGTTGATCAAGTGTTGGAAAAATTGAATGAGAGTAGAGATCTTGGAGCTTTCTTGAAGGGAATGAGATCACTGTTCGTGGAAGGTTTTAAGTGATATCCCATAGAAGAGTTTTCATTTCAAGACTACACCGTAATCTCCTAGATGTCCGTCCGGCACGACCCTGTCTTTCTAACGATCTGTGCTCGCCAGAAAATCGATTAAAACCCTATGTGAGAGGATACTCTGTTAGCCAAGTATCTCGCAGAAACGCCTAGTGTAAGGAAGCAAATTCGAGGTTGATCAGTAAAAGCCTCTAGGGTACAGTCGTCAAGGATATTACGTGGGTTGAAGAACAAACCGATTCATCATGATGTTCAGAAATGGAGTTTATAATGCAGTGATAGCACTTACCGGGAAGAGCCACACTCTAAAATACTTTAGTTGTGCAACCTTGCTCCTTCGAGGGTTTGATAGCGTTCTTTGCGCTGTTCAGTGGTCAGATGGAAGAAGATTGCCTCTCATGCCTCTGTGCGGTGTGGCGGAAATGGTATGCCTCGGGCTCGGGCTCGGGCTCGGGCTCGGCTCGAAGAGTGCGAACCCACGCGAACTTTACCATCGCGTCGCATTCGCTACCTACTTCTCACCACGGAAGAACAACAACATGCCTGGAGCAGATGACACCAAACGTCAAGCCGCTCGAGAGACGATTGATATCCTGCATGAAATATCGACTCTGCTGGTATGTCGCCTGCAAATTGCTTCACATATCATCCAATACTTATTCAAGTCGCTTCGAACTAGAACACTCATCTTGACCGTCACTCCCTCTCCCTTTGCGTCTCACTCATAGAAAATGGAGTAAATCCAGAAGCTCTAGCTGTAAGTGGACCCTGCTGTAAACGAACAGGGGTACGAGTCTGAGGTATTACGACTAATCCAGATGTAGGATGTCATTCGTGACCTTCGACGCCAGAATGATAAGGGACAAGTAGCCAGCGTCGGTGGTGAAGCATGATAGCATTCTAGCAGTGTGCTTATTGCCGAATTTAAGGGACTCACTCAATGATAAGGTCTGGGACTTCAGGTGCCGGCGTTGGCGTCCTCAAGAATCATGATACCCCGGTGTTATCTACTTTGGTTTCAGTATCATTGATTGGGCGAGTAGAGCTCTGGACATCCACACAGGTGCAGTCTTCGATGTTTCATGCCAATGGATCCAAGATTGCCTCCAAAAGTTTGGAAGGCTCGTGAAATATTCACCAAGCCATTATTCGGCTTCACCGTGGGTTGGCATCGTTTGTGAGACATTGCATCTTGACAAGCTATGTGCTCTATGATTGATGAAATCAGGATGCCCTGATAATTTCGATGACCTTCTACTCGTCTATTGTCTCTAGACAGATCTAGTCAACTCCATGGTCAGGGCTGGTCTTTCCTTCCCGATTTCCGGCCTAAACATATCCTCCTTTACGATTTCGAATCCGCTATGGAGGTAAAAAGTTCGTGCGGGATCGTTTTCTTTATCGACTATGATTGTGCACTTCAGTGTGTCAGCACCGCCTTCTCTCGACTTCTCTGCTGCACGTCCCAAAGCTGCATTCATCAATGCTCTGCCCAACCCCAGGCCACGCGCTTTGGGCATAACAAACATGCCATTTATCAGCCAGCGAGGTAGTTCCTTTGGTTCTTGTCCTTTGTCACGGTGGTGCTCAGAATCTTGATGGATCACACTCCATGGCGAAGTATGCAGGGAGAACTCAGCCGGCCCATGGTTGGGCCCAAGCAAAACTATCCATCCTAGCCACTCCGTGTCTAAAAATGTCTTGCTAGAATCGATAGATGTATCCTGGATCTTGTACTGATCACATCGACACGCTACGAATGTGGTAGCTTTAGGGTTGGCAATCCGACCGGTCCAATATTCAGGTGTCCTTTGAACCTCCGTCTCATAAGTAGCACCAAATGACTCTGGCGCAAGCTGTAGAGACTGGAGCCGGAAATTCCGCGCCCGAGTGACGAGTGCCTCGAAATCTGTTTGCCCTGTAGTATGGTTTGGCAGTGTGCTGATGATGTAGGATTTGCTGTCGGCCATTAGGCTGGAGATTGAAATGATCGCCGAAGACAGATATCACCCTCAAATAGAACCCAGCATTTGATCGCATGACTACTCTGAAATCATCGTCTCTACGTGAATCATTATGTTATGCTATGAGTCACACACTCAATGAAAGCGGAGGCTATGCAGGAAGCATATGGAGCTAAGGATGGCGCGTGGTGGATCTAGGGTAAGTAAGAGAAGACCGAGAGCTCGGAGATGTCGTTCTTCAAGCAACTTTCCATGACCACCCACATGAAACAGCAAAGAGATGCAGGAATGGCGCGAGGTGTATGTTCAAGGTGTACGCATTTGCTTCGTGATCCTAAGTCAGGATCGCCAAGCGCGCATGTTCGAAGGTACGAAGTACAGAACCAGATCTTGGTCACAAGGCTGAGACAGCCTGATCATTCCGAACATGCTGCCACTCCCCGTAGCTTGACGTGCTGTCCCAACCCACAAACCTGTCCACACTGAAATCCTACTTCTTAAGGAGGAAAGATGGCATATCATTGTGATGCGAGGACTTGTTGAGAGACGGCCTTCAATGTCTACTTCGGAGCTTGTGGAAGTGCCCACAGCCGACGAAGCTTTACCAGAATACTATCGAGATATCGGCTGCCCCCAACTGTCACACGCGTTGAAAGACTTGGATGACAAATCAAATCTGAGGGAAATTGAGCATGCCGTAACCAGTCCTTACAGTCGGAACTTCTTTGTGGACTTTGGAGATGACGATGCTTGGTGCGCTTTCGACCTTGATGTAGATACAATCTCTTCGATACTCGAAAAACCAAGGCCATCATCGCTATATACCAGGTGGATCAACATTTGGTATCCTTTCGAACACCAGACAACACTTGAGGCCATTGGAAGACGTTATGACTTATCTCCTCGATTACTGGGAACGATGTGCTCTGATCCCCGGAACCCCAAAGGTACCACGACAGCGAACGGGTCAAAGGGAAGCTCTTCATTCTTCGCTGCGGCTCATCAGCCGATCAAGTACTTGAGACATCTACAGGCACAAGCTATTGAGCTGGAAGAGGGTTGGAAGGGCTGGAGCGTGCCAGACGTGGAAGAGCCGGCAATGCTTCCCGACATGAATCACTATCAAATAGCTGATGAAGTCTGGCACTACACATCAGTTGATTGGGGTAGGAAGTATGTGTGTCTTGGCTATAATTCGGTTTACAATGTCCGGTTGAAACCTTCGGAAGACGTCGACGAGCAACTGAGATATCAAGATTTGCCCGAAGGAAAACGAATCTGGAACTGGTTACTCCTTTGCGATGATAGGACAGTGATCTCGATTACTGAGGACCCCTTTCCATTTAACGGTCGTCACTTTACTGGGGAAGAACGGAGCGCTATCCTCTTTCTTCGCCGCAATTTGTTGAACATTTTCCTTCAGATTTCGAAAGCGAGCGATACTACCAAAAAGAGCCCTTTAGCAACACTTCCGATTAGAAAATCCGTTGGAAATAGCCATGAGGAAACTCTACATAGACCTTCTGACGCCCCTGGATTGCTTTTCTACTTTCTCTTCGATGACTGGTATTCGCACTACAGTCTTGTCATAAGACGCGAGCATCGTTATCAAGCCGAGTTGAATAAAATGGTAGGTAATTATCAAATTACTCGAGATGGCCAGACTAAGCATCCCACTAGCGTCATGATATGCTTCTTAAGGCCGAGCTGAAGCATATTGATCGCCTGCATCACATCGGACGACAGCTTGCAGTGCTGAAACGGCTATATCAAAGCTACGAGTCAATTGTCGACCACGTACTTGAGAAGCAAACGGCTACGATGGCTTCGCTTGCGAATTCGCACATCGTCATGACAACCGAGGAGTCCGGGCAAGTAGCAGCATCCCAACCTCAGGTGGCGGAGGAGGATAGCCTGCTAGGTGTCTCTATAAGCTCAGCCGCAAGGGTACGATTCGTGCGGCTAAAGCATCGGATTCGACTGTACGCCTTGAGTGAGATTCAAGACTGCCTTGACCAAAAGGAAGCCCTCGTATTCATGGTGAGTCAAGTGCCGCTGGAGGATCGAGCATATGCTAAGACTTGCCTTCTAGAACTTCAACCTTATCGCCATCAAAGAATCATACGCGGTCGAACGCTTGACAAGAATTACGCTTCTTCTCGGAAAGGTCACGATCCTCTTCATGCCGGTGTCCTTAATGAGCGCGTATTTTGGTGCCCAGCTAAGTGATGTAAATTACACTGTATTGAACTACTGGATTTCGTTCGGCGTCATTTTCTTTCTGTCGGTATTGGCACTCATCATCTTTGGGGCAGTGAGCGGTACTATGGATGGCAAAATGATCACTCGACCGGTCAGTCGTGTTCTTATCGATATGACAAAGAGAGCCTGGCAAGCGAAGAAGAAGAATAATTAAGGAAAGAGACTAGTCACGTTGAGCTTTCTTACTGTTGTATTCCCTTTGTTGGATTCGTTATTTGCATGGGCCCCGGATGATAGATCCGTCCAACCAGTTAGAAACACCCCATTACGAATTTATTTGAAGACTATGATCGGCAGAATATAGCAATATTTCGCGTTCTGATCAGTCACGTACCATAGAATTCGGTTGCCTGCTGCGAAAGGAGTGAGGGATGGTAGCGAACACAAGTCAGGCGGAGTTACGAATCAACAAAACTGTCCTTCGGCAAATAATAATGCCGTGCGACAGCGAACAGCTTTCTTAACATAAGGTAGGCTACAAGAATCAATCGCAAGACTGCGACCAGTTGCCCCCCGTCACCCACATCCATCGCCCTCACTCTTTCTGTAAGTCCACATCGCTGTTCTGGTACCTGATCTGAGGCGCCGGCGTCGACGTTGTGCTGGCGCCAACGAGAATTTCTGCCACCGACAGGCGGCACGAGGCATCAGCTCTTTCCAAAGATTCTCAACTTCAACAACCCCCATCTGCCTGCTTACCCACAAAATCGCCTTAGCCTCATTGCTCCATCAACAGCAGCAAAACGCTTCTTTCCTTGTCGCTGACCTATACTGACGGGTGTCGCCTGTTTTTAGATCGCCTTTCCTGCCACACCGCTTTGCGGCTCATCCTCTTCAAATCATTTCTTCGATAGCGATTCGCCGCCAAGATGGGTCTCACATTTTCGAAGCTGTTTGATAAACTATGGGGCAAGAAGGAAATGCGAATCCTCATGGTCGGTCTTGATGCCGCTGGAAAGACTACCATCCTCTACAAGCTTAAACTTGGTGAAATCGTCACAACAATCCCAACTATCGGTACGGTTACAAACTAGACTGCTACAAGATATCGGGAATGGCAAACGTGCTAATCCTCTGTAAGGCTTCAATGTTGAGACTGTTGAATACAAGAACATCCAATTCACTGTGTGGGACGTTGGTGGGCAGGACAAGATCCGACCGCTGTGGAGGCACTATTTCCAGAACACTCAGGGCATTATCTTTGTCGTCGACAGCAACGATCGCGATCGCGTTGTTGAGGCTCGCGAGGAGCTTCAGCGGATGTTGAACGAAGATGAGCTTCGGGACGCTCTGCTCTTGGTTTTCGCCAACAAGCAGGATCTTCCAGTCAGTAGCCGCATTCTGTTGACTGCATGACAGCATGAATCACATGTGACTAACTGGAACCAGAATGCAATGAATGCAGCCGAAATCACCGACAAACTTGGACTTCACAGCCTCAGACAGCGCGCTTGGGTAGGACAACCCCCCTTCGTTCTCATCTTCTCCCCTCCTACTATTCACAAAATTATACTGACAACCAAAACAGTACATTCAATCCACCTGTGCTACTTCCGGCGATGGACTTTACGAGGGCCTTGAATGGTTGAGCAATTCCCTCCGCAAGGCTGGTCACAATTAGGCGTATGATACAAACCAGCATCCCTACACATCAATCCTGGCCTGTTTTGTCAATTGAAAAGATACTACACTTCAGGCGTCTATTGTCCTTCACTACACCGAATCTCTTGGGTTCGGCAACATTCCTCATACACTCCGCCCAACTCTCCATCTCTCATCACTTGTTCTACTTGAAAATTTGCTGGCAAATCGGGTTTTCTGCGCAAGGTGGAGCAGATGCTGGGTCTTGGGGTTTTGCTACAATCAGTCATGTTGTATGTTGGACTCGAAGCATGTTATTGTGATTCTATTCGGTAGTTTTGATGCGTGCCCCCCTCCTTCGTGACCTCCCATGTCGATTATCGCCTTTTCTGTGATAGACGTAACCTTTAGTGAGCTTGGTAGAGATGAGAAACGGATGATCAGATTCTATATCAGTGTCGCATGGACTGATGCCATTCCCGAGCTAATAACGTTTTCACGCAGAGGTACACGTTATCCTGAGTTGATGACTCAATTTATGTATTTGGATCGCAAAAGTATGGGTAACTGACCGTTTAAGAATTGATCTTTGTAATAGAGATGAGACTGAAAGTTGCCCTCCGCAGTAGGGAGGGCAGCTTAAGAATTACCATATTGGGATGGAATCAGGATGTTGGAAGCGACCGGAATTACCTTCTTCCGATCACTCCCACCACATTGGTATTCTCTGCATCTTGTGGCAACGTTCGACTTCAAACATTTACCGCAAAGCCCCACCAACAGAAATCTCGCCATAACTGTTGGAAGACTGTCAAGATGTCAAAGATCACAGGTACCCTGAGCCCTCTCCCTCCTCATCGTCTCACCAACTATTCGCAGCCAATGCTAATAAATCACCAAAAAAGTCGCCGGCGTCCGTAGCAATGTTCAGCAACTGCTTGATTATTCAAACAATGAGAAAAAGCGCAACTTCCTCGAGACTGTTGAACTTCAAATTGGCTTGAAGAACTATGATCCACAGCGTAAGAGCCATCGCAGCCTCGAACATCCAAACAACGGTCTCACGCCAATACAGGTGACAAGCGTTTCTCTGGGACAGTCAAGCTCCCACGCGTGCCTCGCCCTGGCATGAGCATCTGCATCCTTGGTGACCAGCACGATATCGATAGGGCCAAGCATGGTGGTGTGGATGCGTTAGTTCAGACCCAACCACTCCTTTCATTTGAGACATCCGAAACCCTGACATAATCAAGCATGAGCTCCGACGATCTCAAGAAGCTGAACAAGAACAAGAAGCTGATCAAGAAGCTTGCTCGCAAATACGATGCCTTCATTGCCTCCGATTCCCTTATTAAGCAGATCCCGCGTCTCTTGGGTCCGGGTTTGTCCAAGGCTGGCAAATTCCCAACCCCGGTCTCCCACTCTGATTCGCTCAGCGACAAGATTACGGAAGTCAAGAGCACTATCAAGGTGTGTGTTGTCGGCATAAGACTTCGAAGAACATCTGGCTGACAGCGTATAGTTTCAATTGAAAAAGGTCTTGTGCATGGGAGTCGCTGTGGGTAATGTCGACATGACCGAAGATGAGTTGATTGGAAATATCATGTTGGCTATCAACTACCTAGTCTCGCTTTTGAAGAAGGGGTGGCAGAACGTCGGAAGTTTGACAATCAAGGCTTCTATGTCACCACCAAAGCGCCTTTACTAGATCATCAGGTACTGCTGGGTACAACGCGCAGATTCGAGAAGCTCCGATGGGGAGGCAACTAAATGTATTGCCTACGTCAAGTGCTCATTTCTAGATTAGCAACTATCTACCTTGTACCTGGCCAGCTTACTAAAGAGTCGCCCAAACTTTTTTCTCCTATTAAACCATGCATTGTGATCATCCAAATTGCACTCGACCACGCAGAGTTTGACGCCAATAGGTTTTCCATCTAAATTGCCCAGCCAACCGATTGACACAAGTATGAGATAGAGAGCAGCCTAAACGGGTGGCGAGAAGGGGCTAGATTCATGTAGCGCTCTCCCTTAAGCTTCACACCAACTCCGACGAGCGAGGATATGTGCAGCTGAGAGACAGAGAGAAAACGCTAGAGTCCATCAACGAGGCCGGGAACGGAGAGAGATCGATGGAAAGACAGATAACCCTCAGCGCCGCCGTAGCGGAGCCTCGATTGAGAGTTAGAAAACTCCCCTACTGTTAAGGAGAGAAAGAAGAGAGAAGAGCGAGGCACGGTGAGGTTGAGCCGCCTTTGAGGGAAATCTAAGCGAGGTGGCGCTAGGCCCGATTGCTCGCGTAGCACGGCACTTGATCCGATCAAGGCAAATCGCCTCAACTCCGTGCGGAGTAAAACTCTCTGCACCTTCGACTACTCCAGATTGCACCCGGTGGCGCCGACGGCTCACCTCCGGAGGCAATGCGGATATTCCGACCACAGAAGTATGTGGCGGAGTGGGTTTATGTCTCTCAAAAAGAAAGCAAAGACACGAGACAGTAGTAGCCAACCCTGTTACTTTTCAACTCTATCAAACCGGACTCCCTTGCCATTACCAAAGGCAGCGAATGTAACAAGGATCAGTATTCAGATGATTGGAAGATGGCTGGGGAGTCGCTTTCCTCTTCAAGCAACACTTGGTCAGGCTTCCCATAGGGTTTCAACTAGGAAACCGTCCGGAGGAACGATGCCAGGTCGCCATTGGGAGAAGCTTCTTCGTCAATCGACTGTCAAAGGGCTATTCAGTCGCCATCAGGCTGTCGAATCGCCGTCGCAGGGCTATTGCAGGGGCTTCATCATGCAGTTCGAATGATTACGGCCCGTCTTTGCAGTTGACGCCAGATTTCTTTGCTTCCCTGTATATCGTCTTAATATCATGGCTTCTATTCTCCACCTTCTCATTCACTGTCTTTGGTTTTATGGTCATTGAGATTTCACAGAAAAGTGTTTTGCAAAACATATAATATTCCCTATTCTCTTCAAAATATCAAAGTATCAACTTACTTCCTTTCGGCACAGGATGTCGGAAGAGCTGATTGCTCAAAAGGACTATTCTGTGTAAGACAAGATCTATTTACTTAAGCTCAAGATATCAATACTAGATAATGTTAATACCTGGACATCTCTCAAATCAGCTACCTAACATTACTTCAACAGGTGTAATGAAATACTCTCCCCAGTCTCCGACAATGAGAGTACTCTTTGGCAACAGCCTGGAAGAAATCTGAGCGTAGAGTCAGAGTCAGAGAAGGCCCTTATCGAGCGACTTGGTAGACAAAGACCGGAGAAGTTTCCAACCCTCTGGAAAGAGATCGGATTCTGCTTCTCAGTTGTCATGTCTCAGCTTCTGATAGTGAGTCCGAAGACCAATATCATCGACAGCGATAGCTAAAATACAGCTATTCAGGAATACTTCAGCAGTGGCTTTCTGGTCCTCATTCGCACTGTAGCCATAGATCTGGATCTTTCGTCTACTCCAGACACTTGGCCGGCTTCAGCTTTTGCTCTCACAGTCGCCTGCTTCCTACTGCCTTTCGGACGCGTGGCAGACATGTACGGTGGCTTTCCTGTGTACGTTGCTGGCACTATCTGGTTGGGAGTGTGGTCAGCCATTGCAGCGGTATCCAAGAACGCGCTGATGCTGGATATCTGTCGAGCTTTGCAGGGTCTCGGCCCAGCCGCGTTTCTCCCGGCAAGTCTCACGCTACTAGGCAGCATTTATCGACCAGGCCCTCGTAAGAATATCGTATTCAGCATATATGGAGCTATGGCTCCTATCGGCTACTGGATTGGATTTCTCTTTGCTGGTATCTCCGGCACTTTCATTACATGGCGGTGGTATTTCTACTTTGGCACGTTTCTTTCTCTCTTATCAGCATTCATCGCTTACCTCACCATTCCATCTGATATCCAAGAGCGAAGAAGAATGGGGATTAAGATGGATTGGTGGGGATCTATCACAATCATTGTTGGTCTTATCCTGTTTGTCTTTGCAATCACGGAAGTATCGAATGCACCAAATTTGTGGGCGACCAAATACATTATTGTCAGTCTTGTTCTTGGCGTCGTGTTTCTCATCGCTGCCATCTATGTGGAGGGCTGGGTAGCAGAGACGCCACTGTTACCTGCCGACATTTTTCATAGCAAGAGCATGAAGCCCCTCAATGTTGCACTACTATTTGCTTACGGCTCCACGGGCGTCTACCTTCTTTACGTAACTTACTAGTAAGCCAATCCTTCTTTTCTTGCTTGCCACAGTTCAGCGTTAACCGTCAACCAGCATGGAAATCGTGATGGGTGCCACCCCAATGCAAGTCGCCGCGTGGTACACTCCGCTCGTGCTCGGCGGTGTTCTCATCTCAACGGTTGGCGGGTTTGTCCTCCATATCATCCCGAATACGATTCTAATCATCTTTGCCTCTATCTGCGGAGTCATCGCCCCCTTGCTTTTCGTGCTCGCCCCGCCGGGCGCCAACTACTGGGCCTGGGTTCTCCCTTCACTGATCTGCGGCACCCTCGCAATCGACATCATCTTCAACACCGCCAACATCTTCATCACAACTTCCCTACCAACGCGTCGGCAGGGGATTGCTGGTGCACTTGTGAACGTCCTTGTGCAGCTCGGCATGGCGGTTTGCCTGGGATGGGCCGACGTCGTCGCGGCAGCGACGGCGGAGCAGGGACTCACGAAAAGCATCAAGGCTGCATTGTTGTTTGAGGTTTCGTGCTCCGCTATGGCCTGCGTGCTGCTGGTTGGGTTTGTGAGGATCGATCGGGCTAAGAGCGATTTGACGGCTGATGAAAAAGAGGCGAGGGCGAGAATGGAGCTTGAGAGTCGCAGACGGGGAAGCGGATAATGACTGATGGCTCAAATCCTCCTTTGATCTGAGTCTGAATGTACGATGCTCACTGATGGGTCTTATGATAATGGGCGGCTAGCTTTGTCTTGGTAATGACTCGATGACATCTGCTTTGCTGCTCTTGATTTCTGGTAGATCTCTGGACGGTATCTTGTTATGTTTCGATGTCTGTATAGCTAGCGTTTTAGATTACAATGTTACTGAGATGTATCTTGGTCCCACTTTTTCCTAGAAGAAGGCAATCCGACATCTGCGACATTATCAACATGCTGGAAGCTCCCCTCGGGCCCCCGGGTGATCCGAACCCAGAATCTGAGACCAAATGTAAGACACGGCTCGTCAGATGAAGCAGACCAAAGTCTTCGGCCCAAATCGGGCAATCCTCTGCTTTATTCCCCAGAACGGCAATCTTGAGGCACTGCCCCCCTTCTACACGAACCCCTATCCAATTGCCCCTGCCCCCCTCATCTCCACCCCCCAACCCTCCCCTCATCCCACCTCTCCTTCCTCTCCTTCCTCAAAAACGCCATCTTCCTCGCCTCCCGGATCCTCTTCACAAACTCCGCCACATCCCGCTCACTCGCGACTTCCCCCCCTGCCCCACCCCCTCCTCCTCCCGCCCGCTCCTCTCCCCCCCCACTCTCCACAAAACTCTCCACAACCGTACGACACAGCGCCTCCTGCTCCTGACCCGCAGCACCCAGCCGCTGATACAGCGCGGGCGGACTGAAGTCGCACAGCGCGGCTTCCGTCTCGGCGATCTTCGCCCGGTATTGCTGCTCCTGGGCGCGCAGCGCGAGGAGGCGGGCCTGCGTCGCGGTGCGCTGGTGGCGGAGCTGCGACTCGAGCTGCTCGAGGGAGGTGGCGAGGGAGGTGTTGGTGGCGAGGAGGGCGTGCAGTGGGGAGAGGGAGTGGGGGATCGAGGGGTGGCGGGTTTGGGGGGAGTGGACGAGGGCGGATTGGAGGGGGGGGTGGGAGAGGATATGCTGGAGGTCGGTTGTTCTGTTGGAGAGAGAGAGAGAGGTTAGTCAGTCGGTCAGGGAGCTTTTGGGTTTGGATGGGGGTGGAGTTGATGGGTCGTACGATTTGTCTTTCAGGGTGTCAGGGAGCCAACCGTGCTCGGGGGGTGGAAGTGGTGGTGCTTCCGTATGTCCGGCTTGGAGATGGGCTTGGCCTGGCTGCATTGCATACGCTTCGGCATTGGGCTCATGGTATTGCTGCGTTATCTGGCCGGGTGGAGGAGGGGGAAGCGGTGGACCGGATAGAGGAGTTCCATGGCCGCTGGAGTGCGCTGATGGTTTTGGAGGTGGTGGAGGCGGAGGAGCTGGAAGGTCATAGGTAGACTGTGGTCTCGAGTGCTGTGGTGTCTGCGACATGAATGCAGCGGGGTTTGAGAGCAGAAGTAGCAAAAGATTGCATGGCCAGGGTCACTACGGATGCGGGGGAGGTTGATCAAGGCATATCCTCGACATGTTTAGTAGGGTAGGGCACCCATGAACCTCTCGGGAGGGGTTTGGCGCTATATTCATTGGCATGAACAGTCCAGTGCGGTAAGAGACGAGAAGATTCGGAGAAGTCGCAGTTGGAGTTTCACTCTATCAACAGAAGAGGACAGTAAGATTTCAACATATTGGGAGTCTTCTCCATAGCATCACCAAGGCTAAGAGCTTGCGGCGGAACGTCTTACTGCTATTGCGCTATCTAACTTGACATATCAAGGCACTCGAAAACCATCGCTGCTACGATGTTCAAAGGGTTGTGGAAATACAGAGACACCACCACCGTCGAGGCCTGTTACTCGGTAATACAGTCATTGGTCTGCAAAGCGCGATTGTGGTTGAAAGCCGCTGCATGTGGCCCGTCATCCCCGGCCCGTCCCGAAACGAGCGAGTCTTCTTGCAGAATTTCGAGCAAGGTTCTCAACCTCGACTCTACCTGACTGTTAAGCTACACCACTGTCGTATCTTTCGCAATGTCGTTCGGAGGCCCAGGAGGCGGCCAAGTTGTCGCCAAGCCGATTCCGTACGTGAGGCCTCGCACTTTCCCATGCCATCTTCCCTGCCATTTCGATAGGCAAACTTAAGTCTAATTCACGTCGTAGACCTGAGCGAGGCTCCTTCCCTCTTGATCACTTTGGCGAATGCAAAGACATCATGCAATCCTATCTTCGCTGCCTACGGGCGTATCGCGGCACCAACGATCAGGAGTGCCGAATGCTGAGCAAACAATACTTGCAATGCAGAATGGACAGGTAAGATGCGGCTCCTTTGCCTGTTGAGCATTTCGGGGCAACACGAATTGGACCATAGCAATCTAAGGGGCGCTGACAAATTGATCCTCGATGTAGGAACCTGATGGCACCTGACGAAATGAAGAACCTCGGCTATGCGGACGATAGCAAGGCCTCCAAAGGATCGGCTGGCAACGATGGCAACCACCCCAATTTGAACACGAAGTCTTGAGAGTCATATTGGGATCCATGACACGCTGGAAGGAGGCCGCACTGGAGGAAACGGCGAAGGATCATTATAGTTGCTTCAGCCCCCCCACTACGCGAGTCAGGAGAGGCAACGAGGCAGCTTTGCAGGATGAGAAGGGGGGGAGGAGGGGAAGGATAGAAGAGGCACATCTGAGTCACGGGAAGGCGCGCCGGGCAACCACACTCGTGATTCTGCCGCGCAACGTACGCGTGTTCCCTTGATAAGAGCCCAGCTGTACGGATCCGTATAGGAACATTTAGGTACATACTTAGGCAGTCGACGCGTTTGGCGTCGGGCGATGGAGAAGAACCACGGTTTTAGTTGAGTCATGTCGAGAGGGTGTGGAGGAGGAAGGATTGTGGAAGGCTTTAGCTTGTGTGTCCATAGTGGGGCGCTCTGATAATTGTTTTCGGTACTCAAAAGCCATTCCTCCGTATAGGGTGGTTATTCAGGCATCTCTAAGGCCCTCTATTGCTCCGCACATCTGTGCTGTGGCACCGCATCCCAGCATCTGTTTCATGGATATGTGTGCCACAGAGCGATTGACGTTACCTATTTGTTGCCTCGTGGTGGGTATCACAAACAGCTTTCAACATCACCAAATTAGCGATAGCTTACGGTCGCGATTATACTGTAATATGAATGCAAGCGTTGATATTAATGTAATAAATAACCTTCCAATAAGATCCTTCAGCCACCGTGTTCAGTTGATCCTGCAACATGAACGAAAAGTAAATCTCAGCAAACATGTAGCGGACGAGAAAGGTCATGAACCCGGATGGCAATGTGATGTTCTGAATGTTTGTTAGACCCTTGCTGTGCAGAAAGATGCGACCACTGAGAGTGACCGAGTGATATCTGCCAGCGGCCATCCATCCATTCACATGCATCAAAGGGGAATAAACAATCTGTGCAAGAAAGTGAAGACAACATGCAAGAGAATAGAAATTGTAAAATCAGTCAGGTCTCGGCCCAGAGACACACCTCCCACACCATCATCTAATTGGCCCCCAAAACGCCGCCTGGATCGGAGTCAATAAAGAAATGGGAAACACCTCATCGCCGACCCGTATGCTCCGAACGGCCATTCATATGGTAACGAGAGTGGTATCAAGAAATCAAACTCAATTACGAAATGGATATCAACGTCCACCAACGCCAGCGAACCGTGCCAGATGTGCAGGCCGCAAGTTCTTCCACCATACGGTGGTGAAGGCACGCAGATATCAACTCCCAGGAGAAGGCGGTCAGGCGAGGTAGGATTATTGCCGGAACTTACTGCAAATCCATGCCGTACTCATCTTCTTCCTTGAAGGTAATGTCGCTGCCCTGCTGATTGGCCCAGAATTGCGCGTCAGCACTGTTTGCTGCGGTCTGGAAGTTCGGGCTCAGACTTTGCGGTGAAATCGGCAGGCTATCTCCTGCAAGATTGGTGTGTCGAGGCACCCGTAGGCCGGTGCCGTTTGCCCGCGAGTAGTAGAAGTTGTCTGGTTCGCTCTTGCTCAGCGCCAGCTCCAGTTCCGTGAGCATACGCTTTTCCTCTTCAGACTCCTCACGATCCCATGTGCCGCCAAGAGTGGAGACCTGGGCCTTCAGCTGATCCTGTTCGTGCAACTTCTCCCGTAGTAGCCACATTAAGTCTCTGGTCCAGCTCACCGCACCGCTGAGGATGTCGCCCTTGTTTGGCCCCTTGTCTTTATCTTCCAACGGCAACCCTTGCGTAATGCTACCCGCGGCACGGCGCGCGCCACCACCAGCGAGTAGCGATGTTGCTGCTGGAGGGCTCACGCCGGTTGCGGTGATGGATGGTGACAAGGGTGAGTTGTTCATGAGA
This sequence comes from Viridothelium virens, assembly GCA_010094025.1. Lineage (NCBI taxonomy): Eukaryota > Fungi > Ascomycota > Dothideomycetes > Trypetheliales > Trypetheliaceae > Viridothelium > Viridothelium virens. Next base: position 278,194 of record ML991809.1, read on the forward strand.
TGCTTGCGAACTTTGTCGTCCTCAAGGCGGTGTTGAGGCACAAGACTGGCAAGCTCTTGGATGCGTTCATTAATGTTGTCTCGCCGGCGCCGCTCTACCAAGTTGTGCGAGTCACGGCGCTTTTTCTTCTTCGCTTCCTGAGATTGCAGGCCTGGCACGGTGCCAACTTTCGCGGGAAGAGACTGATGTTTTCCAGATTTGAGGACCTCTGAGATCTGCGGATGCATTGGCCCGCTTGTAGGAGATGACAGGGGAGAATCGAGACCCAAAGAATGAGCACTGCCAGACGCGCTGTCCCATTGTCCCGAAAGGCTCTTTTGATGGCGATGAGATATCTGGGAGCCTTGGATTGGTTGTCCTGGGAAGCTACCTGTTTCAGGAGTGCCAAGTTGGAAGCCGTTGATCGCAGGTGTGCGAGGACTTCGTGAATCGGACGCTTGCCGGCCCATTTGATGGACGTGAGGTCGCATCCTGGAGGTCATGTCCATCGCCGCGTTTGAAAAAGCACCAGGCATCTGGCCATAATTTGGCTGAGATCCTATGGATGATCGGAACTGGTTGTAGTTGAACTCGTTGACGAACGGAGATTGAATGGGTGCTCCATCGGGAGTATTCGAGTACATTTGGCTCTGCTGCGGTGCCATAGAAACTGGACCGCCGTTGATGGACTCGCTGAAATAACCGTGGTTGGAGTTGTTACCTTGGATAACAGTCATCTGGTCGCCATAGCCGTGCTTTTGACCTGAGAAGCCTTGCGTGCCGTTCGTATCGTCCAAATTTCCAAGGTCGACAAGTTCGTCATCCGCTATGCCTGAGTGGCCCATGGCAAAGCTTGATGACATATTATTTTGTGAGCCGAAAGGGTGCTGCTGCATGTAACTGCTGCTCACGTTAAGGTCGGAGGGGTTGACATTTGATATGTCGCCGTGAGCGCCACCGAACTGGTGACCAAATTGGTTGTGCATGTTGTAGTTCGTTGATGAGGTCATGACCGTATTGGGACCGTACTGGAAATCGTCTGGTTCGTTTTTGATGAATGGAGACGGAGATTCGGCACTGGCCATAACAGGGCTAAATGCCAAAAGATCGTCGTGATCGTTGTGCTTGATGAGACTATCGCTGGCGGGTGTTTGATACTATGGGACGAAAGAAGCAATGTTAGTATTTGATATCGGTCATGGCTGAAGGAATGCCATTTATATAGCTGTGAACGATTGACCGAGAAATGGCAAGTGAGAATAATGATCATCGGGACAATAGAGCTGAGAGACAGTGTGAGAGGCAGCTTTGAGCACAGACACACACACACACTCCTCACATGTGTTTGCTCAACGCAACCCGGAGGGATTTCTCGATCTAAGGCTGACCGCAAGATGCTCAAGGTATTGCAGGTCCAAAAGGAGCGAGACTTACAGATAAAGGTCATCACGAGTTAATCAATGTTATCGCAAAAATCAGCTTCACCAGTATCGCTGTGTCGCAATGCTAGAAGCAAACGGCGGATTGTATGGACTTCCTTGGGTAGGTGAGGCCACGAGGAGGGATTAGAGATAAGTAGTATCGCATGCGCTCATGCAAGAGGGAAGTTTGCCGTCAATCTGCGAAAACTCGGTCAGTATATTGCATGCCATTCAGTCTAGCCCGCTCGAAAAGACTTCGCAGGGGGCAAATATCAGTGGAGTAGCAAGAGAGACGTCCGAAGAAAAGGCTTCTACTGACCCTCTAGAAGTCTCGGAGGAGATATGGGGGTAAGGATGACTAGCTATGCAGTGTTCCGTCGAACGAGCTGTCAGTGGTGCTCGACTATAGTGCGCCCGTTGTATTCGTCTTGGGGTGTGTGTGATCAAGCGCTCTTTGTGGATGAGTCGGCAATGCACCGCTCTATAGCAATTGTATGGAAAAAGGCAAAGCCCTGCAGAGAGGCCTATAAATGCGTCTAGAATAATTCTGCGTCAGTGAACGTTGCTATTAACAGTGCCCTCCTTGAGGGGCAAGAGAAACAATAGTCAAAGGTTTCGGAGCTGGCCAGCCTCACTCCTAGGTTCCGTAGAGACGGCTTGACTAGGACTTCCTATTCTTGACGCTCCTGGGCTAGTTTCAAGCATGCGGAGTGTTGCTTGTAACAGTCAACCACACAGAGGATGCGTGAGACAGTCGCAACTGCCCCTTTGGCACCAGCACAAAGATGTATGGCTGGCCTCGGGTGCGATCAAGGGAAACTCAGACAAGCCTTTCTGCTGGGAACGTGGGCGTGTCCGGCGGATTGAGAATGTGGGAAAGACTCACCTAGTTGGTCGAGACAAGCAAGCAGCCGATGTTGTGGCGGTCGAGTTTTTTGGTCGGTCCAATGCGTAGTGCGGTGAAGGCGGGCAGCAAACGAGGTGGAGATTCTTTTGCTGGTGGGGCTTCCCGGAGGCCGGCGGCGCTCCCAGTCGAGGCAAGAACGCGGTCTCAGCTATCCGGGTAAAGAGCGGCGCCGGGACAAAGAGACAGTGTAGAGAGTCGCGACAGGAGGGGTTGCTGCGTGGTACAGACAGTCTTCGCCGCGGGGATAGTGGCGGTTGATGGCGGATCGTGCGCCGATGCAGGCCGAAATGTAGATCCGTCTGCAGTTGGTCAAGGACGGTGCGTCTGGTCGAGGTCGAGGCCGAGGCCCAGTCGCGGCGGATTGCTGCTAGAGCCGGCTGCAAGAGAGATCAATGGCAGCGGAGAGAGGAAGGTAGTAGTGGTGGTAGAGAACAGATTGAGGCCAGGCGAAGGTTGCGTGAGTTTCTTTTCCTGATGGGATTGCTGTTTCGCGACAAGCGCTCTACTCACCGCCAAGGCGGGCAGAGAGGGATTAGAGAGGGATGGCGAATCGGTACCGGTAGCGAGCCAAGCGTGGCCAAGGCCGAGTCCGCGCGCGGGCTCGCCGAATCAGCGCTGTCAGGACGACCTCGAAGGCGTCTTACTTCCAACTGCAACTGTCGGTGCTTTGGGATGGTTTTGCTGACCTCGTCCAGTAGGGGCGGTCGTGACGGTTGCTGACGTCTCCACTTCGATCTATCGACGGATCTCGCGGCGGATAAGGCTGAAGGCAATGCTCGGGGTGCAGCAGTAGACTCGTTGTATGGTTGCTGTTCAGTGTGTTGAAAGTTGGCAAGGGGGACAGTGAAAGAAGTGATGCAGTACGGTTTATGTTTGCCAGAGTCAAAATCTCGAAATCACAGATCAGCACTTCGCTCCTCACTTCGGGCGAGTGCGGGCTACGCCTTCTTTATTATCTGCGGAGCTGCACGCCAGAGAGGGCGACGATGATCACGAAGCCGCACTTATGATTCTGACTGTGTGCCTACCCTCGCAAAAGTGGTGTCCTGGCAGTCCTGTGCCCTGCCATCTCTTCCAAGTCTCAGTCCGGATGCATACCCGACTGCCCGGATCTCTTCTCTCCCATCCCCTGCGTGACTCATGGATTTATTGTGACGGGAATCCAAGGCTGTCATCTGTTGCTTGTCTCTGCTCGCCCGTTTGCCCACCTCTTGCTGGGTAGCGGCCCCCTGATGGGTACCTGCGCGAGGCGTAGAGCTGCGCCCTGGCCCAGGTACCCTTTACACGCGTGAAGGAGCTGCTAGTCACGCCAAGTACTGGCCCTCCTCGTTTGTCGTAAGCGGCGGTTCTTTGGGCGTGCAGCAGCCACACCCGCCCAGTCGAGAGGCCTGCTCGAGCAATGATCTGCGCCTCCCACTCATTCCAGCACCCCAGCTGTACTCGTCTCCGGAGGTAGTAAGCTACCCAAACCACCCTCCTCACCACCATCCCCCCCCCTTTACGCACTAGTTATCCCAGGCCCTCATTCACGCATGTGGAGCGCTAATCCCATCGTTGCCACCATCAGCCAAAGTACCTTTTCGGCCTGCCGGTCTGTGTATGAATGGCTCTATTGCGGCTAAGAGATGGACGGTCTTGACTGACACCTTTAGAACTTTCGTCCATATTCGACGCGTCAGTCCGCGCGACCTAATCACAAGCCTCGCTGCCAACCCTTCCTCTACAGGGCCTCCTCAGACATCCTGTCATTGGGTCTCTCCGGCTTAGTCCGTTGGAACGGCGCTTTTCTATCCTCCATTCCTGCGCAGCGAAGATCATCTGCACGAAATCTTCCTTCCGCGCCCGCCGCGCTGCAGACGTCGACCCACCTTCTCCAGACCCCCCTCGTCACCTATCGATCCCATCTTGGCCGAGATATCTATCGCGTCTGCTGCCAAGCATTGTTTCGAACACAGATAAACAAATACAGCCAGGGTCCAACCGTCGATTGCTGTAGTGGTGTCCCCGTTCGGCACAGACGGCTGTACCACTCGAATTCTGTACATTTGCCATCCCTGACACGAGAATGGCATCTTCATCCTTCAGAGACTCCATGAACTCCATGGGCTGGTCCCGTCGAGATCCAGACATCCCCGTCCGAACCAACCCTCCCTCGTTCATGGGCAGGCTACAATCTTTGAACCCTTTTGGCAGTGGAGGCTATGTCAAGCTCCCCACCCAAGAAAGTCCCGGTGCTCCGCTTCCGGCTCCGAGTCGGCGGGAAGAAGAAGAGGGCTGGTTTGCGTGTAAGTCTGCTTCCTTCAGGGTCTTCAGCTGTCCCTCAGAAACGCTCCTGTCAGGTGTGACAAATGTCAAGTTCCTGCGTAGTCACTTCTTGTGCACTAGCATGCAGAATGCCGCCATTCAACTCCCAAAAGGCAGAAATTTACGCTAATTGTTGTGCCTCATAGTAAGTCGGTGGGATCGACTCTTGATTTTCGGGGCGTTCAACCTTGCTGCCTTGGCTTTGTTTGTTATCTGCTTCACCTTGCTGCCTGTATTAACGCTCATGCCGACAAAGGCGACCAAGTTTGCAATCCTGTAAGTGTTCGCCATCTGCTTTCTCAACAGTTGTAATGGGTCCACTACTTTGCTTTGCCGCTAGATTGCACTTCTCTCGCACAATCATTACATCATGAACCCTCACCAGCCACACTCCATCTCAAGGGATGCCGTTGCCATTCAGATCATGCGGCAGCTAGCTGCGGAAGGGTGCATCAGCTTTTCTCGGTCCGCTAGGCTGCATGGTCCCTTTCCAACCTGATCCAATAGTCATATGTCAAAGATAGTGTATGGCTAATCCGTCCTAATCCGTTCAGGTGGTCAGTGGCATCAGCTCTATTTCTAGCTTCATGGGCGGTCGTTTTGGGCCCATTAGCATACGGTAAGCGTCGCTCCTCAAACGTCTTGTACTTCCATCATCGCCGCCGCTGACCTATTACAAATGAAAAGCGCAGCACCTGCTTTCCGGCCCCCGGTTACCTTTTACAGCGGCATATTTTGGATCCATTGCACTCACCCTCTATTTTGCGCTTGGGGTAGGTGTCCTACTTTACCCCGCTTTGATTGGCTCCATCCTGGTTGAATAGCATTCCATACTGCGTCCATCCCACCCCCACGCCCCCTCATTGGTTCTAGCTTATACTGACATGTCCGCGTGATCACGCTAGCTTCACGCACCAGTCCTGACCCTCCTCTCTTCAATCGTCCAACTTGCTTGTCTCGTGTGGTATCTTATCAGCTATTTTCCGATGGGCTCAACAGGATTGCGATTTGCGGCCAGACTCGGCGGCAACCGGATTGCAGCATGGATGAGCGACTAGAGGTTGCAGTGTGTCCAACGAGACCAAAATATGCCACCGTAACAGATAACATGATATTCCAGCAAGACCGCCCATGGCGCCAGAAACATCCTTGCAACTCGACCGACCACCTTGAGGTTACGCTGATCGCGCAGACAGACCTCGAGGCTCGGTCCGGACAGGGGTCTATCGTGACGCTCTATCCATTCGTTTGATTCCGCACTTAGACACCCTCAGCGCGCCACCCAAAGGGTCGGGGCCACCTCTTCCATCAAGCCTCAGCTACAGCCCATGAAATATTCGTAATGATCTGGAACCTATTTGGCCGAGTCGACCGGCTCCGCGAAATTGCAAGCCTGATTCCGATGCAGAGCGGCTTCGTGATTCATGACGCGTCGACGTTGAATGGGGCGCAACACCCTTGTAAGAGATGCGCCAGTTGCTTAAACGCAGTCGGAAGGCCGGCCGAGAAGGATCTCGCACACCATTTTGACGCGACGTCGCTCAAAGTGGGCAGCTTGGCTGAGGTTAGACTGGACCGCTGGGGTCAAGATTCGGCCATGAGGCCCGGCCTGCTTGCTAACTTGAGGCGCGGCTATCTGTCTTTAATCGAACTTTGTCGCAGTAGCTTGAATCTATTATCATCGCTAGGCATTCGCCAGGATCCGAACGTTATGCTACTGAGGCCCGGACTCCGCCTCGATCGTCATCACTCCCTGCCCAGTTCAATCTCCAATCCATATGATCTTCATTGCCGGACACGAAAATCACTCATATCCTGAATCAGCCAGCTGCTCCGGCTGCTGGATCATGCCCCAAGTCGGGCATGCTAGTCTCGGCGAATTTGATTCGTCGGTGATATTGTCGATGGCTCTCGACGCCATCCAGGATTCGGGAGCTCGACGGTGCGGTCCCCGCATTCTCATCTGCATATCCGAAGCATGAGGGTCGTGCGTACATGCAGCATGCGGCGGGACCGGCTGGGCCAGTTTCGGTCGACCCCACCACTTGCGAAACCCACTTCGGGCAAGGATAATTGTATGGCTGCATGGCTTATCGATGGCCCTCCCAAATAGTCGGCGCTTACGTTGAATACTCCCCATGTCCTCCATCAAGCGTCCTGTAGGCTTCATATCGGGACGACAATATCAAGATCTCATCAATTTGGGCGTGCCGGATTCTCGTCTGTCTAGATCCCTCGCTTATGCTGGGCTGACGCCCAAACATGACTCGTATGCATACCATTCGAGATGCATTCCTCAGCACGACCTTTTTCAACAGCGGTCCATCTCTTGTGCATCATCACTGTAGCCAACCCAGGGATCCTACGCTCGGTCACAGCTGATTCGTCGCTTCCACAAACGCCTCCCACTCCCTCAACGCCGCTCCGCTCTCAATCGCCCATCTTGCCCTACGTACCCCCTCTTTCCATCTCCCTCCGCCAGGCCCTCGCTCACTGACCACCCGGCCATCATCACCAGACCCCATATAGCTCTCATTAGCGTCACAAATACCACTAATTACAAGGAGGGCGGCAGTGTTGATCAGCACAAAGTGTAGAATAGGGTTGTCGGATGATAGACTGTTGCGAAGTATCCGCAAAAGTATCTCGGCATTTTCGTGAGGTTCTTTGCCCGGAGAGACGTCTGCAAGGGCGTGCGAAGGAAAGCCGAAGTCAGCGGGTGACAGTGAGAACTCTTCGATCTCGACGTCGCCTGCACCACCCTTGGTCGCTCTTTCGACGAGCCTCCAGCAGAGTGTTCTTCCCGCGCATGAGATCTCGTCGAGCTCCTCTTCGCCGCATACGACCATTGCTTTTTTCACCCCAGACAGCCGCAACGCCTCGGCAAAGGTCCTTCCAAGATCTCGTCGGGCTACTCCTACCACTCTTGCTTCGATCAAGCCTGTGTCATGGACTGGATTGGCAAGCGGTCCAAGCAGGTTGAAAATTGTGCGCCAACCCAATTCCTTCCGTATCGGTGCAACGTAGCGCATGCCCGGATGAAAATGCGGTGCGAACAGGAATGCGTAATTTGTTTTCTCGTACAGCGACGGTAGGTGTTCAGGCGTGACGGCAGCTAACTTGGGAGGTTGAGGCGCGGTTGACTCTAGCAAGTCTGCGGATCCGGATTTTGAAGTTGAAGCCCGGTTTCCGTGTTTGGAAAGAAGTAGTAGAGGAGAGGCGAGAATGGATGAGGTGGTACTGACGTTGAACGTGCTGTGCGAGTCACCTCCTGTGCCGACGATATCACACTGATGGAGATGTCGTGTTAATTCTTAAGGTCCGAAAGAGGTCTCATAATTCTATGATATATTGGACATACCAAATATCCATGATATCCTCCTGTTGCTTTAGACTCTCCCCTCCTTTTAACTGCCTTTTCCAAAGCCTTCGTGTCAATCCGTGCGGCTGCATTCCTCATCGCCGCTGCGCTTAGTGCAATCACATCCGCCTTCCTGTCCTCGCCCGTGAAATGCAGAGCTGTGAGAAGGGCTCCAGTCTGTACGGAAGAAAGAGAGTTTGTGAAAATGTGTGAGATCGCAGCGGCAACTTCAGATGCAGTCACCGGCGGATCAGCCTTTGGCGGCGAGGGCCAGAGGCGGCGGAGGAGGGGAGTGATGGTGACGATTTTAGGTACCGTTTCCGTGGCTTGCGACATCTTTGATGATAAGTCTTCAGAATTATATGCTATGAAACTGCATGCGACCCGAAAGGGCCGATTGCTAAGCTTTCACCTCATGGTTTTGGTATTTGGTGAACAATATTGAGTTTTCCTTCATTGATGTTTTTGTGGGCGGTGAGACGCGGGGTGACGCGACCCTTCGAATCTGCGATTTTTGCCATCACACTCCAATTCTCAGCAAGTATTATGCTTTACATCTAGGACCAAGTCCTTTTAGCCAAGCACCGTCTTCTATCGTTTCAGAGAAGCACGTCGAGATCATGACAAGCCTTAAAAGATCTTATGATCCCGGCAATGCGCCAAACCTTTCCAGTAAAGTCTACGTTAGAACGACCAGAGCCGGCAAGGTACAAAAGATCGTTCGGGAATTGTACTTGAGGCGAGATATTCCATGTTCCTCACGGCTCTGCTCCGCATGTCTGGACGTTGCGCCAACAGATTATCGGAATAAAGGTAGGTTTGCGTAGCTGCTATTGATCTATCGGTCGCTCATGGAAATAAGTTGCTCCCTTCGTTCTCTCGGCAACACCAGCTGCAACGAAATCATTTCCGAACGGTCACTATCTGGTTCCCGACACCAATGCTTTCATTAATGGTATGGACCTCTTCGAGCTTCAGACAGGATTTCATGACGTTATTGTCCTCCAAACAGTCCTGGAAGAAGTTAAGAATAGATCTTTACCGCTGTACCATCGCCTGACTAGCCTAACAAGGAATGAAAGCAAACGCTTCTATGTTTTCTTCAATGAATTTCGACAAGAGACCTATGCAGCCAGAGACCGTGACGAGACTATCAACGATCGTAACGATCGCGCTGTTCGAATGGCAGTCAAGTGGTATGGCGAGCATCTGCAACAAGCAGTTAAGGCCAGAAAGTCGAGCCGATGCCCTTCGATAGTGATGATAAGCGATGACAAAGAAAATCTACGCAAAGCAAGAAAGGAAAACATTGCTGCAACATCTCGTATGTTACCCCTATGAATTTGTGTCTTTCCAAAAAGCAATCGCTGACCCTGAAATGCAGTATTCAAATATATCGAAGGTCTCGATGAAGCGGACAAATTGCTCGACATGATAAGCGTAGGCCAGGAACAGCGAGACAATAGACTTGATAAAGCCGCGCTCATCTATCCTGAATATTTTTCACTCTCGAAACTACTTACAGGGATTAAAAGTGAGGTCCTGCATCAAGGTACCTTTACAGTCTCGCCATACAATTATCTGGAGGGCTCAGTACATGTTCCGGCTTTCAATAGAGCACTCCTCGTTCTGGGGCGAGAAAACAGTAATCGCGCTGTTTCAGGCGACGTTGTGGTTGTTGAAGTACTCCCTAAAGATCAATGGAAAGCGCCATCATCGAAACTCGTTGATGAGGAAACTGTCAACAAGAACGAAAATCCAGAAGTGGAAGAAGCAGAGACAATAGTCTCTGAGCTTGAGAGGAAGGCTCTCCAAGAAGAAGTCAAGAAGACCCACGGCACCAATGCAGAAGGCCATGCGCAGCCTACGGCGCGCGTCGTGGGGGTCATCAAGAGGAATTGGAGACACTACGTCGGACATATTGACAAGGATTCTGTGCGGGACCCTGCAAACCAGACTAGAACACAACAAACTGTATTTCTTATACCCATGGACAAGCGCATACCAAAAATTCGGATCCGGACACGGCAGGCAGGGCAATTACTGGGACAGCGCATCTTAGTTACCATTGACTCTTGGGATCGAGACTCGCGCTATCCCGTTGGACACTTTGTGCGATCATTAGGAGAGTTAGAAACAAAAGGAGCCGAGACAGAAGCCCTTCTCCTCGAATATGATGTACAATACCGGCCTTTCCCCAAGACAGTTTTGGATTGCCTACCGCCGGAAGGCCATGACTGGAGAGTCCCTGCGGACACCAATGACTTGGGCTGGGAAAGCAGGCGAGATCTTAGAGATCTATTAGTATGCAGCATTGATCCACCAGGATGTGTAGACATCGACGACGCTCTCCATGCACGGAAAATGCCGAATGGAAACTTTGAAGTTGGTGTGCACATTGCCGATGTCTCGCATTTTGTTAGATCTAACAATGCCATGGACGACGAGGCAAGCATGCGCGGGACAACGGTGTATCTCGTAGATAAGCGTATCGACATGCTACCAACCCTGCTTGGAACCGATCTATGCTCTTTGAAGCCATATGTTGAGCGATATGCCTTTTCAGTGCTTTGGGAGATCACAGCTGATGCTGTTGTGGTCAAGTCCGACTTCGTAAAATCCGTCATTCGCTCACGTGAGGCCTTCAGCTACGAACAGGCTCAGATTCGAATCGACAACAAATCGCAGAAAGATGATCTTACTCAAGGGATGAGGACATTAATGATGCTGTCGAAAAAACTTCGCCAGAATCGAATGGATGCCGGAGCTTTGAATCTTGCAAGCCCAGAAGTTCGCGTACAAACAGAATCGGAAACTTCAGATCCAATGGATGTACAGACAAAGCAAATGCTTGATACAAACTCCCTCGTCGAAGAATTCATGTTGCTCGCTAATATCAGCGTCGCAAGGAAGATCTACGACGCTTTCCCACAGACCGCACTGCTCCGTAGACACGGAGCTCCACCAAGAACCAATTTTGAGGAATTGCAAAACCAGCTCATGGTCAAGAAAGATATGGAGCTACGCACAGAAAGCTCAAAAGCCGTTGCAGAGTCTCTCGATACGTGTATTGACCCTTCCAACCCTTTTTTCAATACTCTTGTTCGGATCATGGCCACTCGCTGCATGATGTCGGCTGAATACTTCTGTTCCGGGACCCAGGCCGAACCGGAATTTCGACACTACGGCTTAGCAAGCGAAATCTATACACATTTTACCAGCCCAATCCGCCGGTACGCCGATCTGGAAGCCCACCGGCAACTTGCGGCAGCGATAGGATACGAGCAACTCGACGCGAGCTTACAAAGCAGACATAAATTGGAGGGGGTCTGCAAGAATCTAAATGTCAGGCATCGCAACGCGCAAATGGCGGGAAGAGCGAGCGTTGAATATTACGTCGGACAGGCTTTGAAAGGAAAGGTACTTGATGAGGAAGGCTTCGTGATGAAGGTTTTCTCCAATGGTTTCGTCGTCTTCGTTCCCAGGTTTGGTATCGAAGGACTCATTCGGTTGAGAGACCTCGGCACGCCCGAGCCTGCAGGCGCATTTGACGCTGAGAATTATCGGCTTACTATCACGGGATCAAGGAATGTGACAATCGATCTGTTTGAAAAGGTCACGATTAGAATCAGCGATGAGCGGGAGGAGTCTACGGGGAAGCGGAAGATTAAGCTACGACTCGTATAAGGCCTAGAGTGATTTTGAAGTCGCACGAAAGCCTTAATCCTGTTTACAGGCTGAAGATGTTTCAAGAGCTAGGAGTAAGACTGGCTTCAATGGACATTTTGTCATATTGTTGTCATGCAACTCTATGCAGCGTGCCCATGGCAATGCAGTACCACTTCACTGTAACCATTTTAGCCGGCCTCCCGTCGGAGTCCTGCCATTCCAGCAGTCTATGGTGAGATTTCTTGTAGTATCGCTTCCCTGCATCTTTCTCCGTGACTGCAGATGTGGCAGCGCCTAACGGGGAGACGGGTACTTTACCTTCGTTGCATTTAACCAGCTCGTTTTCCAAGGTCTTCTTACCGATGGAACTTCCTCGGTCGACAGCATCGATAAAACCTGTTTTCCGCTGGAGCGGCTTGACTGGCTTCCTAACCCAAGCCAAGGATGATTTTTGTCGATCTTGCTGCGCCTCATGTGGCAAACTGTGGCTGGTGATAATGACCGGCTTTCGAGCGAACATGCGGAACAGATGTGGCGAACCACAGTATTTTAAAGGGTGTGGATCGTCCTAATCCTTGATTCCTCGTCAGTCTCTCACCTCAAACCACGCCGCACGTGCGGGGTGATGAACCAAGCCATCACTAAACCCTTGCTGACGGATACTAGAGTTTTGACTTTCCGAGCGCTCACAATGGTTACCGGTACGTAGATCAACCGACTCGTTGCAGCTATCAGACCTGCTTTGGGTCAAAAGTAGAGTAGATCTATCAAACAGGGAAGTCTAGCTTTCTCTCTCGCGTCTTCTCATCTTGACACAGCCCCAATAGACCGAGGATCTTCGCCAAATTTCCTCAAAACACATTTCCGGCGTTGATGCCGAAATAATAGCTATAGATAGTTGCAGAGAATATGTTTCCATTGCCACCCGCGTAGACCACGATGAAAGGCTTCACATTGTCTCTCATCTCTTCAAATTTTTGAATCACGACCCTAATCTGAAAAAAAGTATTTTTCTGAAGTTCAATTGACTTTCTTTGACCCAGCACATGGGACTCTCAGAGGGTCTGCATGAACATGGTTGCCCTTAATAGAAAGGCTGGGATAGCCTGCTTGTTGTTCACGTCTCTTATGAGCAAAGCGATAGCACAGACACCCTCAGAGCAACAGACTATCTCAAACCCAGGTTCACAAGCATCACCGACAAGTCCATTGGCTGCGAATCCATCAAGCGAGAGCTCTCCGGACAATAGCGGCATTATCTCTTCCTTGTGGGCTGGAGGTGAATCTTTATTGTCATCTCTCTATCCTTCCACCTCTATTGGGAACATTGCGACATTGACCTGGCCCACGAGTGTTGCAATAGGGTCTTCTACAGTCTCAGTGCCTCACTCATCCGTATCCCGCCCCTCTTCAACCAGCCCAACTGCTTCAAATACCGGGATATCTTCGAACAGCGCGTCTTCGAGCAGCGCATCTCCAAAAACTACAACACCTTCGAAGAGTGCGACATCATCACAAACTGCAACCTCTTCGTCAAATAGCGAAACATCTTCAGATTCTGCGGCATCCTCACCGAATACAGCTCACGCAGTTGAGCCCACGCAAACCCCCTCGGATACTCAGCCGGTCCCTGTTAAAAAGTCTGATGACCACAAGAAGATCATTGGCATCGTCTTGGGCGTTGTCTTTGGCTTGATTCTTATTGCAGTTGCGATCTGTATTTTCTTGTTGTATCGGCGAAGGCGAAGAAGGCAACGCATACTCCGCCAATATGAATCACCAGCTGGAGAATCGGAAATTCAGTCATGGAGGCAGCCAAGCAACAATATCCAGGTCAGCCAAGCTCCGGACAGGTACACGATGCTTGCACCCCCACCCACATCAAGGTACCAGCCGAGCACTCCTTATCAGAAACTCAACAATCCCTACCAAAACGATCAGGCTATCCAACACCTTGAGGGAGCTGCACCGTATGCTGCACCGTACGAAAGTGCGGTAGGGGAACCTAATCCATTCTATACTGCGGAAGAGAGGCGAAGCCTGCGTGCAAATGGTCCTTTTTCAAACGACCATGCTCATTTGTCATACGACTCTGCCGAGCCGAACCGGCCACCGACGCCGTTCATGTCGGCTTTATTTCAAAATCCAACGAGGAAGCCACTACCACCGCGGAAGAGTCCCAACCGTGCTTCCTACAATGCCGTTCATTATCCGACAAATTCTGAGACCTCTGATTTCAATTTTGGATTTACGCAGTCAAAAGGTGATGATTTTGGAGATTTGGGTGGCGCAGCGAACCATTCTGCGTCAGGAGAAGATTGGGATCAGCGTGCAGTTCACCCAGCGTATAGATCATAGTAGCTTTCTCAGCTTTGACATCTTTTCAATGTCCGATTTGGTCTTTCGTTTACGATGATATCCAAGACTATGGGATGGTATACGACTTGATGGTCACGGCGTTCTTGGGTGTAACGAAAATTTTGTGAATTCAGCTTGGCCCTCGTGCTAGGGAGGTTTTTGCTATCGAGTCCACCAGTTTGAGTCTGGTTGTACATAGTTATTTCAGAGAATGACTCCTAATAATCATTGGGGACGAATAGTAAGATGTTTAAACTCCTCCGCCTGCTTTGATTGGTGCGCATCACGACACGTCCGAGCTTCTCTCGCGCTCACCACGCGAGAATGTCATAACTCACCAGGGTCATCTACCCTTGCCTACTTACCTGCAAACCCACAATCACATCAACCATCATTGTACCCTCTCTAAATTGTGCGCCTTGCCTCCTGCTTTACCGCTGTTTTCCAAAAACGCACTTACATGCCACTCGATCGGTCATTTACCTCGGATCAAGCTTAGCTTTTCACCATCACCATGGACTTCGTGCAAGGTAGATACCGAGACTACATCGCTTGCTGTCAATACAACATGCTGATGATCAATACTGCACAGACTGGGCGAACTATCTACACTATCTTACGTCGTCGCCACTTTCTCCCTTGTCGACTTACAGTTCTTACCTTCAAAGCCTCACGTCTTTCTCTACTCGCCTCAGCGCTTTCTTCTCACCGTTTCTGAACAAGCTTACCACGTCGCCTGACCTCGCGTCCATCGCCCTGCTTCTACTCACCCTCATCGCCAGTCTGGTCATCCTTGATATGCTCTGGCGAGCGGTCATTTACTGGGTACGACTGTTCTTCAATTTGGTGTTCTGGGCATCAGCCGTAGGGCTGGGATTCTGGATGTGGAACAGGGGCCCGGATGGTGTCATTGAGGATATCGAGATGCTGATTGGTGTATGGAGCAAGGAGTATACGCACTGGAAGCAGAGGGCGGAGATGAGCGAGGCCTGGCGGAAGCAACAGTACGGAGGTACTTATGGGGGCAATCACGGTGGAGCAAATCGGCGGGGGCGGGGAACAAAAATGTCACAGTGGCGATGACGAGCCAAATATCCGGATCGGAATACTGAAGCTGTCGTGCCGGTGGGAGGCAAGGTGCAGCTGCGTGCGGCAACAGTTGCTGTAGTACACTGCGCTGCGCCTGACTCATGATTCTCAAGGATTTGATATTGAAGCCACTTTAGCGTAGCATCATGGCATGGTCTGGGGATGGGATAGCAGCTCTGACTATCGGATACTGGGACGCACCTCACTGACACAATGGGTTCGGCATCCTACTTCTGCACTCGAGACCTGCTGACTCTCGTATTGGCAATAAAGATAACGGGATGTCCCCAGTCTCCACAAATACAACGACACGACCATGACGCGAAAAAGTTGTACGCGTCGGGCTGATCGGCAAATAGTTTATGGATGATGATTTTCGATCTACCAATCTTGGCTTCCATATGCACATCATGGTCACGTTGAGTTGGAAAAGTGGGCAGATTCCAAAACTGTGTACGAAACCGACTGGAGATTTTCCCCACTTGACGCCATTCTCATGTGGCTCCAAGGATATACTAATTGCATGGTTGACGGCTCGGGGCGGTACCAAACATATTTATCACGACCGCTGCTGTGGGACTGTAATAAAAGTCTATTCTAGAATCCTGAACCTTGGAAATGGTGATTTGGATTCCAGAGAAACTCTACCCTGATACCTTGGAATAGGAGCACTAAGCCTATTTTGCATCGGGTCCGGTCTTGGTCAGTCTGATTTCCCTTCCCTACGGCAAGTTCCGAATGTTGAAGAGCCTCGTAAATCAAACGTTCATCATAATGTCTAGGACAAGCCTGGAAAGACTCGAGTATGCGTACAATAGCCTCAGGCTTTGTGGAACGGAGTGGTGGCTGCGTCCTCGAACATGTCATGTCGTTGGGCGATGATCCTTTCTTCAATCTCTTCTCACACCATTCTTGTCGGGCTTAATACTCCAAAAAAAGGTCACATGGACGAATGTACGCCCTCCTACCCACATTAGAGACTGTGATTCATTAGCGGGCTTCGCAAGCAGCGTGGCTGAACAGTCGTCACCTTTTCAGCTTAGCCAAGACGCACTGCATATTGAGACGACGGTTTCATACGCAGACTGCAGATGGCAATGTAGGTAGCACTTCAGATTCTTCAGTCCCAACGTCTTGTAGTTCCTAACTCGTAACATTACGCGTTGGTAGTCATATCAATTAACTCGGATTTCAAAGATGCATAATTAATCCCGCCCTAATGTCGACCGGGTTCGTAATCCTGGTAGGCTTTCCGCCCCGGGTCCCTGTACGTTTCCGACTCCATCGTTGTAAGGAGTCTGAAGTGATATCTGCTGCCTGCCAGGCCCCCCGTCCCCCGATTCCAAACTTTCTTCACGGGCCAAAGCTTCGACGTCGTATGAAAACGGCAACCCCAAGAGATAGTTCCACGATTCATCCCATCCTGGCATTTTTTGAGGACAAAGACAGTCGCATGGGCGCGATCGAGGTAGGCTATTGGCTCACTTACGCAATTCCCTCCGGATCAGGGCCCCCCCGGTCGGAAAAGCGAGCATATGACTGCACTGGATCATGATCTGAGACATCCCACCGTTACACGGTACCAGCCGGGTGTAGCTAGCGTGCCGGTCCAGTTTCTCTGTAACCATTTTCCGCAAGCTGCAGGCAGAACTTCTCTCTCATGAGGGCGTGTGCGTCTTCGTGATGACGAAGAACGATGGAAAAGGCGTGAATGCTTCATCCGAAGATCCGCAGCATGGTTCTCGACGTTAGCGCACAGCCAAGCGAGACGTGAGTCAAAACGCGGCGGTTCGGCTCCGTGACTGATTATGGATCTCACCTAGTCCGATTAGGCCAGTCTGCCTTCTCGCTGTATTCTTACTGGAGGTAGTTGGAGGTGAGTCGGCAACTTGTCCCAAGTAGTCAACGGTGAGGACGAGTTGGCCAGTCTCCTTATTTCCTTATAGGGAGCAGGGGAGGGCCAACAGGGCGGGCGCATGGGCGTGTTACTGCCATCCTCAAACGCCAACTTTCTTTACGGCTTTTACGAGCTGCAGCTAAGGCATGGGTACAGCAGTCATCTCAACAAGCAAAGGGAGCTTCTGCTAGGCCGATCTAGAAGGCTGGATGAGTGGCGCTCGCGGACATGGGGTTGATCCTGGGCAGCACGCGCCTTCTGCTCGGCCCGTCTGGCTGTGATGAGCATATTGCTTCACTAGCGTGCAGACGACAGGCGGCGCGGGAGCATCTCGCGCTTTGGCGATGGCCAGCAGTTGCCACGATCTTCAGCGGTGGGGAAGACGGCGGCCGATGTAACAAAGCAGTTTCAAGTAAGGGCAGACTCGCACGACTCGTCCACTTCGACGGCTCTTCTCAGCCTAATTCCTTCGCGTGATAGCGCCATTAGACTTCGGTTACAGCGGGAACTCCGCCTCCGACCCTGGCTCATTGTTGCCGTCATGATCTTGGGCGAGGGTCGTGGGCACTGTGGGGATTGGTGGAACCGTCCCAAAGGACCAGAAGGACCAGAGAGACCAGCTTGGCCCGCACATGCATCGCGGTGCATCGTCTGCAGTCCCTAACTAGCCACCTGCTTCAACGCGCCCTGATTCGATCATGCCCGAGACCCCTCTTCGCTCGACAGCCAAAGGGCGCTTCGCTCGAGCAATCACGAGCCAACCGCGCTCGGCAGGATTCCCTGTCCGTCTGCTAGGCCTAGCTGCGAGCGAGGTGGGGGGAGGGGGGCGTTTTTTTCTTTTCGAGGCAGAGGCTCTATTGCAGGCCGTATCTCTCTATTCTTGCCCTCGACTTGGGGGCATGTCGATGGGGCGGGAGTCAAGGTTAGGGTGGCTACTAGATGGGCCCTCAATGCCAGGTAATCTCTGGGCCGAATCCGATACGACCGGCTCGAGCTGCCAACCTGTCGCATCAACCAGCATCACTTTACCAACGCGTCGGCTGCACGATATCTGGATTGTCCAGATCTAATTGCAGCGACGAAACACGGCCTGCTAAGCCTTTCCTCAAGTCGGCATTACTCGCTTCAGAACGGGACGAAGGGCACCGGCCAACGCGTCGAAACCGATAGTTAATAGAGCAGAGATGTGAGCACTTAGAGCATTTATTAGATGGTGAGATGGTCGACATAAGGCCGATAGCCCCCCCCTTCCCACAGTCGAATGATCTTCATCCCGGCCGCTTTCGCCATCCCGTTCGTGAGCTCGCCTGTTTTACTCTTTGCAACTAGTCGCCGATACAGACCCTCGTCCGCCTTCGCTTTTTGCCCTCTCACGCCTCGTAGCCTCTCTACCTTTTGTCTTGCATCACTCGCGCGGTCAGGCCCGCCCCATTGTGCTTGGAGAGTGCAGAAAAGCTGGGTCGCTCTGCTCTGCGTAGGACCGTCGCAGGTCGTACGTCTGCCGCTGGGTACTCTCGCTTCCTACCGCCGCTATTACTGGGACCCTCCCATCCTTTCCTCCACGTCGGTATCCATCCGGCGTCCTCGAGCAGCTCCCTTCCCAAGCGCAGAGCTTCCTTCACCCTCGACGGGGTCGCGGACCATTGGTCCAGCTTTCTGCCCCTCTGCCCCTCTGCCGTACTGCAGCGCAGCACGTCGGGCCCTGTACCTTGGTACCCGCAGCCTGGCCGCTTCGTCCCGTGGCGACCTTGTCTGAACGCAACAGGGACTAGGGTTTCTACACAAGCCCTGGGGTGAAGCCCTCGTCGCCGGGGTTCCGCAGAGCAAGGAATCCTATCTACACCCGCGACCCTTCTGCCGCCCTTGACTGGTCGACGGGCTTTCAACCACACCTCTACATACTACAGACGATATCCAAGTTAGGTACACCTTTGTCGCCACCTGGACAGCGTCTTTGGACCATACACCGGCCGCGAATTAATCGTACTGCTATTAGCAGCGGGCAAAGCTGTTTCAAGCAGGTTCGCTTGCACCGATCACCGGTGCTTGAAACAGCGATTACAAAAGCAACTCCTTGATCAACGGTGAGTGAACCCTTACTTCCGGGGCCGGGCTGCGAAGGCCGCTATCATTGGTCGGGCCGGTCGCACGCGTGGCTGCTGGATCTGACAGACCGTTGCGCATGCTTTTTCATCGCAGACTCCCTTGCAGAGCGAGAGAGCGAGCGAGCAAGCCAGCCAGCCAGCTAGTCCAGTACAAGTCGAAAAGCAGAACGAACTGAGCTGACGGCGCAGCACCGAAGTAGAGTTCGATCTGTGGAGCCGTTCGTCGCCCGGCGCGCCGCGCAGGTGTAATTGACTAATAATCGCGCGGGGGCTCGGGCTGCTCGTCGACATCATCAGGCCGTGGGTGGTCAGGCTGGTCAGGCTGGTCAGGCTGGTCAGCGCGCCGCTCGCTAAAGGCTTGTAGCCATCAGCTCCACCTCGCGCATCCGCCGCCGTACAAAGCATACCTGCACCATTTACCTTACCTCTAACGTCCACCGCCCAGCGAGCGCGACCTTGCAGTTGCAGAACCTCGCAACCCATCGCGACATCCACTCATCTCTCCGCCTGCCTCGTCCGCCTGCGTCTCCACACTTTCTGCGCCTGGTCCTCCCCCTACCCAGGCCTTAGGGTCGCCGGCGAAGATCTGGTCGAGCTAATCTGACCCTGCCGAGCCAGCCGGGATCGTGCAGCTTCTCGCTCGAACGCCCATCACAGCATCACCGCCCCGGACTTTTATCGCGACATCGCTCGTGCTACACTTCAACCGCATGCCCATCTCCTTTGCGCTCGTCAACTGTCGCGTCCTGATCGACCGTCGATTCGCCGTCCCAGCAATCGCTCCCCGCGAGCTTCCTCCGTCCTCTCAACGCGAACTCACCACTGCATCTACCTATCGCATCCTCCTGGCGACTGCGCCTTGAAACGACCACCTCTTGAATGGAATGACCACGCTGACACATCCTCTTTTGACATCGATGAACGGTTTTGGAAGCGGAATGATGGATGGCTCGGGTACGATCAATCCTGCTGCACTGAACTCGTCGGGCGGCAATTACCAAACCAGTAAAACACCCTGCTCCCCCAACTTTTTCGCATTGTGGCCTCATCTTCTTTGTGGAAGGCCGGTTTGCAATGTCGTTGGCGATTTCACGACGCCAACGATGGTTACATCCGCCGCATGTTCCCGTCTGAGAGATTCTAGCTGACGTATGATTCTCTATCAGTGCTTCCAGGTGCGACGTCGAACAATGGACATCAGCAGAGTCCTCGAGGTATGAAAAGGAGCCGGTCGCCAAATGAATACAGTGACGTTGTGGACGATGATGGAAACCAAGGTGCGCTCAAAGCGTTTGATCTTCTACCTTTCCTGCCTGTTCTTGAGCGACTCGACGCAATGCTGACGATTTAATTTGATGCAAAGATGAAGCAGCTCGGCGGAAACGTGGTCGACCGCCGAAGAGTCAAGGTGCAGACCAAAGTCCCTCTTCAGCCACATCACCGCAGTACTCTATTGGTGCACCGGTTCAAACTCCCCAACTTCAAACCCAGTCTCTTCCTCAGGCGTCACCGAGCCAAGCATCTCCGCCACGATCGACACCTACAAAATCTACCGTCGTAAAGGCATTGCCAACAGTCAGGGATCACACAACAGACCAGCTCGGGCCAAAGGGCGATGAGTACATTCCACGTGAAATCGATGAGGCAGGCGAAAAGAAAGTCTCTGAAAACGGTCACGCGCTTGGCGGAAGAGAATATCGGTGTCGAACCTTTTACGTACCGAATCGAGGAGACAAATTGTTCATGCTGGCCACTGAATGCGCGCGCGTTCTTGGATACCGCGATTCATACTTGCTATTCAACAAAAATCGATCGCTCTTCAAAATCATTGCCACGCAATTGGAGAAGGATGATTTAATCCAGCAAGAAATCTTACCGTATTCGTATCGCTCGCGACAGATTGCTATTGTCACAGCACGATCTATGTTCCGGCAATTCGGCAGCAGACTAATTGTCAATGGTCGACGGGTTCGGGATGATTACTGGGAGAGTAAAGCAAGAAAGCAAGGTTTTACAGAAGAGGACGCTGCTGGAGAGAAAAGGCCCGGTGCGGCCAGAGCAAGAGAGGCAGCAGCCGGTGTCAACAGTTTGACCCATTTGACGGCTCTTCCTCACGGTGAAATTATCTACAGCAACGGACCCACCATGGAAGGGCATCCCGCGGGAGTCCTACCCGGCACTCTGCCTATGATCAATCCGAATCCAATGGATGACAAGTGGAGAGACTATGGAAACGTTCAACGTCCAAGGCAGGAAATTGCTGGCCCGCCATACCTGGACCGTTCTCAGCCCAGCTCTGGATCCGAAATTTTGAATCAAGCAACTCATACGGCAGAATTTAACCGGACGCTTGGTCAGCAACGAAACAACCGCGTCAAGTACATGGACGACTTTTGGCGACGAGAGCATCAGTCTCCGCAAAAACTGGGGGCTTTGGAGACGAGCACTGATGCTGCTGCTGATCCTAACCTGGCAGTGTCACGAGGCCTCCATTCTCCACAGCAGACTGTAACTACATCCGGAGTTACAGCTGGCAACCTCAACGCTATGTCTCAGCAACAACCCTCGCCCCAGATGATGGGCGGGCAGCAATACTCACAGCAACCTCATCAGCAGATGCCAGCGCAGTCTCCGGTCCGTAGTGTGCACCAAACCATGCGACCAGACCAAGTGCACCGCTCCCCCATGGGAATGGGCACACCGGGGCACGGACAAACGCCTTCATATGGAGGTTACAGTCAGAATCAGATGTGGCCGACGCAAGCCCAACCTTCTCCGCTGTCGCAATCTCACAGCATCCAATACGGTCAACAGCAGTCGCCCCATCCACAGCAGTCACCACAGCACATGCCACCGCACCTCAGTCAACAGCAAAGCAGTGGGTCCATGCATGGCAACCCTATGGGATATAGTGGCATGGGTGGTGGGCTGAGCTATTCTGGGATGCGCAATCCTTACCAGGCCAGCGCGAGTCCGCAACAATTCCTGCATCAGACTTCTGCTGGTCAACAGCCGGGTATGCAGGGCTGGGCGCCGACTGGCGCTGCCGGTCATCCTCCGCAGGGATGGCAAGGCTACTGATGCCTGTTTCATCCTTATAGCAGTTTTCCTCTTATCCCCCTCAAACCCTTCACCCCCAGATCTGCTTCTATAGCAGCGATCATCCCCCTACTTCTCTCTCTGCTTCAACCCCCATCGACGCGCTTGCTTCCCACGGTCCCCAAACTCTAAAATGGCTGCTTGACAGGGATTGGGAGCGTGCGGAGAATTACGGCTCTCGGTCCGACCGAAACCGACCAGGTGGCCTTAAAGATTAGGGGGGTTTCTTTTGCATACATGTTTCATCATGGTGTTCCTGGGAGTTAGACGGCAATCCGCTGCGGGAACCTGCTCGCTGCATCTTGGGGGACCATGGCGTTCTGGTTTCCCCAGGTCTTTCGTACCCTGTACATTACGTCATCTCATATTGCTGTTCGGGGTGTTTTCTGTTTAGGGAATGCTTCTTGGAGTTCTCTCATTTCTTTCGCCGGGGACATTCATCCTTCATTGCATGCTGCGTTCAGTGTTGGTCATGTTGATGTTGTCAATTGGTTCCTTGCCTGCCTGCCTCCCTACCTACCTGCACATTTGCTTGAAATCGCGTCGCGCGTCTCAGTACAGCTTTTTTCTCATTTAGCCTAATCGTCAAACCGTAACTGACCCTCGCTCTTTCAGCTTCATGCACTTTCTGTCTGCGAAATTGCTTTTCTGGCTTTACTTCTCTCGCTTTCCAATATTCCTTTCATTGCTTTTTGAATCGGGCCGTGCGCTGATCGGTAGCTCGGAAGGATCTCGAAGGCGGGACGGCGGTGCAGATCTGTGGATGGGGGCGCGGAACCGAAGTGGTGAAGCGAAGCGAGTGACGGTGATGAGACGAGTGACGAAGTGCAAAGATTGGGCTACGATGACTACACTCCATTCACGTTTGAGAAGACGATGTCACTATTACGCATCTCGCATATTCTGTTTAATTCGTTTTCGATATACCTATCACCTCCATTTTGGTTGCAGTATCATGGCTCGGAAGCTCGGTACGGGTGGTTAGGAGGTGCCGCACTACCGTTCGTGCGGATTGCTTTCTTTTTCGCTCGCTTGGCTGTTGCGCGGCACGTATACACTATCTCTAATTTCTCAGGCCTTCCTTTTTTTGTTGAATGTCTTTGCTTTCAGCTGTGACGTATCTACCATGCATTCCAGGCGGGAAAGCGCAGAAGCATATCCGGCGGATGATACCAGGAGGACTCGAGTTTGAGGAATTTGTCTTGCATCGGAACGGGATGGCTTGCGCTGAAAGTCAAGATAGGGCATTAGCAGGATTTCATATGAAAGCCGTAATATTTTGATTATCGTCATATTATTCAACACACATCAGCTTTTGCTTGCTCATCATGGTGAATGTGTGAGCGTAACACTTCCGCTCCTGTATGATTATGTTCTCCTGGTATTCTGCCCATCTGCAAAGGCCATCTTGCAGAATGCCGAAGTCCGGCACACGTATGACTCCTTGAAGCCTTAGATTGCCCATTGGTTCCTTGCTTACATTCTTTAGCCTAGTAATCTAAGAAGAGCTTTATCTGACGCTTTATAAACGATTAAATCAATCATGTGACTCGTTTTTCAGGTGGCTGAATGGTCTAGGGTCCGTCTTGAAATCTACTGCTCATTCTATATCATCTGACATTTCTGTAGGGTATGATTGTCGCTTCGGGTCATCCCAAACGTTGACAACAACGTTTTTCTGAATTGTGACAGGTCTCGGGTTCGAATCCCGATTCAGCCCCTTTCCTTTTTTTTTCCCCCTCCATTTATGAAGTAGTCCAGATGTTCCTGCAGCGTACAACAGGCTTAGAAAGGATGGAGATGGTGGAGCAGGTGGAGCAGAGGATTTAGTGGTTGAAGGAAACGCTCATAGCCACTGACAGTTCGTGACGGAATGAAAGGTACGTAGGAAGACCTGGCTAGACCCATATTCTTTTCTTGTCCTTGTTTTTGCTGCTTCTTCCAGCTTCAATCAATATAGCCATGGCTATTGTGAGTCTGAAACGTCTGGGCCTCGACTGAATGGCGCTCATACTTCCTTACAGACCCAAAAGAGACGAGGTCTAGATGACAACTGTATAACATTTTCCTTTCTCTTGCCTTGTGCTTCCAGCCAATCCAGATATCTTACAGGCTAGAAGCGGCCTGAAACAACCTGAAGGCGGGTGTGGTGGTTGATTCATGCAATGATGGTGCAGTCCATGCTCAGCACGCGACACAACCTACCTAATAGAAGAACAACATCAACAACATAGTTTCAGCCACGTGCGTAACAAGAACTGGAACAGATCTCAGAAGCATGGACACGGTTCAAACAGTCTATTCATAGCATCTATTTACAGGTCCGATAGTGTTACAAACGATGCTTCAGGAATGCTCTTTCGCAACATGTTCGCTCTGTCCTACCCTCTGCCGTGTCTTTCTCTTACCACACCCTCCAAGACTCAATGATCTGGAAGGTGAATAAGACTAGTGCGAACGTATCACCAGAACATCACCCGGGCTTCTACACGCCTGAGTCTCGCTCCTGCCCTTCTCTAGGCCACCCTCCACGATTCCAAGCGATAGAACGCAACTAAGACCAGTGCAGCCGTCCAGCAGAACATCAGCCACAATCCTACCCACTGGTTCTTGCTTCTCCTCCCCTCCCTCGTCCTACCCTTCCCTTAGCCCTACCCTCGCCCCTCGGTCTGGTCCCCACTCCCCTCACTCCCACCACTCCCCTCACTCCCACCACTCCCCTCTCCAGCCTTGCCCCCCTCCTCCCCCTCCTCCCCCTCCTCCAACATCCTCCTCCTCCCCTCCACAACACCATACACCGCCCTTCCCGCACCCTCCAACGCCCCCACAATC